>VZRE01016547.1:0-29779 GCA_013396775.1 Cephalopterus ornatus
CATAACCTTGCCAGGCACTGAGGTCAGGTGACAGGCCTGTAGTTTGCCGGGTCCTCCTTCTGGCAATTTTTTGGATGGGCGTGACATTTACCAACTTCCAATCATCTGGGACTGTTGGTAAATGATGGAGAGCGGCTTGGCGAGCTCTTCCGCCAGCTCCCTCATCACCCTTGGGTGGATCCCATCCAGTCCCATAGACTTGTGAGGTCCAAGTGGCTCAGCAGGTCACTAACTGTTTCCTCCTGGGTTACAGGGGGGCTATTTGGCTTCCTGCCTCTGTCTACCAGTTCTGGAAGCCAGCTGTCCTCAGGACAACCTGTCTTACTTTTGAAAACTGAGGCAAAGAAAGTGTTAAGTACCTCAGCCTTTTCCTCATCTTTGGTGACTATATACCCCCCATGTCCATCAAAGAATGGAGATTTTCCTTAGGTTCTAGTCAAAGTTTGTCTTGCTTGAGTCATGCTTTTTGAATGATTCCTGAGATCTCAGGTGATTATCCTGTGAACTTTCAGCCCTGAGAACTGTTCAGAGTTAGCATGGATAGCTGAGAACTGTGAGAATGAGGGATATAGACAACAGAATGGATGGAAAGATGGACATTTATGTCTTTGTATAGGAAGATAATGTATAAATATTGTTTCTTGACACACAAAAATAATGAATAGATGTTTAGAAATCAGTGATTATCTACTCTTTCATTGTAATTTAACAAGTAGATATTTTAAAAAATGTGAATATAGAAGATAGAAACTAATTCAACTTCCAATCTAACAGATTCATATAACAGGTCAGCTTTCAATCCTTTTCAGATTAATTTAAATTTGCAGTCAAATTGCTTTAATTTTTTTCCTCAAATTAGATAATATTCAACTGCACAGATGAGCTGAGCCCACAGAAAATCATACTTTAGTTATCGAAGAAAACAATCTGAATACACCAAGCGTTACTTCCAATACATTATAGGTCAAACAAGTTTCAAAATATCCAAATGGCTTGAGACTAAGTGTCATTTTTCAATCAATCTGAAATTCTTTGAGACCAAATAGGATTTGGGTCCTTACTGATGGGCACTTTTGAAAACAGAGCTTCCTGCAAGACTTTCAATAGAATTTCTATGACATTTTTGTCACAGTCAAATTTCATGCTTGAGGTTTAACCTTCATTATTACACTTTCATGTCAGCATGATAATGCTCATATAAAAGACATTGTATCAGTCTAAAACTAGTATGTTGAATTAAGCGTTCAGTCTCCAACTGTGTGCATGTGTTTTTTTTGTTCCTTGCTTTTTAACATAGAATTTATTTGCATACCAGTAAGAATATTCGCATCTTAGGCTGTTTTGGTTCATTGTTCTTTTTTCAACATCTGCCTTTTCCACTGGCCCTAGACAGGCAGCTCTCTAGTGACAGACTTCACCTAGGGTTGTTGTGGTGGGTTGACCTTGTCTGGATGCCAAGTGCCCACTTGGCCCCTCTATCAGTCCTCCACAACAGGAGAGGGGGAGAGAAATTTCGATAAAAGGCTCATGGGTTGACACAAGGACAGGGAGATCATTCATCGATTATTATCATGGGCAAAACAGACTAAATTTGATAAAATTACTTTCATTTATTACCAATCAAATGAGAGTAAGATAAAGAGAAAAAAACCAAATCTTAAAACACCTGTCCCCCACTTCTCCCTTCTTCCTGGGCTCAGCTTAAATCTCTGTTTCTCTGCCTAGTCTCCCTGAGCAGCACAGAGGGATGGGCAATGAGGATTGTGGTCAGCTCATCACAAATTGTCTCTGCTTCTCTACCTCATCACTCTTTTCCCATGCTCCAGAACGGGATCTCTCCCACAGGAGACTGTCCTCCATGAATTTCTCCAACATGGGTTCTTCCCACAGACTGCAGTTCTTCACAAACTTCTCCAACATGGGTCTTTTCCATGGGATGCAGTCCTCCAGGAACAACTGCTTGACAGAGGTTCCCCCATGGAGTCACATGTCCTGCCAGGAGCCTGCTCCAGCACAAGCTCTCCATAGGGTTACAGCCTCATTCAGGTATATCCACTTGCTTTGGCATGGAGTCCTCCATGGTCTCCAGTGTGAATATCTACTTCACCCTGATGCTCTATGGGTTAGAGGGGGACAGCCTGACTTGCCAGGTTTTCAAGACAGTCTGCAGGGGAATCTCTGCTTTGACATCTGGAGGTCCTCCTGCCCCTCTTTCTTCACTGGCATTGGTGTCTGAATAGTTGTTTGTCTCACATATTCTCACTCCTCTCTGCCATATTTTTTCCCCTCCTTAAATATGTTATCACAGAAGTCCTACCACCATTACCACTTTTTATCAGTCATTGAAATGGACTGCCCAGGGAAGTGGTGGATTCACTGTCCCTGGAGGTTTTTAAGATGAGACTGGATGTGGCACTTAGCACCACGGTCTAGTAACCATGGTGATGTTCAATCAAGGGTCAGACTTGATGATCTCAGAGGTCTTTTCCAACCCAGTTGATTCTGTGATTCTGTGTTTCTAACTGACTATGCTCTCCTGTAATTCTTGACCAGATAATTTATACTTCACCCTATAGGCAGAGATTTCTAAAAGCTTTTTTTGCTGCCCATGGCTTCTGTAATCAATGGGAGAACTCCTTTTTAATATTGGACAGCCCCTAAGACAACTGGCCAGTTAATTTTTCCAATGAAGATATGAGATGTTGAGCAATGCATTTGACTTAACGTAGAAATAAATTCTGACAATTTGAAGACCACGAGAACCAGGAGAGAATGTGACGTGGTAGACATAGTGAAAGACCTTGGCTAAATGGAAATAATTATTTCAGAATAACTTTTAGGAAAGAAAACTACTGAGTAAAAGGTCTCACCCTAATACCTTCAATGAGTATCATACAACAATCAAAACCATTCCAGCTCCAAAAGCTCTACAAGAACCTAGAGTCCACTTATGAAAGCTTCCTTTGCCTTCTCTTTGCCTATTCACAGTACGCATTGGGTTAGTATACCTTGCAGCTCTTGATAATGAAGTTGCCCTTTAGGTGACTGATGACATAGTTTTTGACTCTTATTTGTGCTTTGAAGTGTTGTGGTGAGTCAAAAGGGTAATTCACCTTTGCTGTATGGATTCTCACACCTCCATCTTTTAACAACTATCTAGTGAGCAGAACAAAATTATTCCTTCTGTCAGATGTCCTGATTGGTGAGTTGCAGCAATCCTCAAGTTAGTGTGTAATATAATTTGATTTTCTTTGACTGATCAGTATCAGCATTACCTAACATCATTAAAAGATAGTGATGAAAACTTATAAGTTGTTTTTTTTTTCTGAATAGTGGTGGGGAGAGGCATGCTAAGTCTTCAGTTAATATGGAAACCTAAACTTTTCTAATGTGGAAACCAGAAATGTATCACCCATTCCCAGAAATATCTTTTTCTTTTAACTAATGGACAAGAATTATGTAAAAATTTTGATTAAAGTCTCATTTAATGTGAAGTATTAGTACATATAGCGACAAGCAAGATCTGTCCTAGACATCTAACCCTAGCCCACAAGATAGGGACAAAAATCTTATATTCTAAAAGTGTCATGAAATTTGTTGGTTTTCAGCAAACAAACAAACAAACAAATGTGTTGTTAAAGTAACATTGTTAACATCAGTTATTGAATGCTACACTTTTGTTTAAAAATTAAAATTGTTGGGTTTTAAACTAAAAAGACTTTTCTAGATAGTCCAGATCCCTCTGCAACTGATTGTGTTTATTCCTATTACTTTCTATATGCTCAATTTTTCTCATAGTCCTAGTTAAAGGAAATCTTGAGCAAAAGGCAAATTTTACTATACTGCTGATATATTAATATTAAATCATACAGACCTTTAGCAGCTTTATCAATCACAATTCAGAGATGTATGCCTAGACTTTTAGAAATAAACAATTTCTTGCAGAAGTTTTTATGTGTCACACACCTAAGAATCATTTACTTTAAAGAACTACTGAATCCTCCACTGTATGAAATTTTGACTGGAGCATGGAAATACATCTTTAGTAGAAAAGAAGACAGTGTTTTACAAAATGTATATTCAAATGCCATCCAAGATAATTATGCTTGCTCTATTTACTGGATTCCACCAAACACATTTTTTTTCCCCTTCCTAATTCAAGCATCGAAAGTGTCCTGTATTTTCAAACTGCAGAATCAAGGCACATCCTTTCTCTGTGTTCTTTGTCTTATCTTTTCTGGTCCTGGCTTTACCAATTTTGAAACACATATTTTGGGTGCAGGGGGAAAATCAAAGGGCTTACATGACAGTATATACAGATATACAATTAAAGATAAGGAGATAAACAGTAAAAATCCCGTAATCTGGAGCTGTACAAGATTATTTATATAATTAGATATCGTTATTACAATAGGTATCAACAGTGTAGAATTATTGTAAATTATTATTTATCTGTGACTTGAACAGCTGAAATATTTTGCAATAAACATAAAGAATACTTTTATTAAAATAAAGAAGCTCAGCCCTTGGAAAATCTTCCCAGTAGGGTAAATTTTATGATACCTTTCCATAATGGTGACTTTGACTAAGCCTCCACACAACTGCATAAGAGTATGCATACACAGGACCTCAAGTTTTCTGGATTAGCTGTTTCAGAAGATCTGGAAATGTATTATGTATTTTATATATATATATATATATAATGTATCATAAATTATGTATTACATGTTATTTTAGAACCTGATATCGGGTTATGATTTCTCATGATTACTATAGAAAGGCACCAAGTCCCTACCTGAAACCCTGATCCCATAAATCCAAAGTCCTAAAACTCACATATACACTACTGAAGTATAGAACACTGGCCCCTAATCATCTACCTGCTTAGTTTTCGATCTGAGTCAGCTGTGAATAAGCCTCCTCTAAGACAAAATATGGGCAGAGTTTGGAGCATAGTATGTTTTGGACAGTCTTACTGCAAAAGGTCAGCATGAAATGATGGCATCAGTTTTGGATTCCTTCATGTTAATTTTGTTCAAATCTTCTGTCACTTTTCTGGCAACATCCCTCTGCACCATCACCCTCACCCTCCCTCAAAACATACACTTTATAGTATGAAACTTTCAGGTTTCCATTCTTATGGACTAAACAGAGTCCTTAAATCATTTCAGACAACACAAAAATAAAAATTTAAAGAAGAAAAAGCCACAAAAGCGTATGATAATTATGTGCCCATGCTGCAGGAATGCCCTGTAAGGTCCATTGAGGTTCACAGCTAAAGATATCTACTGAGGAAGTAGCTGTTCTAGAAGGAGTCAGGTGCCACTGTCTGTGCCACTTGGCCTTAGGGCCAGGGCTGTCTTTTATTCAGCAACATTGGCATACCAAGAGAATATTTGGATTTATATAAACTAAAACATTATAGTAGAACTGATGAAGAGTAAAACAGAAGCAGAAAATTATAGTTCCATATGGTAGTCCTATGAAAAGGAACTATTTTAAGAAATTGCAACTTTATTAACTTCTGAACTGTTCAATCTGAATATGAAAACAAAGAAATTTTTCCTTCTTTCATTTAAAAAGAAATCCTTAAGCTAAAAAAAAGTCAATTTGTGTAAAATTCTGTCAACAAAACAACAAACAGCTATTTTGGTCAGCCACGAGGGAGTCGTTTGTTGTTTTATTCAAGAACAGATTTCATTTTTTAAAAGCAATAAAATACACCATACAGATAATTTTTGTCCTTCTGTTGCCAAATGTATATTTGACTTATTTCTTTTTATTTTGTATTGTTAATATGAAGAACTAACTAGCCTCTGATGGCAACAGTTACAGTCAAAAAATTAACAGTGTTCACTGATGCGGCCTTGGGTCTTGCTGTGTGTTTGGTATTGCGGGTGGAGGGAGTGTTGCAGGCTTCTCTCTGGGCCTCAGTAAGAAAGGCACAGAAGCAAATGAAACAGGTGTTTTAGAAAGATAGAATAATGCCAGGAATATAAATAGTGAGAAAAATCTTACTTTCCTTCAGATGTTGGACACCTTGCTTTCATGCAGCATCAGACGTCAGACAGAGCCTGGATGGATCTTCCCATTCTACACTGGTCAGATTGTGCCCATGGAAAAATTCAATTTCCTTCCCATACTATAGCTGTCTTTTACCCTATAGAAGAAAACCACGTATCTTCTTGTGACAAATTGGGATGCTATTTCATACCACCCACCAGTGCAGCACAGGCTGGTATGGGGTGTGCCAGCAGATTCTTCTGCAGAGGCTGCTCATGCTGCATATGGCCTGCTCCAGCCCAGAGTACAAGGCTGTAGAGTGGATATGGACTGTTCAAGGTCACAAGCTCCTCAGTACAATATGTTCCTCAAGATCCCCAATACACTGTTTCTCATTACTACATGTTAATCTATGTATCTATTTATCTAGAATAACAAACAAAAAAAGTTAAAACCTTAGTGTAATATCTTATTCTTTTCTACATATTTTCAGCAAAATAAACTAGCTAAAAGAAGTTTCAAGATGATGTTTTTTTAAGATATATGTTTTTCAAACTGTCTTTCAAAGTGCAGAATTATTATTAATACTTATAAAATTTCCTAGTTATTGAAGTAACTAATGAAGTAACTATTATGACTATTGAAGTAACCAATACTGACTGTCAGAATGTTTAGTTATTTGATGTCTTCCCCTTGACTGTTTCACTTTTATTATTATCTAACTGCAGAAAGATTTGATGTCATTGCAATAGTAGGTAGCAGCTACAGCTAGTTATGATTGTTTCATTAAGCTTACAACTCTGTTTTGTCATTTTCAACTGCTCTGATAAAAAAAGTTAAGACAGAAATTAAAACACAGTGGCTATCTTGCTAATAGAACTGCTCTAGGAAGTTGACCAATATTGTGAGAGTCTGCCCTATTTTGCAAGACATTTCCTTGTTAAACCTGGCTTCCCTCTGAAGTACACACGCGTGAACCCTACACTAATATGAGAGGATTTTAGTACGTTATGAAACAAAGCCATTCAGAATTAATGAAGCAACTCCTTCTGTCTGGGTACAGATATTTCAGCTGCACATATTACAGTCCTGTAATTCAAAGGTAGGTCATGCTGCCAAAAAGACAATCACCAGTGAACTGGTAATACTTTAATTAAAATACAAATTCTTTTCAGCTCCCATTTTTGTGCTCAGAAGTATACGTGTCCTGTTATTTCCATCAAAATACATTGAGCTGTCTTTTTTATCATTCTCATTATTGAGAAAATAAGCATTTTAAAAAAATATTATAATTTACAAGTTGTTAGAATGTAGAACACCAGGTCTTACCCCAAAACCATTTCCACTCTAATTAGACACAGTAGGTAAGGCAGACATAAGTAAAATATTCTCTGAATTGTATATAGCCAAAGATTTTGCCAACAAAATGTTTGATTTACTGATGTCCAACTTTTATCACTAGCCAATTCAGCAGATATTTTCTCTAAGACTCCTCCAGTGCAGACACAGTTGGATTCAGAGCTGTAGTGATAGCTACCAGCTCCTCGCTTGTGTCCATCATGTGATAAGACTCCAAGCTATGGTCCTATGTCAGCTGCCGTATGCTGTCATTGCCAAATCAATGTAGCTATTTTTCAGCTTTTTCCTCCAGAGCTGGAGGGGCAGATGACAAGTGAGAATAGACTTGGTGTCTGCATGTATTCTTCATGCTGAACTATACACAAGGCTCAAAGTTGAATATCACAGGCTCAAGATATGGATCACAACAAAGCATACAGAATTTCCATGGAATTTTCTCTTTCAAATATTTCTCATGTGCTATCAAATGAAAAATTTTCTCAACTTAGTGAGATAATAAGCACAAGGGGAAAATTCCAAATACCTCTTTGGATTCACAAGGCATATAAAAAATTTAACTCCAGTTTAATTAAAACTGGAGTTTTAATTAAAATTAATTAAAATTAATTAAAAATTCTTAAAAAAGAAAAACCTTTAAGTTTTTCAGAATTTCATAGAAGATATCTATTTTTAAAAATTCTCCACAGAAAATAGAGACACCTGCTCAGGTCTACCTAGATTTTGTTTGACTTAGAACTAGCTGGATTTAGATTAGAAAGTAAGGATTCAAGAGCAGCTTTTGCCCATAACTCCATGAGAAACTGGCTGCTTTTAATTTCTAACCAACTGCAGTGAGCCTTGCATGGATTTCTGAATGGATAATAAACAGTGGAGATGATGTTCAGCTAGGACACACCTCCAAAGGCAAATTTCCCCAGTGCAGGTAGTGGAGGAACAAATTGGCTGTGACAGTTTCAGGGTCTGTGGTTCAGCTGTCCGTATGGCCATAGCCAGGTCAATCTACACAGTTATGACCTCCCATTCTTCTGTTCCAAATAGGAACAGTCAGGAACATTCAATGAGCTGGGAGGTAGAAACCAGGAGTTGACTTGTGGTAAGGATGCACTTCTATTTTTAAACTAAGTGGCACCTATTTGGTACTCCTGTTCATCCCTTAGAAAGCAATCTTTTAGTAGCAATGTATTCATCTCAGATAAAAGAGGTTAGTTCACTTGGGAGGCTTTTCAGTAGAAATGTTAGCTGCCAGAATTCATTTGTGGTTCCTCAACAACACTACAAAAAGTGGAGGAGGAGGATGTCTGTGTTCAAATAGAAAGGCTAGTTCTTCTGGTATCCCATTGCTGAAGGCCTTTCAGGCCCAAGTCAGGGAGACTCAAAAAGGCTATCTGAGACATGATCAGAATTCTTACAAGGATACATGCAGAATGTAAAGATTTGACCTATGAGCTGGACAGAAGAATATGAATACTCTCAGGAATATGAAGCAGAAAGGCAGAACATCTCACTCATGATAACTTTTGTCACTTCCAAAAATGTGTTGTCATTCATTTTAAGATTTGTTCCTGAAGCTCTTGTTTCTAATTCCAGTTTCATAAATGCAGTGACTGAGCTATTCAAAAGGGAGCACCATTAAAATCAATGTTAACATGCCAGTTCTCATTATTGTATTGGTCTAGACGTTGAAAAATGCCATTAGAGACAGCTTTTCCTTGAAGTCTTGTTATCATACCATCACAGGACAAAGAAACTATAAAAACAAATAGAATACAAAAATGAAATTTTTCACTGACTGCAAAATTACACAACTTAATCTAGAGAAAGGGGAGTAAGTACTTGTACAGGATGCAGTGCCTAATCAACTGTTTGACCAAACCTATATTTCATCTGTGCCTGATGAACTGTTTGACCAGACCTATATTTCATTATATATCATTATATCATATACTTCATCAAATAGAAGAAAATAGATAATATTTTTATTTTGATCAATGAATGATTAATCAATTCTGAACTCTGAACACATTGTTTGTCAATACATGTGTCCCCCAACTAAATCTCTCAGTACCCAAACTTCTTCTCATTAACATTTTCAGACAACAGACATCTTAATCAGAAAGTTATTGTCAGGAGGAAAACTCCACAAACCACAGATAGCAGCTAATTGCATGACATTAGAGGTTGGAGCCTTACTGCTGTCAATACTTTAAAAAATATCACTCAGAAAACCCATCAATATTTCACGAATTTCTGAGGCAATCTGAAAACTGTTTCACAAACTGGTACAACTTATTAATTCAAACATATTTTAAGATAGCTTCTGAAGAGATGATAGCAAAGCATATCTTTATCAACAACTTTAAGTTAGACAGAATCCAACTTTTTATTATTGTTTCAAAGAAAAAATTATTTGCAAGAGTACTTTTATTTTGCATCTGGCACCATAGACTTGTACATGTTGCTGACCATTTCCTCTTGGATTTATGAGGGCTTTGTTCTGCTCCATGTCCCTGTCTTCCAGCTCATGGTGCCCGGAGAAAAACTGGTCTTGCTATTAAAACCTGAGAAAAAGAAGGCATTAAGTACCCCAGCTTTTTCCTCATTCTTTGTCACTATATTTCCCTCTCCAGCCAATAAAGGGTGAAGATTCTCCTTAGCTCTCCTTTGGTTGTTGATGTATTTGTAAAAACTTTTTTTTTTGTCTGTTACAGCAATAGCCAGATTAAGTTCTAGCTTGTCTTTGTCCCTTCTAATTTTCTCTCTACATAACCTCACAACGTCCTTGTAGTCTGCCTGAGTGAGCTGCTCCTTCTTTCAAAGGTCATAAACTCTCCTTTATTGCTGAGTTCCAGCTAAAGCTCCCTAATAAGCTAGGTCAGTCTTCTTCCCTGCTGGCTTATCTTTTGGCACACAGGTACAGCCTGCTCTTGTACCTTTAAGATTTCCTTCTTGAAGAATGTTCAGCCTTCCTGGACTCCTTTGCCCTTCAGGACTGCCTCCCAATGGACTCTGTAAACCAGTCTCTTAAACTGGCCAAAGCCTGCCCCCGGAAGTTCAAGGTAGCAGTACTGCTGACCCCGCTCCTTCCTCAGGAATCAAAAACTATCATTTCATGATTACCATGCTCAAGGCAGCCTCCAACCATCACACCACCTAGCAGTCCTTCTCTGTTCACAAACAACATGTGTCCAGTCGAGTGCCTTCCCTAGTTTTCTTCCTCACCAGCTTTATCAGAAAGTTATTTTCCATATACTTCTAGATTCCTAGTCTAGGAACCTCCTAGACTGTTTTGTCTCTGCTGTGTTGTATTTCTAACAAACGCCTGATAAGTTGAAGTCTCCCCTGAGAACAAGGGTTGGCAATCATGAGACTTCTCCCAGCTGCTTATAGAATATTTAATTTGCCTTTTCATCTTACTTGGGTGATCTGTAACACACTCTCACCAGGATGTCTGCCTTGTTGGCCTGCCCTATGATTCTTACTCTTAAACACTCGACTTTCATCACCATCATTAAGCTGTAGACAATCAAACCCCTCCCTAACACACAGGGCTACCCCACTGCCTCTCCTACCTTACCTATCCCTTCTGAAGAGTTTATAGTCATCCATTGCAGCACAGCAGTTATGAGACATCCCACCATGTCTCCGTAATGACAACTGTGTAATAATTTTCTTGCTGTGAAATGTTTTCCATCTCCTCCCATTTGTTGCCTACCCTGTGTGCATTGGTGTCCATGCCAGGGAGTCAGAGGTCACAAAATGGTCAGTATTACTTCTCTTTGTTGTAGCAATACTATTTGTTACATTTTTCTGAGTTGCCTGTAAGGTTTGATATGATTGGCTTAACATGCAGAAGATGTATTTTTTCAGCCCTTTTTATTGACAGTAATTAAATTTTTGGCTGGATGTTTAAGTCAGTAGATTCATTGCAATAGTCAGTCACTTCACTGCAATAAGTGGAAGCTGATATAGTGAAATGAGCTGAGCAGTGTGTAAACCTAAATTTCTAAAGAAACTATTATAATCAGGTACTCATCTCTACTGTGTCAGTATCTGACCACTGTTAAAAGTTAATATTGATTCTCCTTAATCATATGTGAAGAAAACTTTTGAGGAAGAACCATAATCTCTGTGAAATACTGAGTGGCCTCTACATGAAGTGCAGTGACAACCAGCTAGTGTCCTATAGCCAGAGATTTCATACAACACAATCACGAACTTTTTTAATAGGATAACTTAAAATTGATCTAGGAGTGATCTTGTCATCTCACTGCCATAAAATACGATTGCTGTGGACTTCCTAACAGAAGTTTGTCCAGCCAGCTCTCAGTCTACTTCTAGAAACTCTATGCTAATGTTTACCATCTTCACCTATATGAAGAGATTTCACATTTACACTCATTGGTTTTGAGGGTCTTAGATGTAAGCATGGTCTGTAAGTGGTTCTAACACTGGCAGTTTTGCATGTTTCTTTGCAGTATGTAGTCCTAGATAAGCATCCTACAAACCATCCGTATTATGACTTTTAGGCTGTAGATATTCACTAGCTCTTGGGTCATTTCCTGTAGTAAAACCTGTAGACTTTAATATATAATTTTATAATAATTGAATTAATTGAATGATGTAATGTTTATGCCTTTTAAACAAATACTCGTCCTAGGATTTTTTAGGATAGAAATCAGTTCGAAGACATGAAACGTCATTGTGAAAATCTATCTAAATCATACAAAGATTAATTTTGTCTTTTAAAATGCATTCTCAATATTTTCCTTTTAAATTAAATATTTGTATGGCATGCATTCTAGATTCTGAAAAATACTTTCATGCAACTGCCAAAATTCTGATAGCTCCTCTCACTTAAACAGATGTAGTAATTGCTAGAAATTTCCTGAAAGAGTCAATTCTCCTGAGATTTCCTACGCATTTGCCAATTAATATGGAGAGTTGGAGAAGCGGCCAAATTTTTGTGATATTTATCTGAAACAAATCACTGAGCCTGTCATGGTTCATCCATTGCTAATGAGAGAATTAAATTTAAGCTTGTGTATTTATACAGTTGAGAATATTATTGGCAAAATCTGTATCACTCAGAAGTCAGGGTATATTTTATCATTAATTTCAATGGGGCCAGAATTTAATCCATTGTGAAAAAGCATTGCCTGTGATGGAATTCTGCAATCCAGAAAGAGGGTAAAATACATAAACAGTACTCAGCAGTGAAAATTTTCAAATTCTCTATTGCCTTACACATTGAGGAAGTTGTATATAACATGTATATTTGACAACTGCAAAGAAATTCTGTTCTACTCAAATTATATCAATAGGAGTAACACCAAGATTTGGACTTAGCAAGTAGTAAGTTATAAATAGAGAGGGTCTTTTATTCTTCTCACATTGGTAATTTTTTATAATTTGTCATAAAGATACAAGCCCCTTTGACATTTTGATCCACTTGTCCTTATTTAGCTTTCAAATGTTAATTAATGAAATTGGCCGCTCTCCAGCTCTTCCTAAACATCCCAAAATTTTGAGCTATTTCCCTAACTTCACCTTGGAGATTTTTTTGTCCTCTTTTTGGACATATAAATTTATATTCACTGTAATACAAATTCGTACAGCCTATTCTCATTATGTAGTGATAATGTTGCTTCATCTTCAAATCTCTTCCTCCTAATCAGATTGATTCCACTAGTTCAAAGACTTTACTGCATGGCTTTGCAATGCCCTTCCATATGAGATCATGAACAGTGGGTTGACTGTATTTTCTAGTCAAAATTAAAACCCCATTTGTTCAGCTTGACTTATGCTTAGTGACAGCTCTGTGTATTTCTCATTGTGATGTGAATACATGAAGGGCACAGTATAAAGATGCACTGAATTATATTGCACTGTGTGGAAAATGTTATTGGAATAATTACCAGTGTCCAAGTTTTTATCCCTTTTTTCATTAAAGTAGCTATTATGTCAATGGCAGAGACAAATAATAGAATTGTTTTATTAGTGTCTGTCTTGCCTAAAATATGAATGACTAAAAAAGCAATAAAGAAGCCATCAAAAATATAACATAAAAAAAGGAAAGCACTTCTTAACAGGGCAGCGGTAAATGTCGCCAATGATGTAAGACCACACATGTGGTATTAATTATTCTGGCTTACATAAGTGCAGGTCAGAATATAAAAAGTGGGGGATTCTTGTAAAAAAGAAAATCAGAGAAGATAACCATTAGTTCATAATCAAGCACAGATCACAAAGCTTCACTAAAGGCTCTGTCCATAGATGGGCTGTGTAGTGTGGTCACCTTGTTTTTTATGAATGTACCTGTTTCAACATCTTCTACATGTCCTGTTTGAAAAATGATAATTTCTGAAGGGGTTTTTTTCTTGCATGGGAGTCATGATTGAGTAGTTTGCTCCAATTCAACTGAGTGTTTAAATGTGTTCTTTTAGACTATTCCAATTTGAAGCTAGTGTGAAATTTAAATTAGTTTTTAACTGGTCTATTTCTATGAAGCTAGGATAATTTACACCAGCTCAGGATATGTCGATAATATTTATGATTTCATTCACTAAATTACCATCATGACAAGTTGATTTTGCAGAGTTATTAAAATTACAAATTATTAAATTTTGACAAGAAACGGTGAAAAATTTTTGAAAGTTTGAATTCAACATTTTGCTTTAAAACAACTCAGCAAGGACCAACTGCTGCAACAAAGCACCAAGAGTGATTCATATAATGAAAATTCCTTCCTGAAATGTGCTAAAGAATCAATATTTAAAGTCTGTTGCTTGATAATGTCATTGTTTAATGAGGATGGCAAAAAAGAGTCGTGTGCCGTGACTCTACTGCCATTCAGTGTGAAAGGCACTGAATACTATCAAAATGCTATCAAAACAGTAACGTTCTTATGTAAACAGAAATAACACTTGCAGAAATATCACTAACAATTGTAGTCTGGAAGTGCTATATTTGGAAATAACCACTTCTTAGATGACTATCACAGCATAATTGATTCAGAATCTAAAATCAGTTTTAAAATAATTGTCAAATTAAACACTGTCATACAGAACTACGAGACATTGAAAGTGAAGTGTCATAACAGTCATAATTTATTTGTCCATGCTCCCAATGTTCTAAAAATAGCATCACAGCAATTTACATTGTAAAATTACTATAACATTTTTCCATTAATATTTTTATTTTTTTTAAATGAGGACACACTCATGAAAACAAAAAAAAAAGTTACCTTTTTTTATATGATAAGAAATGCGTGAAAAAGTAAACCCCCTCAATTCTCAGAAATAATGAACAATGTAGACTATTATTTTATATATAACAAAACTATACTAGAAGAAGGAAAAAGTAAATTCTTTATAAACATTCAAATGAGTAATTTGAATACTGTGACTCATAAGCTTTAATCCTTTGAGTCTATGAAAATTTCATAGGCTCTTAGGTATCTAAATCACATTTTAAAACTTCCTTTAACCTTAAGTCTGTTAGTGAAAGTTGATTTAATTTCTAAATCATTTAGACATGTTTGAAAATGTTTCTTCTGGCTAAAGAAATTACTGAAGCTGTTTCATTGCAAAGATTTCTTCTTTGACTGCTTCTATTTTATGGTGTTCTCATGCAATAATAAAAGAGCAGAGGGAAGATGTAGGTCCCCAAGTTAATTTCAAAGTTAGCAGGTGGATTTTCTGTTCCTTATCAGCTGGACATAAAAATATGTGCTGATCTTTGACAATGTGAATCTTTGAACTATATTGGCTGTTATTTTCTTCATTCACAGTAAA
Organism: Cephalopterus ornatus; assembly: GCA_013396775.1. Classification (NCBI taxonomy): domain Eukaryota; kingdom Metazoa; phylum Chordata; class Aves; order Passeriformes; family Cotingidae; genus Cephalopterus; species Cephalopterus ornatus. The sequence goes on from VZRE01016547.1 coordinate 15,156, forward strand.
AACAGAAAAGTACATTGACTGGTGCTTTAATTTTCAGTATGTGATTCTGAGTGCCGAATTCAGTCTTGTAAAGATCTGTAGTTGCTGATAAGAATTAACAGTGTGAAAGATATGCTTGGCCTAGAGTTATCGAGCCTTTTATATTTCATGTAAGACAGACAAGAATACTGCATGTTCATTCAAGTATTTGATTACGAGGCTGAAAAGCTGTTACATTAGTATGGAAGATAAATTATAAGATTCAGACCTTTGCAGTGAACAGAAGAAAAGGATGAATCAAAACAAACAGCAGTCTGCACATCTCTCCTAACCAAGAGAAAAAAAAGCCACAACCATGTTAATCCAAATACAATGTAGACTGATAAACATATAATCCCGGTAGACAAGATATAACCTTTCTTTTAGAGTTAAGGAGGCAGAGGAGGAAAGAAAAGAACAATAGCACAGATTATATGGTGTTTATCATCTTTAGATATACATAGCTGAAGTTAAGCAAAGAAAAACTGCATAAAATCTATTCCTTTTGTGGCAGACTGAAATCTTTGCTGATTTCAGACAAAGGAACCTTGTACTATCTCAAAGTGCAAATCCTACTCCAGAAATTCAATTCACCAGAGCATAGAGGATTAAGTAGGACTGAAGTGTGAACACCAAAAGGAAGTGCTGATTAGTTAATTCCTCTCTCCTTTTTCCAGAAAAAAAAACACCCCAACCTTTGCTCTGTTCAAACATTGTAAAATTTTACTTTAGTGATGCAATCTTTTGAATGTTAGAACTGATTTTCTTTCCCACTGACCTGCATGGCACACTGAATTTAAATGGTAGTTAATCACAGAGCAAACTACTCGTAGGCCAGTACATGTGGTGATGTACTGTCCAGCTCTCAGCTCTTTCCCAGGTAGTGCTTCACCCTGTTGGACTGAACAAACCATTATGGTGAAAGCCTTAATTTCGTATAATTTCCTACTTTCTGAAAGCCCAGGCTGTGCCATCAGAAAGTAAACACAGTGTAATTCCTGTAGTTGAACAATTGAGGCAGCAGAAAGAGAAGGTTCATGTATATACCTTCTCTTAGTTATATATATATATAACTTTATATATATAACTATATATATACACACTGTATATATAACTATATATATAACTGTCTTGAATAGTTAAAGAAAAGAAGAAGCTGATACTGTGAAGAAAGCTTGCATTCTTTCTCAGATCCTTCTTTTCTGGTGGAGCCTAACTGATCAGAAATTTTGGACTGTTAGAAAAAGGACAACAGTGGAAGACAATTTACTCATATCTGGACACATACTGACAGGGGTATAGTTTTCTTGTTTGAAGTCCTATATTATTGTGTATTAATATCTTACCTTTTTCTTGAGATTTTCTTTCCCTATTTCCATATACCTTAAAACACTTTAAAAATCAGATTTTCAGCAGGTGATAAGTATTTTCCCTTAAAACCCAGGCTCCTCTAAGACCTCTCTTTCCTTTCCTTTAAATGAGAAAACCAGAAAGAGAGACACCATAAATCATTGTCTTAACTTTGTGGAGGGGTGAATGCTTTGTGGTGAGGTATAACTGAAAGAATTTTATTTCTGTACTGTGACATAAAATGTCATGTCTACATTACAAAATGAAGCTCAGGCAGGATAAGTATCTAACCGAAATAAAGAACCTGTTGATTAAATAGATTGCTAGTGCCTTCCCCACTCCCTCAGCTTTAAACGTTATATTATGTTACTTTTATGTCTAAGGCAAAAGCAGTGAAAGTATTAAGTACTGAAGAAGTAAAAGCCAGCAGTTCATAATTGTTTATGACTGCTACAACTGGAAAAAAAAATCCTGGTTATACTTCTGATTCATTTTCATGATCCATTGACCAGCTGTTATGAGAGGCACCATTAATGAAGCATGAGTTTTCATGCAGTTTGGCCACCCAGCAGGAGATATGCTTCACCTTATGCCGATTCCCTTTTTACTAAGCTCCCACAGCCAGGAAAGTCAATGTGTTAGGGACACATTAAAAAAAAGATATGTATATATAATTCAGTCTTCTTCGGATATCACTGACAACTATCATACTGCTTTTTAGAGTGACAGATTTCAACAGAGCATTGCCCTGTGAAATAGAGTACAGAGCCACACACTGTGAAAGGAAAAATGTAAAAATCAAAGGAGATTTGTAACAGCTACTATTCAGTGAGGTTTTAGATATTCTTAACAAAAGCAATCCAGGACTTTTTCTTTCTCATAAGAAGTCAGTACTGGAAACAAAATGTATTTTATATATATTAACTCAGTAACAACACTAAAAACAAAAGGAAATGTTTTTCACATTTACACTGACATGAATGCATGGGCATATGTGATGGGATTTTTTAGATGTGCCACTATATGTATTACCAATATTTTCTTCATAAACCAATCTCATTATAGAAAAAAGTCCTTTTGATGCTTTTGCACAACAGGTATAAAATAATGACCAAAATCCTAGTTCTAGTTCAGCCCCCAAGACTCTTTGTAAAGTGTTTCACTGCTACCCTTTACATATCCTGGTCACTTAAGATGAAGAATGAACTGAAGGGTATTGTTGAACTGTATATGAAAATTAACAAATGGAGTCAAAGTACATTCTTACTTAGTTTTGGTATTCAGTTCCATTTTAATGTCTCAAACTTGAATTTTCAAAATACTGCTGAACTAATGTATGTAAACTGTGGTACAAAAATCGACAAAGGAAATCACTAAGGTGGGACCAACCATCTGGGGAGCATGTGGCAACAGTTATAATTCCCCAAGCCTACATGTCAAAGTCAAGAAGGCAATGTTTAATACTCTGTTCATTGAAATGGGAGGAAAGGCCATTGACCACTTTGTAGGATAGTTTTTTAGTGGTTCAAAGAGCAATAGAAAGGTATAATTTCATTACAGTAAGAGGTTATTACCTATGTTATTACAGACATTATTGTAAACAACTTTCATTATTATAGAGATTCATATTTGGGTCAAAAGCAATCCAACGACCAAGCAGCAAGAAACTTTGTAAAATGGAGTTAACAAATAATATGGGAAGTTATACATGGCCTAGTAATAAGTGTGCTTTTTATGCTGCGGTATGGATACCTATATTCTCTGACCTCCATTGTTACTTTTATACTCAAAATTATACCCAATCTATTCCTACAGGAACTGTCACTACTGTAGATAATTTATGCATGTCTAAGGTCTAGGGAAAAAAAAAAGACAAAAATTCAAAACAAATTCCATTGTTCTTTAAGAAGACAAAACTGTGTATATTGCCTTCACCCCTTTCAGCTCTGCTGTGAAATATTGAAGAAGCTTAAGACAAAAGAAAAAGCTGGAAAAAACTGACATCTCAAATTCCAGCTAGACAGAACAGAAAGAGAAATTCAGAACAATAAAACCAAACTAACCTTAAAAAATCCCACAAAGTTTAATTCTCTGAATAACTGAAAACAGAGAAATTTAAATTGTTTTATGTGCCTTCTAAATAATGTAACATATTTGTAGTGCATTACAACCACAGAGGGATCATATGGAAATTATGAGGTCGAATTAACTAAGCAGAATCACAAATGTACATTACAAAACCACAGAAAAATACAATGGTAATTTATGTCATAATCTCAACTAAAGATTTCTGAACAATTTAGTATGTAACAGTACTTCTGCACTGATGTGGTTTTGCATTTCTTCCAGTCCCTCTTCCTTCCTAAAAAGACAATGATGCCAGAAGACTTCCAAGTTATTTACCTGCTAAGTGAAGCACACTCAACGGCTGGCTACAGCTTGTCTCTCTATTCGTAGGTGTCACTCACTACTCCAATGTGTTGAACAAATTATTGAATCAGAAAGTATAAAAAGAAAAACAATAACTTCTTTTTGTCACACTGAAATACCAGGGGAAACAAAATGTAGCTTGGAATCTACAAGCGAAATTGGAATTTGCCAGCGTTAGCCCACCTGAATACTCCTATTTTCCTTAAAAATGTCCCAAGACTGTAAGTGACCACAAGTAACCAGTGCCTCTGTTTTCTCATCACTAAAATATGCTAAAGATAATTATTATCTACTCTGTATTATACTTAACACATGAACTGGAGGATAGTGATTCTTGGGGTTGTTTCAAAATTTTTCACTGAGCCAAAGAAGGTTCATCACAGCTGTTAGGTTTAAGAAACATCTGCCAGAAATTACATTTTAAATAAATTGAAATAGTTTTATGATGGGAAGACATCAATAGTGTGCTATGAAAGAATTCTCTTGGAATTCTGACATTTGTTGTAATAAAAAAAAGGCAAAAAATAAATGAATAAACCAATTATTAATATGAAATGAAGTAATGATGAGATGCCACTTGCTTCATTTGAGATATTAATTGGGTGATAAGACAGAAATTATACAGATTTAAGCATATAAAAAGTAATTAATTTTCCAACAAAAAGTTCAAAAATATGAACATATCATTAATGAATGCAGAGGCTTTCTTTGGGAGAGCAATGAATGAATCTATCTTCTGCAGTGCTGAAGAGAAAAAATAGCTTTAAATGTCTGTAAAAAGATGCAAATAAACTGGACACCTGCAAAGCCCTCTTATTTTAAATATCTAGTCCTTAGAAATCTACTTCAGTATCATTTTCAGAACATCTGGCATAAAGCCAGGCGTATCAAGTTTAGTGCCATACTGAAGATTATCAAAATTCAGAACTCAATTAATGTGAAGATCTTTTAAACATAAGTTTCAGTACAGTGCTATTTAGATAACAAAGGCAGGTGTAACAGTTCTGCAAGGTGATGAAATGAGCCTTGGAAGTGAATTGTGAGTCTGCAAACATAATAAAGAAATAGTTCGGTGCATTATGAAATACCCTAGGCAACTCCCTAGAGCCTTGAAGTAATCGGGAGAATGTTTTGGTCTGTCCTTTTAATTTCAAATGTGGTGTTTGTTTTTTTCAGCAGAGAGAATAGAGTTTCACAAATTACATTTTTTTATGAAACACTCTTTATCTGAAAAAATTATCAACCAATTCAGTTAGTATCTTCATGCAAGGCTACCTCAAAAGACATCTCTGATTGAATCACATAAGGAGGAATGAAGGTTGCCCAGTCGGTTACTTATCCAAACACAAATGAAATAATAATGAGACAAACAGTGGAAAGTGTTCCCATTCTTTCTTCTGTAAATACAGGCAACAAAGAAAAGGAATTTTAATCTGGTTATTATTTGAAAGAATAGATTATTGGGGTGCAAACAGAAGACAGGAAGGATTCACATTCCTGTTGAAGAGTGACAGGCAAATTCTCCTAATGATATCTAGACTGACCTTACCATGTAAACCAAGAAAGGGGAAAGAAACTCACAGGAGATAAAAATAGCCAATTATCCTTCTGCAAGAACTTATGCTCTTACAATGATGACACACCCTGGAAGAATCTAAGTTTTTGAGAGTGCCTTTTCTCCTATGCGTTCATTTAGTGACAGAATGTATTCCACAGCAGCAGTGAGTGATGTTTAGAAATTAGCCAATAAGAAATAAGAGTTTTATTGTCTATTTTTATAAAATATTCACAGACATTGAGATGCAGAGCATGGGAAGATGTTATGAAGATACTCATGTTCCAAATACCTCTAAAATTTGGTATGTGTAAATGAGTGATGTATGCCCTCTTCAGTGAAACTGCTCTGGCTGCCTATAAGAAACACTCTTGCTTATATCTGAACACACCTCTATTTTTTAATGATGTGACAAAGACATCTTAGCTCTACTTGTATTGCAAAAGCTGGTCAAAATCTTGGACTCCTGGTTCCTGACAAATGTAATTTTTATGCAGAGGGCTTTTCCTTTGGTGCCCTGTCTTTCCTCCTGTGAATACCTCCCAGGGTGCAAGGGCAAGCAGCTGACTAATGCTCAGTTTGTGTCTGCCAAGGCCCCGAGATCCCTCCTGCAGAGCTACTGCCAATCAGGCAGCACCCAGCCTGTGTCTGTACATCAATATTTCCTGCCCCAGAGCAGGGCTTGGCTTTGTCCTCATTGAAATTCATGAGGTTCCTGCTAGCCTCTTCCTCCAACCTGTGTACTTCTCTCTGGGTGGCAAGACTGTCCTTGAGTGCACCCAGTGGTGTCCTCTGTCCCCTCCTTCCCTCCCTCACTTCTGACTTGGATGGCGTCTCTAAGATTTATCAGAATATTCTCCCTCACCTTCTTCTTCAGATCATTTAGATAGAGATGCTAAACCAAACATGTCCTAGACAGACCCTTGCAATAGATGCTTGCCACAGATCTCCAGGTAGAATAAGAGCAATTAACTACTCGCTGATCCTGACCATCAAATTTATTATTTAGCCATCTAGTTCCCTACTGATCCAAAACAAAAATCCCAGCTTTGATAGAAGAGTATTTGGGAAACAGGTTGCTTTTCAGCTGTCCATGGCTGGAGACCATTGTATGCTGTTTACCTCGACTTTAGCAAAACTTTCAAAGTTATATCATGCTCTGGATTTAGGAAATTTTGAAGTTAACTAGTTAGAAATTCAACCTTTTCAAACAATACTCCTTAATCTCTTTGAAAACAAAACTTCAAAGCATGGTTGTACTGTATGTACTTCAGTGGAACGTCAGTTTAGGAGCAAAGATCTCATCAGAGATTTCAAAATCCTTATTTAAAATGTAGCAATGAGTAAGAACACTGTTTGTAGCAGTTACTAAATTTTCTAGAATTTTTTTGTTTCAAATACTTGAGGTTTAGTGACTTTAAATGACATAACCTTATTCACTCTTTTTTTGTCTATGCATTGCGTTATGATGCAATTTTTAAGACAGGGATTCTTCAAATGTATGGTCTACCCTGCACAGATGAATACAGAGAGGGTTTATTATGGTGACTTCCACTTACCTGTTCTCCAAGATGGGGTTGTTTTTCCTCTCCTCTTTAAACTCATTAAACATAGATCTTACATAGTAAAAATGTGCAAATCAGTAGACCCATTAAAAGGGTCCATTTGTGTAGTAATATCACATATGAGATGTCTGGATGCTATCTGGTTTTAATCTTCTCTGCTCAGCAATATTATTTCACCTTTCCTTCTACAGGGCCTGATCATATTTGTCTCACAAACTTCTCTTGGTGGGTATTTGAAATCACGCCAGGGTCAAATGACCACATACTTAATTATGAAATCATTTAAGGTTTCCTAAATGCTTATGCTTATGGTTTCTTTCCTTCTGACTTAAATTCATGATAATAAGAACAGCACTATTTTAGAAGCAAAAGAAAACAAATAAAAGAACCTTACCTCTTGACAATTAATTTTAATTTTTTTAAAATTATTTGGGGGTTTGTTTGTTTGTTATATGGGGTCTGTGTACTGGGTCTGCTTGGGACAGAAAACTTTCTTCATGACCTCTATGGTCCTGTGTTTTAGATCTGTGTGGAAAAGAGTGTTGATAACATACCTGTGTTTTAATTATTGCTGAACAGTACTTGCACAGCATCAAGACCTTCTCTGTTTATCACTACCCTCCCCTAGGAAGTAGGCTGTGGATCAGAAAGAGTTTAGGAGGTGAAACAGCTGGAACACTGGACAAAAACTGACCAGAGGGATATACCATACCATATAACATCCTTTTCACTAATAAAACTTGGGGGAGAGAGTGAGGGGTTTCAAGGTAACAATTACTCAGAGACTGGTTGACATCAGTCTGCTGGTAAGAGGTGGCTTGTAGTTGTGTTTGCATCACCTTTTGGGTGTTTTTTTTACTTCATTTATTAAAATGTCTTTATCTCAATCCATGAGTTTTTCTTACATTTGCCCTTCTAATTCTCTCCCCTATCATCCTGAAAGTCAGGAGGGAACAATTGGCTGTTGGTGCTTAGCTGCTAGCTGGGATCAATCCCCCATGCTCTGGGACCGAACAAGTTCTGTTTCTGTAAGATAAGATGCATATGCAAAACAGAAGATGTTATCATTCCACACACAAATATTTTTGTGATGCAGTTAGCTTGACTTGTTCTGGATAATTTTGAATGTTGCTTATTTTTCAGAATTAGTCTCATTTTTTTTCATAGTCATAGAGAATACTTTTGTGTTGTTCCTGATGTATCTATGTACCTATGTAGTCAGAAAAATTGTACTCTTGATCTCCCAAGTACCATAACATTTCCTGTAAACAGGAATTACAATTCAATATCTTGTAGCCATTTTTAAAAGTACTCCAACTATTGAAAATGAGTCAATATATCTAAGTCTTTATTATGAACTTTTTTTAAACTTCTGGAGAATGGAATTAACAATCAAAGATAAGACTAGACTTGAAACCAGAGATGTTTTATAGTTTTAGGGTCATTTGAATTGGAAATGAGAAATATTTATTTTCTAGCCTGAAAAGGGTGTTTCATGAGGACATATGTATTTATAAGTGTTCTTAACTTCAGAGGTTTGAAATGTCACGAAAGTAATGTCTCTCATAAGCTTTCCACTGGTGGAGAAAATAAGCCTTTTGTTATGTATTGACGCGGGATCCAGCTGTTAGGTAGAGTTGAAGTCAGGAACAATTTTCCACACCTAATTTTTAATCTTGATTTGAGTTCAAATTCTCTCTGAAGTTTCACATCCCCGAGCACAGTGCCATGACTGAAATTTAGTGACAGGTCACATCACAGAGCTTTCAAAATGAGGTTTAAAAAATCTCACAGAACAGTCAAAACACTTTTTGAATGTTTTCCAAGGCTATTAATTACATAAAAGGTGACAGACCCTTCTAAAATATTTTCAGATCAATCAAATTTTGTAAGGTATTTTGGCCTTTGCTTCAGCAATAAGAACAGAAGTTACATGGTAATCTTGCTCATCTTTCTTACCAATGGAATAACCATTTGATCTAAATGCAGGCTGATTTATTTCTCTGTAAACTCAGTATTCCAATACACCATATTTGTCTCCAGACTAGGTTTTTCCCTGTTTTAATTTTTATTTACTTGGCTGCTTTTTGAGATAATTTGCACAAATTTTGGCAATTTGCTGACTCATCCTCTCTGCTTAGCACCATAGTTCAGAGATGCTTCATAAGAAAAGGAATTTTCTTGAAACTCATACTTTAACATTTAACAACTTCAGATATGAAGGAATACGTTTGATTGTTTATCATGAAAATATGTAGCTTTATTAATTGAACAATAAATGAAATTCCACTCACAATTTGTTTTCCTCTATTCAGAGATTTTGTTGATACCACCTAACAGAGAAATAATATTTGTCCAAATGAGAAGTTTTACAGAATAAACCACTGTATTTATCAGCTCCAGACTTTCAGCAAGTCTTCTCTTGTGAAAGAGGACATTTTCACAATAACAAAAACAGGGTAAAGGAGACATCCTATGCTAATGGGACTATATCAGAAGCTTCACCTGCTAGTAGGTGTTATAGGTTTCAGAGAGGACTGGTCCTCCTGAAGATAACCAGGGGAGTGCCTGAAAATAGTCCTCAGTGGAATCTAGAATTCAAAAGATAAAACCATGCAGCAGTAACAAGCTGGTGTGTGGGAAAAGTTGCCATTGATTAAAAAGAAATGCATACTGCAGTGGAGTCATACAACTTGTGCAACGTAGTGTCACATGTTTGGGCTGTTCTTTGGTTCTTATTCTAGGAACTACAATCCCTGGGGTTTTGACTTCTCAACAGGTTGGCTATCATGAGGGTCCACAGAGGCTATTGATGACTATAGTGCTGGTATATTTTTCTACAGAAAAAGAATCTTTTGTTTCTGTTGACAGTGTATAATTTATCATGGTACTTAACTGTCGCAGTTCTGAAACAGCATCACAGGAGGCAGTGCTGAATTGGTGTAAAATAATTAAAAACTTGTGTACCACAGAGCTTGCATTCCAGTCATAAAAAAAAAACATATGAGAAGAATAAGGTAAAAATTATGGATATGTGTTGCCCTGGCAGTCAGTAATTTTGAAACGTTAGGAGCCTAAATACTGTCAAATTTTCTAAGGAAATTTTTGACAAAGGGTTTTGACAAGTGACAATGAAACACACGTACTTAAGTTAGAGGACTAGCATTATAAATAATATTGAAGCTGTTTATTTCCATATTTAGGAAAACAACAGCAGGGAAGAGAATATTGCATATTGGTAGAGAATAAAGAATGATAAGTAGAGTGACAAATTGCTATTGATTGCCTTAAAAGTAATGCTTTTTTAGACAAGATGTAGAAAGGTAAGTCAGAGGAAGAAGATGAAAACAAGGAAGTATTTATAGCTTTGATAACAGACAATATAAATAAACTTTGCAGCAGGATTTTATATGAATCCCAGAAAAAAAAATTATTTGTTTATTTATCAAGTGTAGGTGGTATAATGTTGCAGTACATGAGACAGGACCTCAGCTTTGTGGGCAGCCATCAAAGGAGGTGTCTTAGAGTTATTATATAAAACAAATTGAAAGATTAGTAAATTTCTGAATTAATGATGATATCCAGAGGAAACTGAATGTCATTTAGGATGATGATATCAACAGGAAAAGAAAATATTCTTGATGGATGAGAGAAGTTCAGGGCAACCTTCAGGATAAAAAGGAATGTGAGAAGAAAACCTGCAAAATATAATGTGTCCACTGATTTTAATGGTGGAAGAGCAAATGAAGATTAGATGGCTATAAGAAGAGCAAAATAGAATTGTCATGAAAGAGGTCAGGGGAAGAAAGAGGATGAGGTAAAAGAAGAAAATTAAGGTACTAGAGGGAAAAAAAGTTGAGTAGAAACAGATGGATGAATCAGGTGCGAGCATTGCAGCAAGAGATAAATGCATAAGCCCTAAACAAACAAACAAAAAAAGGTGGGGGGGAAAACTCATGAAACATGTCAGAGAGACTCATCTAATGAATTAGCATTTTTTAAGTGAAAATCTTTCCCAAAACACCTTCCAATGAATTCTATACAAGTATGTTACAAATAAACCCCTATTCAGTTCTGAAGTCTTATAAAATTTTCTGACTCATGATCTTTGAAATTGTGTGATGGGCCTTGGTGCCCATTAAATCACTTCCCACAGTAAGAAAACACTTCTTTTATGACTCTGTCTGCATAGGCAACCAAATCCTTACTTTTAAGATCATTTTAATAGGGTGACATAGCTGCTGAACAGAAGTAAAGTGAAAATGCTGGAGGGCAAAGTGCAGGCACAATGGGACTTTAACTAATGTTTCTCACCAAGGTATACGTCAGCTTTCATTGAAGTCAAGAGAAGACTGCTACTGCTTACTGAGAAATTGGATCAAAAATGCATGACAACATGAAAATTCCATGAGATTTCTTTGTCTTATCCTCTTTTTAATAGAGAAGGCAAAATAATAATTTTTCTTTTAAGGTTCTATTAAGGTGTGAACTTATTTTCATATATTTTATGAAGAAAAAATAAAATGAAAATTATTTGTTTTGTTTCCTCTGCTTTGTGAGTTTTTTCCTTCCTAGACTAAAAAAAAGGCAGAAGGAAAACAATTTAGAAGAGTCTTCAGAAAAGTGATACTTACAGACCATTTTTAAAAAATGTTTCCCTCTCCCCTATATATTTCTCTCTCCACAAAAAGAGATAAGAATTTGGTTTAAATAGTTGCAGTACTTTCCCTGCATGTGAAAAAACATAGATGTTTTGACCTCCCTGCCCCCCTTGTTGGGTTAAGGCAAATGACAACTACTCTATTGTCTGTCTTTTACTGTTTCCTGAAACAGGCTGCCTCTGTAGGTAATTAGATATAAATGAGAGAAAGCTTTTCAATAAAATAGTGTTAATTAAAAAAGAAACAGTTACTTGGCAATGTCAGAACTTGTGGTCAGAAAATTTGCCATTTAGGTAGATATACTTGGACTATTCCTTTTTGTCAAGCCACGGTGATCAAGAATTATATAAAATACTATCTCGCAGTAGTATTTCCTTATGATTTTTTTTTTTCAGGCAGAAATGCCCTCTGCGCTTCTAATTTGATTAATGGAAATTGATTTCTAAACAAACAAATCCATAAATAAAATATGTGAATACTGAAGATACCTGTGGTCTAACGCAATTAATACATGGATTTTGGAAATCACGAAGGTAAACTATTTAAACTGAAGTTTCTTGCTTATTCTTTAACTGCATAAGCACATTCTCCTTGCAAGCTACAGATACTACTATAGAAGAAAAGTCAGTTAGAAAAGCAGGTAGTCAATTTGCTACAGTCAATTCTGTAGGAATAAAAAAAAATCACAAAGCTACTAAATATGGGGAGACCCAGACTCTGTAGGATGAATTGAGCATAGTTGCAGAAACCTAGGTATCTCAAAAAAAACCCACAAAAACTAAAACAAACAAACAAACAAACAAAAAACTAAAAAATCCTTGATTTCCCTCCATCAGGTTTTCTATTGTCTCCATCATTCTTTCTATAGCTCACAAGAAAGTTTTTTAGCAAAACCTCCACTAGTTTCTTTAAATAATTTTCAAATTAGAATAAGGTATAATGTGAAGAATTGTTGTATCTTTATTGTATCCCTGCTTGCCTTGCAGTAATCACTATGTGGCTTCACTACAGGGTTCAACTAATGTGAGGACAAGACAAGGTAGCTTGTAATTTTCACATGGGTAAACATGTCAAAGTAAACTCTTCACCTTAAAGACTTGTGCTAGTAACTCATATTAAAGCAACAAGCCCCTTTTCTTTGACTGAAATTTTTGTTGTATCCTGATTCCTTTGAACTAAAAAAGGAATGAAAAACTTTTTACTTTAGTTACATGAAAGTCAGATTCATTTTGAGATAAGAGTTTCAGCCACATCTGACAGAGAAGAAAGTATTTCTGCGTCACCTATTTCTTGACATTTATTATACTTCCAACCTATATTTATCTCCTTCTTTCAAAAAAAATGGTGTCATTTACCGTCACCTAAACAATCATAACCCTTTGTTAAGCACTATGGCTTTGTTCAAATAACAGCCAAAATTAGCTGAAAAAACTACTATAAAACAAGGAAGCGTTTGTCAGTTTTGCCCCTTAGCCACATTTGAATTTGAAGAGAACTCAAGTAGAAGAAATGAGAAGGACAAGGGAAAAGTAGGTTAAGATAGTAACAAATACAATGCAGTCTGGCATTACCAAGTAATTTCTATACAAGCAAGGATTTTTTTTCCTACTATATATAAAATAATTTGGCATAGAGGAGTAATTTTTAAAGCCTTTTTGTCAAGTGACAGTAAAGTCTTAAACGTGGCAGTACAGATAATAATAATGCCCCATAGTTATTTAAATAAATAGGATTCTTTCTCTAATCATCCTGACCTGAGACAACTAATAGCTATAAACCTTTCTAATTGCTTCCTAGAATGGGATTACTTTCACCTGACTGAGTAAACTGACATTTTAAATTCCTTTTTACACTATAATAGGATGTGTTCTGTTCAGTGCTGCATTTCTAATGTCCCAGTGTCTGGAAGAAGGATATTTTGAATTTCATTCAAAATACCAAGGCAGGTGTTTAAATAGATATCCCAAACTCAAAGAAAACACAACAAAAGCTAGCATTTAACTTTCAATAAGGAAGGAGAGGCAAGGAAACATGTCAAGTTTTGCAGTCTTTAGTAAACAGAATAACACAGTCGCTACTTAAACTTGCATCAAATTCATCCATCTATTCTGGTATTCAAACCTTGTCACAAAGTAATTTTATTTCTTTAGACTTACATTTTGCATGAAAAAATCACATGGTGACTTCAGGGATTGTCTCTGCTGAATGAAAATACATTGCACATAATCTCAACAATGCAACTCAATTATAATAATTGAAACTGCCCTTGAAATTTAGAATTTGGTCTGGTTACTCAAATAAGCAAAGATATTAATTTTCCTCATCAAATTCCTACTAAAGAAGGAAGGGATCTTATTGAAGATTTTGAAATATAAGGTATAGAAAAAGACAAAGGATATCAGTTTGGCAAGGATACACATAACTTTGTACAAGTGAGTCATCTCATGAAGTCAAAGGAACAGCTTATCTTAAGAGCCTAACATTTGAGATTAAAAATGTTAGTCATATGTAATTTAACCAACTTTTGTCTTAGAGTTCCTTATCAAAGAAATTGTTTCTGAAAGATCTTTTGTAGAAGCTGCAACTATTTCTATTGAAACCCATTGGCTACACATGATTGACTCCAGAGAAAAAAACAGAAGGAATGAAAAAAATTTATGTTGGGGAAAAGAGAAAGGTTCACTTCAGACGAGAAAAGGCTATACTTAATGTATTCCTAAATCCAGAGAACATATCCTGTGGAAACATATGATCCACATATTTAAAGAGTGTTAAAATGAGTCAAAAACACTTATCAGTAATCTGAGATTCACATGAAAGGAACCCCAAAATATCCTTAAAATTGGACATTATTACAGTAGAGAGAGGGGTGTAGTGGTTTTGATTCTAGGCCTTCCTTGATAACCAGGTTGTAACCGAGGAAGTGGTCATGTTCCCAGTATTCCAAACAACTTTTTGCATAAACCAGGGTATAAATAGGAAGGGGGAGAAGCCTCTTCCCTCTCTTTTCTTTCCTGTGGATCTGGGAGCAGGTTCTCTGCTATC
>VZRE01016548.1:0-61274 GCA_013396775.1 Cephalopterus ornatus
GACCATCTTAACCGCTTGCAGACCCCTCTTACTACTAGTAAGAACAATGAATTATGAACATTTTAATTTATCCATCAGTAAGTTATTCTTGTGGACAATGCCTATTGTCCAAGCCCATGTGTACTAGCCGTAATTGCAAATTGTTGTCATAATATGATTTCCTTTTGGGGTTTTGTTATTGTTAATAACCTGCTGATAAGATGTCTTAAAGGGTATTTCTTCCTACTAAAAGCATTTGCTAAAAGGCTGTAAATAGTTGTTTGCAAATAACCTTGTGTTATCTGTATGTGGTAACACAATTATTGGAGTGAAGAAGTCTCAACTTTCTCCTCATGCTCATCCATTTGTGATAACATTTTGCCTTTCTTTACTGTTACTGGGCTGTAAGTGACATTTCATTTGAGAACAGCTTTTTTTTATTAAAGGGTTATTCTTCTGATAAAGTTAGTGCAATTAACAATAACAGTGTTTTGCTTATTATACTACATGTAGCCTTTGGTATTTTTTTAAGTGTGGTCACATGGTAATTGTATGAAAAATTAGGGACTTTTTCTTATTTCCAAATACAGTTTCCATACAAATAATCATCCTAACAGTAAGGGATTTTTGGTTTTTCTTTTCCAAAAGCCGCTAATCCAAACACTATTTTCATGCACTTTCTTGGAAGTGAGTGGAACCATTCCAGGGTAGAATTTGGCCAGTGCTCTGTGGACATTCTTTGCACATAAGCAAGATTAGGTACCTATGTTTTTACAGCATTATACAGCAAACACTTTAAAGATAATTCTATTATTAATAATTAATTAATACATTTTAAGATGGAACTTGGCCTACTTTTTTTTTTCCAAAAATTTTGTATAAACCCAGTAAATTCAACTCTGTCAAAATTGCCTGGTTATAGTATTTTGACATAGGGATAGCAGTATAAATGCAAAATATGTACTTGATAGAGTTTTGTTGGAAAGATAAATCTGTTTTTCATAATGGCTTCCTACTACAACAAATTTCTTGAATTTCCCTGGCCCTGATCACTTAATTAATCCAAATTGCCTCCTTAATTTTATGTGCAGATGTTACACTCTATGAAAAGATTTTTTGCTACCTGTTTTTTTGAGCACATAGAACATGTAAGAACTGGTTTGAAGATAATTTTCAGTGTGAATATCTGCATCAAATCTGCATTGTCAGTGCCCTGGCAAAAGGCTCATCAAGGCCATTTTCTCAAGATTCTGCCTTTTTTCATTTACTTTCTATTGGTGCTATTAAAAAACACAATACAAGGGAATTACTAGGACACTACCATTTTCATCAAAAAATTTATTTATTGAATGGTTCATTCATTTGTAAGGTTGCCCCATAGAGTTGTAATGGAATGAGAAAGATTCATGAATGTATTCGCAGACTACAGTTAAAGGCTTTCTCTGATGGTTTGATGTACTATACTACTTTGTTTGACTTGCTTTTTTTCTACAGCAGGGTTTAAAGCTGTGGTCTGACATCACACTAAGTGTCCAAGTGTCCACAGAAAAACAAATCAGTCCGCAGAAGGAACACCAAAAATAAGTGTCCATAAGGAAAAAACCTCTTTTACCAAAATGGAATGTAGAGAGCTTTTGAGGATCCCTGCCTGCCACTTGCAAGCACCTTCCCAGAGCCAGAACACAGCAGGGGACACAACTGAATCCTGCTTCTTCTCAGTGCTCTGGGGAAAAGCAAATGTAGCACACATATTTTAATAAATGTCCGACTGCCTTTCTGTCCTTTCTTGTGACAGCACCAAACAACACACCAGTTAATAAGTTTCTTGTTAATAAAAATAATGAAAACATCTGGAAGAGTCATGAGCTGCTTGCTGGCAAAGCAAAAGGGGAAAAACATTCTTCTTGGGTTTGTATTTGCCAGCTGTTATTAGGAAAGGGGATCAGAAATGCTGGATAGAAATGAGTTCCAATGTGTGTTACAGAAACAGAACTTTACAGCTGATTAGAGTCAGCACTTAATTTACTCTATAAGACTCTAGAAGAATTCAGAGAGGTGGAGATCTGTAATATATTTTTTGTAGTGATAATGAAGTAGTAGTCCCAAATGAAATTACTGTATCTATATTCTGCTGATAATTTACAACCATGGAGAGAACTATCATTCTATTTAATGAGAGCACTAGAGTTTTAACATTCAGTTTTATCCTGTGTTGGAATAGAATGAATAGTTTCAAAATTTCTCCATATTGGTCATTTTAGGTTTAAATAAAAAAGTAAAATTCTCTCTCTCTCTCTTTTTCTCATTCTCTTTTCCCCATGGAACAGACAAGATGTTTGGCCTGTATGACAAAAAACAAAAAATGCCAACACTTATGTTTTTACATTGTCTTCAGAAAATTTCTAGGCAATCATAATCACATTTTGGTTCACCAAAAAAAAAAAAAAAAGAAACATATGAGGGGGACAAGAGGGGAAAGCCATGAGTTTTGTTTTTCAAAATACTAAAGCTAGCCATAGTTCAGATGAGTATGATGCTTATAAGTCTATGTAATAGTTTTCAGTATAAATACTTCAGTACTATAAGTTACTTCAGCATGAACTTTCCAGAATATGTTTTTTTAATTGTGAAAATCACAGTCTTTGTACCTCGCTGTTAAATGCTCACTAAGCATGTTTGGCCAAATGGATAGTTTTTTTTCTTTTCTTTAGGCTCTACCTCTAGTATATATGATAATGAAGGACCACACAAGGGACATTATGAATCCACTACTTTCCCTGGAGAGAACGCCACAACAAAAATAGATTCACAACCAAGGTCTGCCCGGGTACCAGGTAGGTTTTTGAAGTCATATGTTTTAAAAATATAATTACAGAATTGTATTCATATCAACTAAAGTAAGAGATGAAAATGAGGTCAAGTATAGTTGTTCAGAGTTTGTTCTGAATCAAATAATATTCAGCATTTCACTAGTAGTCTAAAAACTGGAACATATTGTAACTCATATGATTTTGCAGCAATATTGAGATATGAGAAACCATGCATTTGGAGCATGGGATTAAGATTCAAATAATTTTTATAAATTGATAGGAAATCAGGCAAAACTCATTAAAAATCTGTGCACAGTATTGTATCCATGAGAATGTTCAGTAAAAACGATAGCTGAGACAAGTGTTGCAAAACAGAACTTGCAGAATAAAACAAAATAAAAAGAAGCCCACACCATGATACAGTTGCAAAAGAATGCAAATATATTCTGGGACATATTAGCAGTAAAGTAATTTTTAAAACAGAGAAAGTAATTATCCAATTCTACTTAGACCTAGCACGTCTGGAGCTGAAGCTCTGTGTTCAGTTCAAGGCATTGCTCACTCACATAGGAAAAAAACGGAGAGGAGCACACAGAAAAGTTTGGAAGGGTAACCTTTGAAGCACCTTCTGAAGAACTCATCATTTTCAGAGAAAACTGAGGGGAGATATAAGAAGACCATGCTACAAAAAGAATGCTTTATCAGTTTTTCACCACAGAGTAATAATAATTAACTAATTAGAAGAAGTTATTTGTTTCAAATAAAGTGTAAGAGTCTTGTTAAACAAAGGAGACCTCTTTCAAATGAAAAAAATCAAGGAGTTAGCTCTTTGTAGAGGACCTCCATTTGTAGTGGTGGTAGGGCTATAATGGTAGCAGAGAAGAGGCTACTGGGAAGGTCTTGAAACCTCCTTTACTAAAAATGTACTAAAAGTCATCCTACTTCGTGTAGGTGTGTCATGCCAAGCCTTTTCTTTTGCTCTTGGAGTAAGTCAGTGATACAGCTCCTCTTCACCTATGCCCACCAAAATGCAGTACTTATGGGTGATAACAACGATGGGATATTTAATCTGAGTTGGCCTGTGTATAGCTGAATGATGAAAATGTATTTGATTTGCACAGAAGCATTTTGTAAAACGAACAAACATTCATGCAAAGCAGGAAGAGTCTGACAGCTTAAAGAAAGTACAAGAGATTGTGTTCTTGCAGTTCTGTGAAATGGCAAAACTACATGAGATAAGTTAACATGCTCTTCTCCCCTCCCTCATCTCTCCCTACAGAATGGCTGATCATAGTGGCTGCTCTTGTGGCACTTGCATTGATTCTTGCAGTCTGCATTGCTGTTAACAGTCGGAGAAGGTAAGGTTGCACCTTCCCATTTTCAAAACACACTGCCTTACTATTTTCCTCCTTGAGAGGCTCCAAAGCTTGGTCAAGTAGTAGAAAAACATATACAGGAAAGAGCATCCTCTGCCACGCTCTGTGACTTGGGGTGTGAGAACCCAGGTGACCGTGTCCTGCACAGATCAGACATCAGCCTCCACACTCACATGGAATCATGTGAAGTCAGTAGCTGTATAAACTGTTTGGTCTTGGAAATGGAAATAAACTGTATATAGGTAACAGAAAATTAATTATTCTCTGTTAGTTATTGATAGGAAAATCCTATTCACTGAGAGAGAAAACTGAGAGATGAACATAGTAGCAACCAAAGGATGAGCTGAGCATAATCTTCCACCATTAACAGTGTTGTCTGTGTACAGTGTGGAGGGCTGTATTGGACAATTACTATCACAGGATTAATCTGTTCCTTCCAAACAAGAGTCAGTATCACAGCTGGCAGTCACAAGTATATATTCTAACTTAGCTATCATAGCTCTCAATAGCTTTATTTACTCTATTTTACAGATAAAGAAGCTGAGCAAAAAAAAAGGTGCAGTGATCTGTGCAAAGTTAGCCAGGAAATTTGAAAAAATCCTAACCTAAAGCATAGGCTATAAAGTTCTTACCTCCTTCTTTTCTCTGGGGGCTGTTCTGAGGTTACTTCTCGATTGTCTTCAACAGCTTTTTGCTGCTTGAATGTTAAAATTGACCCTTTTAAAAGAGTAACTAAATGCTACTTGAATGTTGTATTTTAACTCTTTTTTTTTATCAGAGTAGTAACCATATAGTGTGTGGAGATTTTTGTTTAGGAAACAGTGAGCAAATTTTTTCCTAGACTGTTGGTTGCAGAGCACTTTGAGCTGCTCTTTGAAGAGGCTGTGGAGCTCCACAGCTCCTTGCTAGTGTCCTTTGGCATTTTATGGCTACAGAGCAGGAAATCATTCCCAAGGGTGTGTGTAACATTAGCACAGTGAACTGAGCTACTTCAGATAAAATAACCCTCATCTATGAAAATGAAGAAGTAAGCATGAAAAAAATAGTATTTCTGAAGCGCAAGAGTATAATTGAGCTGCCAAATTAGTAATTCAGGCAAAATATGCTTCATTTAAGAAGAGCACTTAAAAGTACAACTTCACAGAGACATTGTCCCTCTTAGGAGAGCTGTGCTTTCTATGTTCAGTTTACATAAGGCTGTTTGAGGAAAAGTAGAATGCTTAACACTGTGTAGCCATAGAATCATCTTAACAGTCTGAAGCAAATCTGACAGCTGTAACTAGTACTTTTTTACTACATTGAAGAATACTCAGCCCATGATGACCAGCATACATCAGTTTTGGACTGGTAACTTTCTAAAGGAGTGTGTGTGTGTGTGTGTGTTTTCATTCAGAGCTGGGCATCATTGCAGTGAGTGTAACTTTGAAGGCACAGTACCTATTTCCTACCTTAACATGATAAGGAAGTGTGCTGCAGATAGTAGCAGTTGTTCTCCATATTTCCTTGCTGCTCATTGGCTTCTAGGCTTGACACGCTAATACAAACAAACAGAGAGTTGTTTTGTATGAGGTGAGATCTTGATCCAAATTTTCTGCTCCCTCAAGAACTGACGCTTTTTCAAAGGTGTGGTCCCAAGCCTGGATTTAGAAACTGTCCTTATAGTGGGATATATGCAAAGTTCATAAATGTGGGTATATTCAAATGTTAGAAAAAAAATTCTAGCATTCAGTAGTGAATGTTATTCCTATATGTAGGAACAATAGATATAAATTGAGCTCCTGACAGATGTTAAGCATATAACGGTGGATACTTTCAAAAATAAAATATGCAATATGCAATATGGAGAAACTTTGCACTTTGCATAGTGTAAGTCTGCACTGGCAGACACAAGTTTATTTTCCAATCACCTTTTCCTAAATATTGACCTTTAAATTTTTTCTTATTTCTGTTAGTCTCTATTAATAGTATTTTATTTTTATTTTTTTCTAGATGTGGGCAGAAGAAAAAGCTAGTGATTAACAATGGGAAAGGGGCAGTGGAGGACAGGAAGTCAAGTGCGTTAAATGGAGATATCAGCAAATCACAAGAAATGGTGCACTTGGTTCATAAAGAACAGTCGAATGACCGAACACGAGCATGTGATGAACTCCTGACTGTTAATGAAACACAAAATCATCAGGAGCTTGACATGAAGACTGGAGTGTAACGGTACCATGTTGCCAAGTAGATCAGGGCTGGGAAAATCAAAATCATGTGGAACTTGAACAGGAATTCACAGATGCACTGTGCTACTGATGTCTTTTGAAAATAAACATAAGTTTTACTTCTTTTTAATCACTTTACAATGTTGCCAGAGTTAAAAAATTGTCACGCGCTTTCTGAAATATTCCCCCAAGAGTTGCATAATGCTCTCAGTTCCCAGTCCCTACACAGAGAACTTTCACTGTGTCCTGGATGTTAGGAGGCATACAAGTATACGTCATTCCCCAGATGGAAGGTCTTCACTGTGTGGAGCTTAAGAAGTATCAGTCACTCCATCTTAGAGACATTTAAGGTACTAAACTTGCCATGATCCAAGAGCAAATGAGGAAAAAATGTCAAGAGTAACAATCAAGTTTAAACCCAAAAGGCATGCTCTATGATGTCTGAAACATCAGAACCCTTCAGAAATGCCTTCCAGCCAGGAAGAGCAGAGGGTGCATTCAGAATCTGCCACGATAAACAAAAAGTGACATTTTATAATTATATACGGTTTGGTCTGCAATGAGGCAAACCCAGAAGGACAAAATTTATTTATCTATATTTTTAAATAATACTATCAGCATACAGCAAGTCTTCTCGGGAGGGGTAATAAAGAGATGAAAACATGAACTGATACATAATAAAATTTGATACTTTATCATCCTAGCAACCTGTACAATTATCCTTGAGTTTCTGAGATATTCATTGCTCTTCTCCCTCCCTCACTCATTGCTCCAAGTTTGTGCATGTTTTTAATGAGTCTGTTAGTTAAGATAATGAACGAAACAAAATGACCCCAGCTCTAGCACACATGCACAAATCAAACAATTGGAGATCATTAGGGAAGGTGACAGTATTTTATTCCTGAAGAATAGGTCTCTATCTTCTTAGATACTTTACTTTTCATTCCATTTTACTTAGGAGATGCTGAGCCTAGTAAAATTGTTTCCCCTGTAACTATTATGTCATACCAGTTTGCTGATATTTTAAAAGTTCTTCTTCTATGATCTCACTAATTTCCTCAGAATTCTATTTCATCTACAATTTTTCCTTCTGCTTTTTAAAAACACCAAAGGAAACATTGCTTGCATATTGGTACCAGAAATTCAAATTCTACAGAAGGTCAAAGAAAATGAAAGGAAACTCTCCCAGCCATGTAATATAGTAGAGTAGCTAAGCTGCATTGTTATATGCTTTTGTTTTTTTCTTTTGTGTCTGTTATGTAAAGTATTTGTATTAAGCTATGATGCTGTGCATTATATTGATATGAATTGTCAGAAAAAAACTTATTTACTACCAGTGGTCTGTGCTATTTTTAAGCAAGCAGTTTGGAATGGAGGGAGAATGATAACTTCTAATTGGGCTGCCCCAAGAAAATGCAAGTAAAAAAAATTTAAGTAATTGCAACCTGTGGTCTGTGTCAGCTGTTGGATAGGGATGGCTTGTAGCAGGGTTATGCAAGTGTTCCTGTTCACTGACCATAGCATCTGTCTTTGAAACTGTTCTGCTAAAGCATGTTATTTTATGTTCTCCATCTGAAACAGTTTGGAGGATCAGTATTGAGCTGGCTAAATACTGACTTCAGCTCACACTAATCTTTACTGGAACGTAAAGCACAAGACTGTTGATTATACTTCTGAGTCACAGTCCTCCAGCAGTTTCCAATGTGTTTCATTGAGGTGCTCAGTGCCCTGATATCTGCAGGCAGATCTTCTCAGGGCAATTTACACCTGGGCAAAAAGTCCCAAGACAAGTAGAGGTGTTAAAATATACATAGGATGTTGTCTGACTTTATGTAGGTCAGCATATTTCATCTATGAACAATGCATTGGTTTTTGTTTAATCCCTGTAATGTTTTTAAGCGAGCTTCTCTATGTGTCATTACACATCAAAATGTTCAGTTGAAGGAGGTGTTTAAACTGGTGTTAGGTACTCATTTCACTAAGTATGGAGAGCCAGAGTAAGAATTATTCCTCTCTTTAAATCCTAATTGAATATAGGTCTTAATGAAAAGGAGATATTTCATTGTCTTGGAGCCTGAATTTCTCTTTTAGAAAAAGAAAAAGTTTGTGATGTTATTCATCTCCCTATACAGATTTTGAATGAAGAATCTCATGAACTTCTTCCTAATTTACCTTATGTTCAGTAGCTATAAATGCACAGACAACACTGGTTGAGTTTTTTATATATTTTTAAATAGGGAGATGCTCAAGTTGTCTTTACAGAGGCAATGCCATTATTTTATATATGCTGGTTCTTTTTAGATTATGTCCTGTGATTCATGTGTAATTGTTTCATTATAGTTTCATATGTGTAATATAGTACATATTTTTATTAATCTTGATTTTATTATATGAGGGGTTGTTTGTTGTGTGTATGTATTTTTATACAGAGCACTTGATATATTTGCGTATTTATTTAACAGATTAATCAGAATGATAGAAAATATCATCTCTAAATTGTAACTAGAAATAGTATTGCTAAAAACACATTGAACTGTAAAATAAGCTTCGAAAATAAACTTGATTCCACACTGAGAATAAACAGTAAGACCAGCTATTAGCGGGAGAGAAGTATTCAGCAGGATAGTCATGCTGAGTATTTACGATGAATTTTTCTGCTTGCAAATTCTAAGCCAGGGCAAGGTGAATGCTGTGTGACCTTTTCTGCTCTGCCAGCCTTCCATAGGCTCCACAGATGCTCTGGGTGATCAACTCAGCTTCCCCCCAGAAGCAGACAACAACTTGATTCAATTTAAGATCAACACAGTAAGATCTTCATGACTATTCCTGGCTCATTGAACCAAGAGCATTTAGAGAGCACAGCAACCAGCAAGATCCAGCCCTTCTGTCAGCGTGCTGACAGACAAATTGGGTTTTGGTCTATCCTTGGTGCCTAGGAAGCATGAGGATCTCTTCTAAAAATACTGAGGAGGTCAGACCCTGTGATCAGCTTGTGTTAATTCTTTGTCTTGAAAAATTTCAAATAAATGTAATCCATACCAATGGAAATACTGTTTAAAGTAGTAGGCACATTCAAGAGAGAGATTTTTGTGTTTTATAAGAATATCATTTTTTTTCAAGAAGCAGTGCAGAGTGATTGTTTCATCTGTATTTTCTTGAAGACCTTAGAAAGAGAAAAGGTATGTGGCCATCATGTCTACCTGTGTGGATATTAAACCTTTACCACAATATCAGTTTCAAAATTGTGATTTTGCAGTTTTTCACATGATATGGATGTCTTTTGTGTGTCCCTTTTCAACAACAACAGCCTCTGTACTAATTAGTTTGAAGCATGTTGCCTGGGATATTATTAGGAGACAATTACCAAGTGTCTCTTTAGTACATATCATTCTGGGCAGGGCTGGTCCTAATTATTCTTTCTGTAGATGAAGGAAAGAAATTAAATCCTCTGGAAGCTGTGTACTGCCTCAGCTTACACAGATTATGAGATTTTGTAAGTCAGCAGTTAATGGGATTATTTTAAGTTATATTAGGCCATTAGACAATAATTATTTCTTAGTCTTTATTAAACAATTCAAGGGTTTGACTCCCCTGGAGTCTGCAAAAGATCTGATTAGTCAAATACCAGCCCTTTCAGTAACCACAGATACTGTCTAATTTTTCTCTGTGGAAGGGAGAAGGACAAAAAGGTGGCGGGAAAAGGGCTGTTCCCTTGAGTGCAGTTCCAGCTATGTGGGAGTGGGGGACAAAACTCCGGTTCCTTAAGAGTGGAAAGAACTGTGAAAAGGTGTTTTGGGGGTGGAGCTCTGGGGGATTAGGGATGGAGGGAGGACACAACTGATGGGAAAGGAAGTCAAGGGAGAGTGAAATTTCTGTACGACTACTGGGAAAGTACCTTAAACACTCCCAAGCTTCTGGAACGTGAATGTTTCACAGATCTGAGAAGGAAAAAAGAATTAGCCTTTTCCTGTGAACCTCCCCCACCTCCAAGTCATCCTCTACATTCACCAACTCCTTTGCAAACTGATTCTGAATAATTTTCCCCTGGTAGCTTATTTCTCATTATTGCTGTACCATGCTGCATTTGGCATTCACCAACACCATGCTGCGAGCAAGCAGCTGTGACAGTGAGGAGTGAGAGGCAAAGCACAAATTCAGCAAAGATGAGTAATAGTGTCTTTTGTACAGCACAGAGACTGTGCTTTTTTTCTTCCCTTTCTCACCTATTTGAGCAAGGTTAGCAACGGCAAGATTTTGAGAACATTTTGCTTCTTGCTTATCTTCCTGTTTTGAAAGTGCAGGACTGATATGGATCTTCACATAGGTCAAATGTGCTGCTGCATAGTTTTTTTAAAAGCTGAAATTGAAGAAGCGAATCCACCATCAAAGAAGCCCTCCTGACCTCAAGACAGTTGATGATTGTTAAAGTGCAAGTAAAGCAGAGGCAGTGAAAGCTTTACACATGCTTTAAATACAGCCTTCTTTCAATTTTGTCTGGATGGGTTCAGAAGAATTAGAAGGATTTTATCTGAGTGACACCTTCAAGGAGTCTCAGGCTTTTTATTAAAACTTTACTGGCAAAATGGTTTTGGATCAACAAGTTGGGGGATGAAACCTACTTTCATACATTCTCTGCTACAAAAAGCTGTACACTGAACACTGATGTGAATATCTTTCTAGTTTTATGATTTCTTTCAGAAAAAAATGATGAAGTTTTGGATCAAAATAAGTCCACAAAGACGGTCAAATAAGAATTATTTTTTTTTTTCAGGAACAGACATAGTTTCAGTTAGTTTTAATATCCCAGACAAAATCTAACTGTGCAAAACTACTTTTATTTTTCAAAAATTTGGTTTTGGGGCAGGGGAAAGATTCTCCATGCCTAATGCATAATATAGCTCTCCCTTTATACTAAAATGCAGTTCTTACAAGTAATTTATTTGCCCCTAGAAAATAATGTATGTGCAAATGTACAATAAAATAGGACTATTCAAGACTAAGATGACATAAATTTAAGTGCATCTATTGTAAAACCCTCAAGCATTTTTTAGAATATTAAGGAAAAGCCTTACTGAAACACCCACTTAACTTAGAATTTAGCTGAACAGCTACTTTCTTCTGGTGCTGAAGCCAATGCACAGCTAAAGTTAGGGGTATGTAGGCTGGCAGTGGTAAATCAGCATATGGCTCACAGGCAGTGGAGGCTCTGTACACCCAACAACTTTTAGGTCTGCTGAGTTTGTCCCGAAGTCCTTCTAACTTCCAGAGCAACCCAGGACAGAGGAGAATGTGATAAGGCATTTTCCACTTCTCTGGAGGCTGTACATTTTGTACCTGGCTTTGCCTCAGGCAGTCGTATTATGGTGGGGTCAGTTTTAATGCCCATTTTGATAGTCTCATGTTGGTACCAAATGGCTCTGGTACAGCAGAGATTTTAGCTTTAAATCTGAATTTACTTGTAGTCACTGGTGTACATCGTCCAGCTTCTGGCACCACATATTCAAAAGAGTTTTTTTCCTCTGGTTTTATCTAAAAAAAAAAAAGGCTTAGGTCATTTTCGATGAACACATTTTCCTTTGCATGAATTGAGACTCCACACTTCCATTTTTCTCAGAACAGATAGTAATAAACTGGGTAGGTTTTGCCTCATGATGGGAATTTCAGTCTTTTAATTTAAGAGTTTATATTCACTACTTTTTAAAAAAGCAAACATCCAGTTCAGGGCTGCTGCTGCAGATTTCTAGCAGCACCTTACCGTAACTACCTCAGGGAGACAATTTTCTACAGCTTTCAGCCTGAGCCTGTAGAATGAGTTTATCTAAGGTGAGCCCATCACAGCTGAGCCCCATAATCAAGACACAGTGATCTCAGCTGACAGCAGCACACCGAAGGAGAGAATAGGTCTCCTGCTTATGCTGTGGACGACAACTGTCAGTGATACAAGCCTCAGAGCAAACCCCTGGACAAAGTATTTTGGGTTCCTTTCAGTTTTCAGATTCACAAATTATTCTGTGTTTTGGCTTTGTTCAAGCATTGCCAACATATATCTAAATACTGTCTATCTGTATCCTACTGCGCAAGCACATGGGGTTTGTCTTACTGTAAAACTGTTTCACAATCATCCAGTCAATTTGGCATGTTTTGTTTTGCAGTTCTTTCGTAGTTCATTTTCATCTTTCATGAATCAAGTGAAAGTCTGAAATAAACTCTAGGTAAGGATGCTTGTTCAGCTAGTGACTTAAAAAACAAAATTGCCCTTTTTTCAAGACCAGTCAAAAATGGGAGAAACAAGGTTCAGAAACAAAGCTTGTATGGCCCTCTCAATTTAGGTAATACCGCTAACCTCAGTGAAACAATGGAATGAATTTTGAGTGCATTTCATAGCTTGGTTCCTTTTCTTGTCCCTTCACAGAGTTGGGAGTCAGATGTCTTTTCTCACTTGCACATCTCCACAGCAGCATTTCTCAAGTGGCATCCATGGGCCATGGGAGAATGATCCATGGAGCATCTTCTGGCACCCCAGTAAGAAAACAGCCCAATGGAGATAGATTAGTCTTACAATAAGTACAGGAAAAGCAAACATTTTTAGTTCAGTCACAAGTGAGAATGAAGAGCACAACACTGTGTAAAATAGACCCTATGTTGCTTTTCTAAGTACTCATCCTTGTACTACAGAAGCACCATAAACAGTGTGGGGTCCTGTTCCTCCAGATCCAGTTTCGGTGGGTGGCAGTCAGCTTTGTAATTTATCTGTCTACACAGATGCATTTTGCTTATCGCCACAGAAACCGCCTGCTCTGCTAACGCCACTGCGACCACAAGACCTGATCTTGCATGCAATCTGTTTTCCTTCCTGCTTTCATTGCATGCTGCACATGTGAGACAGCAGACCTGCCAAGCCTGCGAAGTTTTGTGTGCCCGCACAGGGCTCTGCACAGCTTTGGAAGCAAAATGGTACTAAACCCTGCTGGGGTATTTGTACATTCTTGTAGTATAAGTGCTTGCTGCAAATAACTCTTTCTAGCCCAACTGAGTGTAATTTTTAATGTTATTTTCCCCTAAAGCACTGTACGTTGGGGCCACCTGTTTCTTTCATAACCTTGTCCTGTTTACATGTACTATCTAATTCAAAGGAGAACATTATCTGAGATTTAACTACCCTGAGTATTATCTCAGTTTTTCTTTCATGCCTCAGAGGAGATACAGAAACGTCTCTTAATATGGGTCAATGACTCATGACTCACTGTCTTTAATAGCACCTTTTAGCAGATTCTGTCCTGTTGAGAGGGACACATTTCAGATACAAAGACACTCCTGAAATGCTCTTTTGCTCTAAGGCTGAGGACATGGAGAAAAAGGGGTACACAAGGGGCTTGCAAGGGCTTAGAGAATCAGCCTTTGGGGTGTGTATTTTCAGAAGGGACAGCTTCATATAATTGCACCTCATATAACTTCATATAACAGGGTCCTGCATGGTTCCGTGTCAGGCCTTTCATTTTAAACTTTTGTCATGATGTGTAACAGAAGAATAGCCACCTTGTAGGGAAGGAATTCGAATGTACACAGTCCACATGAAATATGTGAGTGATGGGGGATCACGAACCAACTTCCACAGGGAATTTTACATCAGCAGAATGCATTTATTAACAACACTTGTTGATGAGGCCAGATCAAGGCATTTTTGCCTCTGGCAGAAGGCGGCAACATGGTATCAAAATGGCAGCAGATAGCCGGGGCCTCAGATTCACTTTTTGCCCAAAGATCCTCCTAACACCACATCAGGACTTAGTTACTGACTAAAAGGGCAGATTGCCAGATGAGGTGCTGCCAAAGCCACTTCCTGCCGTGCCTGGATTTCTTTGGAAATTTGTCAAGTGGATGATTAAGAAGAAGTAAGGCCAAGGTTGTGCATTCTGTTAATCTTCACAGCCGAGATTTCGGTTATGTGTCTTTATCAGACAACGGTAGTTATGCTATTTCCTAACGTCTGCTACTTTGAGCATGCATAAATGTTGGAGCTTTCTCTCCATACTTAGCAACTACCAGTCCACAGGGCCATGGTTTGCTCCGTAAATATTTCTTAATTTATGTGTTAAATAAGCATTGATTTCTTTACAGAGTACTCCAGAAGTTCCGCTGCAGGCTTTCTTTATTTTTTTTTTTTCAGAAAGACTATGAATAAAAGACTTATTTTTTCACAGCCAGGGGAGGGAAGCAGGTTTCTAAAGCAACTGCAACCATTGATTTGTATTCTCCTGCTCATCTAACATCTCTTTTCACTTCTCTAGGCTTCATTGCCAAGAACTGTAGCTAGTGAGTCCTGGCCTTTTTGAGAAATGCAGCCGGCATCCTGGAATATTTGGAGGATACAGTGAAGGGTGAGGTTTTCTAACACTTTGGCAAAGTCAAGTCCATCTTCTACCCTGAATGTAGTTTTCAGAACAGACAGCCTCTCACATCAGACTGCTTTATTTAAACTCCTACACAAAGCAATCCCATATTAAACCAAGGCTGAAATTAAAACTCACAAATGAAAATTATGAATCAACGTTTATTGATGTATGTACATAAGAGGTACAACACTTAGTGAAATATTATATTATATTCATGACTATATTTCCAGTATAGAAAGAATGTCTAGTTTGTTTTATACATGAAAGTTACAGAAATCAGTTCACACCGTAAGAAAGCATTAAAAGCAAATGACTAACAATCCTTTTAAAGAGGAAAGGATCTGAACTACAAAAATAGAATCAGTCTACAAGGCATTCCAACTACAATATACAAGAACAGAGCCCAGAGCTGGGAGAAATTTTATCATCTGCATTCATTAATTTTTAAACAAACTGTGCTATAGATTCTGTACAGTATGTAATTTCAAAATCTGCAGAACTTTTTCAGTATAAAGAAAAGACCAACCTTATCCCTCTTCCTTTTTATCCTTTTTATGTGAAAGATCACAAAACATTCCAGTTCATGTCTGGTCACCTTACAGAAGGGGCAAGGGATGATGAATAGGCAGCACTCAGTACTCCAGCATGCAATTCTCCTGTAGCATCATAATGGGACTCACTAAGCAAGATAGATTCTGTGCTTTGGGGCCTGATTTTTATTTTTTGCTGCTTAGAGGGGATGATTACATTTCTGAGATCCAGGTCCAGGGTATCTAGGAATGAATCAGCTTCTTCTTTCTACACGGCCTTATTTTCTCATATATCTGAACAGCAGCCCTGATTTCAGAAGATTTTTGCCACTGACTTTGTATTTCGTATGTCTGTTTTATGATCAGACATAGTTCTGTAAATAACAGGCCTATACAACAACCACAGTAGCTTGAGAAGCTGTTAGTTTTGCATTTATTTTCCAATAACTGTTTATATCCCTTTTTAACAGTGAACAGTGCCCCTTTGCCCATGAGTGTATTCATCTTTCTCAGAGACTGTTCCTGCTAAGGGGATGAAATAGAAGTTCCTACTTGGACTTCTCAGGTACTCTGGAGAGAACTGGCAGCCCCTTGCTGCCCGCAGGCTTGCCCAGTCACAGCCGTGGGACTGCACTGCTTTTCTGGCATCTGTGGTCAAGGAGAAACTGGAAATGACTCAGAGGGATCCTATGATGCCATGATGTGACTAAGGGCTGGGAGTCAAAAGCAGCCAGGGCATCCAACAGGAATGCAGTTAGAAGGATTTCTCCTTATTCATTGTGCCAATTTGAATAGTGACTTACCAAACTTCTGGAGATAAAGAGTTCAAACATTTCAAGCAAACAAGAAGAAAACAAAACTGATCATTCTATGTGAACATTAATTCACTAACATGTCATAACAAGCGCATTCACGAGGCAGAAAATCTATGCTGGGATCACTTTCACTCACTGCCAGAGAACTACACACATGCAGCTTCTAACACACACCATACTGGTTAGATAGCTGAAAACTAAAATGAACATATTTACAATAAGCTGTCTGCATACATGATTCTGAATGTTATCAGAACTGGATACTCCATAACAGACAGACAAAGTTGTTACTAAGCTATGGAACCTAATCAATTGAATGACCAAAAAGAAACAAACCCAGATACAAATGAAAAACAGGAAGTAGAACATAATTTCAAAACACAGTCTAATTTTCTACTATGGCTCAACACATAGAAACCAATTAAATTAAATTAAAGCACTGCTACACATACTGTATACACCATTTCACTGAAATTACATGTTGATAGCTACATTATCTACACTAAGTGCAGAGAGGCACTGGACATCATGCTTCAACAAAATGTCAAAACTGGTATCAATAGGGTTTTCCAGCTATTAGTAACTCAGCACTATTCTACCTGTGATTCCTATTAAGATAATACCTGTTACATCTGATTTAAAATACAATAAAGATTAAAATACAAAGGTATATCAACACACTTCCTACATATATATATCTACTAGAAACTTAGGCTCCAAAACCTCAGCAGAATAACATGGCCCCATAGATTTTTTAATTGTTAAAGAGATACCCAGTATCAGTCACACTGAGACAGCAGTCCTTGCTATTCAATGTTTTCTTTGTTTTGAATCACAGTCAAAGAGCTAGTAGGCCATAGAAGATTTTTTTTTGTTATGTAATTGTTATGAATATTTATATTATTTTTATTCCTCTAAAAACAGTTCCTTATTTATTAAGTAGAAATTATTATAGCCATGGCCTTAATGGAAACAGGTATTTGCCTAATGGGAAGATATGACCAAAATGAGAAGTAACTGTCATCTGGGTTGAAAAATATAGTGGTTATTCTCTTTAAAATACATAAGAAAGTAGGAGGTATTTGTATGGATGCTACCCAATTACATTGGTCCCATGGTAGTTCTGTTGGTCCTTTTTCAAGAAGGTAAAAGTAGGTGGTGAGATCATAAACTCTTTCCACAGGCTGAACTCACACACACTGTATTGTAGCAAGATGGATGTGCTACCTGATAACACATTTTTTGCCTCCCCAGATCTCCAGTTTTTCTAAAACTGTGTTTTGAGTCAAACAAATATACATTATCAGGGCCAAAGAAAGAACTGCAGGATTTGGCAAAGGTAACATCAGGAAAAATTATAACAGTGAGGGACAATTGCCCAAGACAGTCAACCTAGAAGATTGCTCAGATTAGATTATTATAACATTGTTCCATAACGAACTGCAGCATTTAAGGACATGTTGAAATTCCTATTTGTTTTCTTGCATTTTGTGCTTTGTCTATAAATTGTCGCTAAACATAACACAGAAATATTTCACTGATCCTAAATGTAAGAAAACTGGTTTTGTTCTAAGGTAAAGATCACCTTCAAAGAATTATGTCCCTACCTTATATAATTACATAGAAAATATTATAAGAAAATATTTGTGTGTCTGTAAATTACAGATACTAGGTAATGTAAGTCAGTCTACACTGTAGTTTCCAGAGAACAACTACAAACCCCTAAAATCTGTATTATTCTTAATTAAATCAGTGTTGAGCACATAATAT
Organism: Cephalopterus ornatus; assembly: GCA_013396775.1. Classification (NCBI taxonomy): domain Eukaryota; kingdom Metazoa; phylum Chordata; class Aves; order Passeriformes; family Cotingidae; genus Cephalopterus; species Cephalopterus ornatus. The sequence goes on from VZRE01016548.1 coordinate 17,878, forward strand.
TTAACATTATAAATACATATTCAGCTTTTTCTGATGCATTCTACAAGCAAGAGTTCATACAGATCATAGGAAATATGATATACTTAAGAAAGGAGCAGAATGTGTTGGATGGAAGTGTATGCAATTGTCTTTAAGAAAGAAGGACAACCTGTAGTGCACAGGAACTCACAAATCCATACAAACCATCAAAATGGAAATGCTATAATCTACAATACTAACTACAAAATCAATATGCAAGCACAGTTTGCATACAGTCTCCAAAAAACTGTAGAAAATGAATGGAAAAGAATGATACAAAAATCCCTGCAAACTATATTATTTATGTACAAAGCAACATACAGGTATGAGACAATCCGGGTTGTGTGATGCTGCCTATGCCAGTTTCCCTACATGCAATGACGTGTGCCACAGAGCATCATTAAAAACAGTTGCAGGACTCCTGAATATTGAAAAAATCAGACTAGAAGGATTGGATGCTCCAGCATTGACCAGCAATGGCTCTGCAGCAGAACGTAGTTAGAAACGAAAGGGGATCAAAGGTTGGGTGAAGTGATAAATCTCACAAGTCTTCTTGTCTCCCCAAATCTTGCATTAGTCTGTCAGTTATTTCCATCCTGGACTAGCAGAGACCTACTCAGTGGCTCAGTCATATGCTCTAGGTTTTTTCAATATTTGGAACCTGGCCTTTTCGTAAGACTCGTAGTTGCAACTGCACAACCACTTTATCTGTGTTAGGATTTGTATCAACCTAGTAATGGGGAGTCATCGGGTTTCCCCTGAGCAGGGGAATATGTCTCTGAGATGGTAGGCACATGTGAGGGACGGTTCCTCAGAGCCTTGTGCCAGAGAGCCCACTCATAAGAGAAGTAAAAGAATTACCAGCACCTGGGCATCAGCAGCGATTTGACTCATTCGTAGCAGCAGATTTCAATTTAAAATAAAACATGATTAGGAAGAAAAAAATGAGGGAGGCATCTGTTGTACAGTCCCCAGGCACTGTTCCTGGGGACTTTACCCAGAGTCCTGCCTGTGCAGAACTGCAGAGTCTATGCTTTGTCTGAGGACCATGGAGAGACACAGTCTTTGTGCCTCTGTGGGAAAAGACTGATGACTTTGGAAGGAATGTGCACTAAATACATTGTTTCAGGAAAATTGTGAGCAAGAACACAACATTTTAAAAAATTACATGGCGAAGCTGAACAATACATTTACAGCTTTGACACTTCAGTATTGTAATTCTTTTTTTTTTAGTACTTGAAACTACACTCTATATATCACTATTTAGACCAAGGAAACAGGGTAAATATTTTTCCTTCAAAGTCATCAATGTTATTGGAGAGAAGAAAATAACTCATCTTTCCAAGAATGCTTTCTGCTGGGAACAGGAGCTTCTATATAGTCTTACAATGGTGAATTATAGCCGAGGTTAACTGTCCCAATGGACTCTACACCTATCACAATAGCTACTATGAAAAATATCATAATTGTGGCCTTAAAAGTCACAGTAATAAAATCAAGGACAGTCTTCAGGCTCATAACAGAATAATATTACAGTACATTTTTATAAAGTGCCCTTATTTATCCTTCTGTAAATTAATTTAAATGCAGCAATAAAAATATATGAATGGAACTTAATGAAATGAGAAACAGTTACACCTTTACATCTCCACAAAAGGATTCTTCTGAGCCTGGTACTAAAGCTCAGAGCCCTTTTGAAGATAATTACAGAAGTGTACACACTACCTGTAGTTATGGGGATTTGTGCGATTGCTGCTGTGTTGCTACAACAAGGCTGCAATAACACAAGTGAAGGCAAGGAAGCAAAGAAAATCCAGGCAGTCACCAGAATAAATTTGTTCAAACGATAACGCTGCCACTTCTCAGATGAACAGAGTGCTCTCCTGAGTATCTACTGCTGGAAAACTAATGACCCTGGGAGTGATGGAAAACAAATCAGAAATCTATATTACTCTTACTTTAAAAGTGGCATAAAGTTTGGAATTCCACATGCTTTGAAAAAAAATGGAGATCAGCTGTACCTTAGAGAAGACATGGAAAAAAACTGTAATGATAGTGATCCTTATTTTTGTGCTGAGTTTTAATTTCAGTGCTGGACTTGTAGCATAGAAACAATTAGTTAAAAAAGAAGCATCTTGGTAGAAATCTTTTTGGATGCGAGAATCAACTTCATTATATATAGCAGACAAAGACTATTCCCTAGGACGGGATTGTGAAATGTCTTATAAATTAACAGAGACAGGAAGGGACTTGACTTTTCCTGAAAGCTTGTGACTCCCACAGATTTCAGTGGGGTTTCACGTAGTCCAATAGCCAAAGCACTGCAGGCACAGGTTTTAACACTGCAAACAATTTTTCAAAGACATACCAAGTTTCTCACCAATTCAAATGGAAAGAGCACATCTCATAATACAGTTCAAATGGCTTATCCCCTACCTATTTGAAGCATCTTCATGTATAAGACTCACACACGTTTCTTAAAAGGCTGGTGCAGCCTTTGTCTTCCAAGGGAAGCAATGAAGAAACAAGTTCAGTGTCAAAGTGCTCCACCTCTCCCATAGTTTTAACATAGAGTGTGCTTTAGTTTCAATGAACAGGTACTAAGAGAATGCCGACCTCGCTTCAGCAGCAAATGAATAAAGCAAACACATAAGCATTTATGTAATTTAGTATGCAATGAACTGAGTCTTTGCCTGGTCTAGACTTCTCCATGTGTCAGTGTGCTGCCAGCAAGCCAAAGGCCAAAGGTTATTGCAGTTGCACAGACAACGGTGGGGGGAACTGGCAGAGCAGCAAGTGAGATGAACGTACAAAGAAATGTTAATTTGAACTACACAGAAAACAAATCACTTTCCACTGTGCTTTTCCTTTAACTTTGCCACCCCAGCACTGTGAACAGATACAAAAAAATTGCCAGATTCAAATGAATGCATCGACACTCCTAGTGAAACTAAATGGAGGCTGGCAAGCAACCAGCACTGCCTGCTGAAACGTGAACTTTGTATTAACTGAAGTGGACGATCCCTTGGTTATTTTCTGTTTGTTTAGTTAAGCAGCAACCCAGCCTCATGTGGATTGAGCAAACTGAGAAACGAAAGCCAAGAGTGAGTTACATTTTCCCACAGAAGTGGAAAGCTTTTTGATGATTTAATATAGTGCTGCACTGGAGTAACACTATATTAAATATTCAGTCAGGCTACAAGCAGAGGAGTAAAAAACCCCAACATTTCTCCTTCTCCCACATCCACATTTAAATAGAGGAATACCACCATAATTATCTTTTGAAAAATCCCTGAGTTACTCTATCTACAGAATTACTATTTTAAAATCACAGTCTGCTATTCTAATCCTATCAAAAGACCCAAATTTATTCTTCCATATGTGGGTGGGGTTTTTCTATTATTGCATTCCTTCCTTCCCTAGTCTCCATCCAAAGAAGCACTCTTCAAAGGACAATACATCCCAAGTGGATAACTGTAAGCATATTTTAAGCATTTCTCAATATGTAATTTTATGGAGCTGTCTAGTCACATGTTGCTGACATTCCTGTTTGTTTCCAACTGCTAAACAGTTTCAAATGACAGCTAAAAGTATATGGACCAGTTTTCTAAAGCTACTTTAAAGGCAAGCAATCACTGTGGCTGCTGCTAAGAAATTGCTATGGTGAAGAGGATGAAAAATCATCTGTTAAGGGGTGAGCTGTGCCATGAAACAGCTCAAGAATGCTGGATATAAACCAGGGTAAATGCTATGTGTTTTTCTTGGATATAACTACCACTCAAGTCACAGCAAATTTCACTTGATGTGAGCCAGCACCCTCAGAGTAGGGAACATTTTACAGTACCTACACACCATCCCAGGCACATTTCTGGCACATAACCCAGCGAAAGCTAATTGGGAGAAGCAGTAGCTAGATATAGGTTAACTCTGGATATGCTGATAACAATGACTGAAGAAAAGAGAACCTGCCTGCCACTCCTCTGAATAACCTACAATTCCATCCTTCACAAAAAAAAAAATAATCCTTAAAGATACTTCAAGAGGCCTCTGGAAAAGGTCTCCACCTATAATACATGTTTGAGGCCTACAGAATTCACAGTGGTTCAATACTTGTTAAATTATATAAGTCATTTTGCTTAGGACTGTAGCCATGGAATTCAAGTGATGACAAAAATACAACGGTAAGAAAAATATTCCACAACAAATGCTTAAAGGAGGGATACTCTGACAATGGACTTGATCTTGCACATCATTAACTATGCAAGAAGCCTTAGCTGGCTCAGGTCTGTGTGCATTTTCAGAGTTATTTATATGAATGCAGATGAACAAAAGCAGACCATATTTATATTTTAATAGCTTCTACAGAGCCAAATATCACTCTACAGTTAAACACATTATTCCTGTTTAAACCCATGACAGGTCTGAGCAAGGACACTGAATGGTCTATTTCCATAAATGTTTCAACTCTGTTTACTGTCATTTTTAAGTTCACCATATGCTCATATTCTGATTCATTCTGAGAACTTCCGAGAGCTCCCCCAAAAACTGCACAAAGCTTGTTCTGTGAGTAGAGCCTTCCAAGGCCATGTGGCTCAGCTTTGCTATAGAACATTGCTAATAGTATAATGGCGTTCATCAGTATCTTAAAATTGCTGAATATTAACAAGCACCTTTAAAAACAATTCACAGGGCAATTATTGTAACTATAATTTCTTCTGACAGGATGAGTCAGATATAATCTGTTGACAAAACACCATCTCATTAGTTCAGATGCCATGTACTCTAAGAAACATTTCTCTGCCATTAGGGAGTTACATGACTTATTACTCTGCAAAAGAGACAGAGATGTAAATTCAGTAAATCCTGAAATTCTGGTTTAGTCTTCTTTCAATCCTAACCCTGGAAAAATTCTATTAACTTTGTATGAAATTTGGCTTAGCAATGAATTCAGGATTTAGCCATTCACTGAAGCATGATATACTTGAAAGATGGCTTTCACTTCATAGCAAATGCTACTGATGATCCCATTCAATAATTCTCTAAGAATAAAGGATTCAGAATTTGTTTGTAGCTCAAGTACCCAATTGTAGCATCCATAATCAATCTTAGTAGTACCCTACTGGAGTAGTCTCATCCACATGAGGAATCTCTCTGATCTGGGGAGCAGGGTGAACATGAAGGTACTACCTACTTTGATTAAGAATGCCATAACTGAGTCCGTGGTTTTGCACATCAGGCAGATTTAGTGAACTACCACCCCTGTAATTACACTGCCTTGTATTATATGATGCACTGCGGTCACAAAGGAGCACTGCACCATCATAAAATAAAGGCTGCACCTGCCCTGGGACATCTGATAAAAACACACCACATGCACATACAAATCTAAGGTCTTCTCTTGATGCTATTAGTCGTACTCATCTAACACAATGTCTGGGATAATTTATTGACTTCTATACATTAATCTTACCCTTGGATCTAAGGTCAGTTTGAAGTACAACTAGGCACAAAAGTACAGTGCTTGTAATTATTAAAACAAATAGAAATCATTATGGACGTTTTCAAAAGATGTTTTAGCCATACAGTGATAAACAGATCAGGTATGCCACAAGAGTCACCAAAACACTTGAAGGCTTACGTGGTGTTATGTTTCTCTTGTATTTGTGAACCTGAGTCCCTGTAGTGAACTGTACTGGCACTTTGATCTTCCCATTTTGCAGCATTTACATTCTCTGTGTCTTGAATGAAAGGGAAAGTGGGTGAGAGCACATTGCACTGCATGGAGTATTCTCCAGCTGCATCATCCAAACAGTAACACAAGGGAGACAGATGGTTATGGATCATTGCTTGGCAAAGACACTACAATGAATTGATGAGATCTTTGCTAAGTTTCATTTACAAAATTAAGTAAGCAGAACTGTAGATGTTAAGTATGAAAAAAAAAAGAGAAATCTTCTTTAATCATGGTATCTTCTGCCAGAAGATAGCTCCAGGGCTTATTAAAGACGCAGCTAGGGATCTCTTCACTTATTTTTCACGTTTCCAAGGCTCTTCTTCAACAACACTGAAGTCTGCAGATTTGCCATTGGTTGCCAGTGTTACCTGCAAGTAATTATCATCAACAACCGACTTAAAGGCCAAGGCACTTTGATAAGAAAAGTAATGAGTTTCATATGGAAGATCAAGATATTTGCAGGAATTACATACACTGCGACTTATTATATAAGTATTTATTCAGGATTTACAACACTGCCAAATACTGAGACTCCTGTTCGTTTATTAAACTGACTAGAAAACATGAGCAGTAGAAAAATGTTATTAAATAAATATTTTAGATTTTCCATCTCTTATAGATTTCTCTGGGTTATTTCAAAAACAGATTACTTATTTTTTAATATAGACAGTCATATTTTTTCAGTGGAATTCCTTAGCAAAGCTGCATAACTGATGCAAGGACATGAAAAATATGCAAGGTCTGAATAATCACAGATGTGTATCTATACAAACTCACCTACAATTACACCACCTTTAAAGAAATGGAAGAAAAGATATATTGTGAAAGCGTTGTTCATCATACCACTATAACAGTGTAGTAAAAGATTTTGAGTATAGTCAGATCAAAAATTCATCGTAATGCTAAATTTGTCTCACACAAAATACTGCAAAACATTGCACTTTCCTGTGCTAAAATGTTTAGGTTTAAGTATAGTGGAAGACCTATAGTGATCTACCACCAACTTGCAGTAAACACTGTGAGTATGTTGCATTCCAGAAATCGCTATAAATCAATTCATGTTTCGATATCTCCAGCCAAATGACTTAAAAAAATTAAAAAGGTAAAATGTCAATTTAACTTTACAAAAGTGATCTAGATCTTTATAATGTTAGAAAATCTTTCATTTAATTCTAAATGGATGGCTTACTTTTTCCTAACTTACCTTGTAAGTTAACATCCTCAGCTTCAAATGAAAACTTAAAGACAGAGCTGAAATTCCCCATGCTGGATAAACTGGATGCATGGAAGCATTGGGACATGGAAACATGACAAAATGCACTGATTTTTGAAACAAAGTCAAGCTTTTTCTTAGATCATTGAAAGGGGGAAACATGCAAATACAGGAATGAACAGCTTATTCAGAAATGAAAATCACATAGAGTCATGAGAAATGGGGCAATAAAAAAAGATACAAAAATATCATGCAATAACAACCATTCTACCCCCACATAAAGGTAAACTAATTATTAATTATGTACATTGACCATGCAAAATTATAAAGTACTAGTGTTATACATGGAATATATTACAGAAAGTAAATAGAAAGGACAGGCTAGTAGATTAGCTTTTCCAAATGCTGACCAGAGTTGCAGTATGCTTTTCAACCCACCAGTGCACTTGACAGGATGAAGAGATGTCTCTTCAAATTTAACTGCTGCTTATTTTGAAGCCCTAAATCCTACACTCTGTTGCCTTTGCTAGTCTAACACTTAGAAGCTGTACAGGTGCTTCAACACGATCCAAATGCTTTGCAGATGTCAGCATAGCTTATCAATTAGGTCATAGCAACACATCCTTTTGGCAGCTTGCAGACGGACACATGGACAAGAGAAGTGACCTGCTTAAGTCAGTCTTGTGCTCAATCCAGTCAAGCTTGGCTCTTTTCATGAGTTTAAAAGTGCAAAATGAGACTGCAAGCAGGGCAAACCTTAAACTGTTAAAAAGGGCAAACACTTCTAGCTCATACATCCTTGGTCCAAAACTTTAATTAAAGGGTGTTCTTAGGATGACATAATGCACTATTAATCCACGTTTTTGAGGCAAGTTACTGCCTCAAATGAGGGAAATGATAAGGGACATTGAAGGAGAAAAGAAAGTCCAGCAAATAATGATCGCAACAACTTTCTAACTTGACTTGGATCTCTGTGCAAACCTGAGAGACTGGAAGCAGACAAAATTATCAGTATTCAGTTCCATGAACATGATTCAAGACTGATATATGGCAGCTTAATTTGTCTTAAACCCACTGAAATTAGCATAGTCTATTTAACTCAAAACCACTTTTCCAAAAATTCTAAAGGAAGTTATCCGAATAGGGGATGTGTGCACGTGGTTATTTTTAATGAAAAAAAACCTTTTATCAAGTGTTATCTTTCTCTCCAGAGAGTTTCTTTTTTCCTTCAAATTTCAATCTCGTGTCTTTCCCTTTTTTGAGAAATACAAATTAATGACAATTTTTGATTTTGTGTAAGCATGTATTCTCTTCCCATTTCAGTTTGCATTTTTTTAGTTTTTCTCATGGAAAAAGAGTGGACCAGAAGAGAAAGGGGAGAGCCATGTCAGAATAAAATGTATGTTTTCATTTTTTAAAAATCATTTTATTGAAACTTTGGAAGATTCAGGGGAAAGTTGAAGATGAAAGCTGTTTTTTTTCTGAATTCAGTATTTTTTTTTCCCCTGACAATTCAGGTTTGGCCTACATTATCAATAAATATTAGAAAAAAAAGTATTCTAAAAAACATTACCAGCCAGGCTAGAGACAAGTGAAAATGATAGAATAGGACTTATATTTTGATATATATGGTGATCTGCTAATGGACTTAGTGCAGTCATTCACAGTTAGATACTGGCTCAGTTGTGGCAACTGGAAGATACAAGAGAATCTCTTCTGATAAATGGCTAAGGTGGGCCAATTGGCAAATTCACTGTCTCAAAGACAGTGTACAGCATCAGACTGGAGTGTTTCTAAACAAAAAAAAAGACTATGAAATGAAAGGTTCCATCTTTTTTTCACTCTCTTTCTCCTCCTTTTCAAAAGCTCTTTCCTGATCTTAAACTGCCCCATCTTAGTGATGGGTTCTTCATGAATTCTTAACCACTGATCTCCCCAACTGTTTTCTCATTCAACTGGTGGAGTTTCCCAAGCTCACTTTACTCTGATCAAGATGTTATTATTACTGTTAATATTTCCCATTAGTTACAGCAAGGATTAGAGAGAGAATACAATGTTTGACTGAAGAAGGAACGATGTGCGAAGCGAAGCATAAGCATGCTGTATGAGTGCAGGAGCATTCTGATGCTAAAGTGCATTCAACATGTCGATCTCTGAACAGCATATCATGAAGGCAGTCAGCAAGTGACAACAGCTGTATCTGAATTGCAGCTATCCTTCATTTGGATTGGCAATTAAGTTCTCTGTTGCCATAGAAAATTAAGTAAATGTCCATAGAAGGTGATGCCATATTCTCTGCGTCTTGGTATATTCCATAATACGCTGCATCTTGCCTTTTGATATGTAAACAATGTACATGATTTTTTCCCATCAAATGACAAGTTTTAAGAAGAGTGCAAAAAAACATCTTTTGAACTGCTCAAACACATTCAAAATGTCTGGGGTTCATGAACCTTGTTGTCACATTGTTATTTGCAGAACGATTTGAAAAATACATGCAGGTTAAAAAATAAGATAAAATAAAGCATGCAGTGCTATATACATGTCTCAATATCCATAAATGTGAAAGGTACCTTGCACTCATCTACCATGACTGAGTTGTGAGCTGCAAAAACACATTGGTTTGAGTTGTTTTCCCTATGATTTTTCATGTCGTCATAGATCGACTGAGTCTTGGTCATTTCAATGTCTTCGTGCCCTTTATGATGGGAATCAATGGTGTCAAGTTCTGCCTTGGAAAGGTGGTAGACAATGCCAGCACCAAAAGAATCTCCCACTACATTGACTGACGTTCTCATCCGGTCTCTACAAAAGAAGCAAAAGGCAGAGGCTGAATGGCATGACAGGAAGAAAAAGTAGGGCATGGCAGCCCTGTTACTGTCACAGTTACTGCATTTGTTTCAGGAAGTTAAGGTATCTTTTGAAGGAGAGATGGGAGCTTTTAAGGAAAATGGAAAAAGCTTGCTTTCCCAGGGGACTTGTTCAGACAGGGAGGATGTTCAACCTCCCATGTCCCAGCTGCTCATTCTCATGGAGTTTGGCAAAGGATGTGTGCTAGATCACAGCCAAACTGCAGAGCTGCTTGACTGAGATCTCCCCAGTGCCTGCTTCTGGAGCTGGATGTTTCAATGTCCACATACCACTGCCCTTTGTTTAATCAGAGTGCCAAACTTAATGCAGCCAGAGAAAAGGATTTTGGATCTGATGAGCTGTTCTCCTTTCTGGTATGAATTAACAAATGGCTTCTCCCTTTACTCTCAGTGAGCAAACTATGGGGAACAAAAATGCATGAAATATCTCCATAATGCTCAGGCCATTGCAGCTCCTCTCCTGGCACCATCTTTACAGATGGCCATCTGTTCGTGTGGCAGTATGCCCATTCACACTGCTCCATGCCAGAGCTTGGCATACAAGCAAACCAAATATAGGTCATGGCCTACAAAATAATGAGCCTGTGACAGCATTTCAGTAACAAGTGCCCCTAATAGGAGGGTGCCAGCAGAGGCTAACGTGCTTAATTTCAAACAAATATGTTCATGGTGCTTCCTGGACAGGATGCCATGGCACAGACATGCCACCTTTCTGCTGTCTTGTCTTTAGTGTGGCTCAATCTGTCAACAGTGAACTCACGGTTGTGGATTTTCCCTGATTTTAAAGGTCTGCCCCAAACCTGCCCAAAACTGTGCAAAAATGGGAGATGGGTCCTGCTATCTTTCCTACTGCAGGTAGACTGTATTACTCCTGTTGAAATAATTTACAGTCTAATTTGCCTCTTCATATCTGAACTAAACAAAAAACTCCTAAAACCCTTCTGGCCAAGGGTTGCAACTTAAAGCAACTTACAGCAACTTAGTCTGGCTTTGTCAAACAGGTCAGAGAAGTGATTACACTAATTAATTCTCAGATGTACATTCATCAAGATTCATTTACACAAAATGGGCAGGTTGAACAGTGTAGACATTTGCCAAATGACAGAAAAGCCAGCATGTAAGACCTCATTTCCCATGACAGTGATTAATTTTAAAACAACCTTTCTTGTATTTCTAGTACTGGATTTGTGTGACATCTCCTTTTCCTGTAGAACATTGAGAAAAAAAGAGCTAAATATGTAAACCCCAAACTGATAAACATTCATTTATACATGCCTATTCGTGGCCATACAAACTTTTGAGCTCATTTTAAAACATTTGTAAATCTGCCTTTCTCAGCTGTGGAATTATAGTCCCATTCAAGTTTCTCCTCTCCCTCTCAACATCACCATGCCTGCATATTTGGACTTCATGGTGTAATATCTTAGCTGAAGCAGTTAATTTGTTTTTTTTTTTGGCATCAAAAAAATACCCAGGGAATAAAAAACCTCTCCGATAATCCCCCTGAGAAAGAAACAAACAAACCTACAGGATGAAAACATCCTTCCAGTTTTGCTTCACAAAAATGAAATGCTTTATACAGTTCTCATCCCATGCCTGTGAAGAGTGTTTTAAATCTGGTCAGAGCAGTTGAATAGGAAAATAAGACTTTCTTATTAAGAATTTTAATTAAGATCATCAAATACACTGAACCCAGCAATATAGTTCCACAAAAAGAACACCTGCTGAATTTTGAAAGAGTTCATATTGAAAGAATTCAGTGATGCCGGGTGACAGAGGGATAGGATAGCATGTCAAAACACCAAGATGAAGAGGACATAGATGTAACTGAGTCACAATTCAAATTCTGAAAGGGTCATTTGAGGAGATACTCCAGCTCACATACGTGTACCACTAGCCAAGAGATTCAGCAATACAAACTGCAGACTGAAGCAGAACACGCTATACACTGCATGAGCCAAAGGAAACAAGTAAGTTCCTTACAACAGAAAGGACAGTCTCAGCTGTCAGGAATCAACAGCAAAACGCCACTGACCTCTTTGGGCCAAAGAACACCCTAAGAAGAACAAAGACAACTGTACTTACTCTTTTGTTTAAACAAACCAACCAATTAATTCCAGTCACGCTGGGACATGTAAACAAAGTAAATAGAGGAAGGTTGCAGTCTAGACCCTGTTCATAACATCCAGACATCAACCAGGTCTGAACAGTTTGAATTTAGATCTAAGCCAATGAACAGAGTCAGAACTGAAGCAATCTTTTTCTGAGCTACTGAATGAAGGTTTAAATACCAGATAAGCTGTCCAAGCTAATTTTCCCTAATTCCTCTCTATTGCAAAATACCACTAATCTGGTAGCACCGATATTTGCTAAGCTTGTCAGCTCACATCTGGAGAGTACCCAGCTTCTGGCTAGAGCAAAGTAAGCTGGTTTTATTCCATCTGTTGTCATGTAATTGCTGACCTATTAAATTTCACTGCTCTGTTGTGCTTGGTTTTAAACTGAGAGACTGTAAGAGTTGTGAAATTTTGGTAAACTTGCCTGGTGAAAGAGCTTATGATGGGTATGTATGCATGGGAGGGAGAAAGGTTGATCAGCCTAATCTCTAGATATTGGAGAGTCTTGAGAAGAAGTCAATACAGAAACCTTTTGAAGGCCAGAGTGCCAAGTTTAAGGCCTTGATAAGAAGTTCTGTTTGTGCTACACCATGAATTGCAAATCATGCAAAATTGGTTTTGGTAAGACCACAGTTACAGATGGAGCTAGTATTGTAAAATCAATTGATGTTATGATATTTGCTTTCATCAGAAATATTGAAAAACTCATAGAGTAGCAAATTTTTTAAAAGCTTTCTTTATCTGAAATTGAAATGTTATAAAAGAGCTATTCTAAGTATTTCTACATGGTGGTTGCATTTACACATGGGTTCCAGAAGAGCAGCTGGAATTGGGTCTTAAATATTTTATTAACTTTTTATTCTACATTCCATTAGAAACACTGCTGTAATGTTATTTAATGATTTAAAGAAATGGAAGAAGACAAGGTTTGTAAGTAAAGAAAGTATCTTTTTATGACATTTCATTTCAGATATTCTTTAGGTCTGGTTTGTGTGTGCACAAGCTTGCTCAAAAGTTGGCTTGTGCACGATTTCTTAAAATAGCAATGTCAGCAGCATCATTTTTAATAGCTCATTAGATCATAGTGGCTACCACAACACAGCCACTGGAAGATGGAAAATAAAGCTGTTACTTGTTGAACATAGGTTAATAAGCACAACACTTCCACCAACAAACAATGTCTTGACTTTGCAGCACTAGTGGCATGACACAGAGCTTTTAATCTCTTTTTTATCTCTTTTCCCCTTACCTTTCAATTCTGAATCACACTGCAATTGCACTGCTGATTGTTAGGCCAGAAGGATCCTAACCGAATGGTCTGGGCTGAAAGTTCTTTTGCCTGCCATTTATTTTGGAAAGACACCTTGAAATGTTTCTTTCAGAATTACTATCCTTCCTATACATACATTCATCACAGCTACAGCTCCACAGTAAAGAAATTTTTATTTCCTAAACAGGGTTGGATTAGGCAGTGGGAACAATGGTGCTGAAGCTGAGAATGAAACGCAACACTTGCCAGTGGATCAGAACTCCTGATAAACTTATGTCTCTGAGGCTTACTAGTGTGGGCAGAGCTTCGCAGTGCACAGGATTATTTTAAAAAGACATTTCTCTAAAAAAACCAAACAAACCACAGGCTCCTTTTGCACATCTTCCTACCAGCTGCAGAAACCTACCTATTTGCCTTACTTTGAGAGCCAGGAAAAACATATATTTAGAATATATTTTTATATATTTTTTGTCTCCTCCTCCCAGCTGCAGATTGCTATGCCACTTTCCTGTTTTCAACTATGACTTCATAAATATAACAAACCCGCAAAATATCACATCTTTCACTATGCCAGCTGTACTCTGCCAGCTGAACCCTGTCTCATTTCACCATTCTGCATCATGATAGCATGCTATTCAGTTATATATAAATTATGTAAGTCAACTTTTCCCTTTGCCTCCTCAAGCTGTAAATTTCTCTTTCATTTTTCCCTGAAGCAGAAATCAGAGCTGCATTCTATTCTTTAAAACTTTTAGTGACAGATATAGTAGTAGATCCAAAATACATGTCAGAGGATTGACTAAGTTCTTGAATTCTTCTCAATAAGCCACAAGACAATTATAGAAAATCATTTTTCTGTTTTGACTTTGTATTCTCAACTCTGTTATTTCTTCTTGCATAATTTTAGTTGTGTATCCGTGACTGAAAGCTACCAGAAGCAGGCAGCTGAGGCTGCTGGTGTAGGAGAAAATGCACAAATAGTACAGTTATACTTACATTTCCCCTTCTGGGCACCATAGTTGGAATGACAAAAACAAGTGTCTTTACTACTTAAAAGAATACTAGGGGAGAGATGGCTGTTGACCAGAATATACTTTGCTGCAGCAGTACAGGGCAATATGAAAGTCTCTACAGAGCCCAGGACAATTTAGAGGACTACTGAGTTCCTGTCAGCTCTGCACAGCTGACAGAAAGATATTCAAGCTGTCAAATGACAACATGAGAAAGAATGTGGCTTGGCATATCCTCTGTCTATATTTACAACTTCTGTATTCAAACATTGAAGACCAAAAGCCTTGGAAAATTACAGGTGGGTTAGCTCTTTCTTGTTGGAGGACCTGCAATGGCACTGAAGGACTTTGATCTTAAGTCCTTGGAAATCAAAGCCAGTCTTTCCAGTTTGAGGGATCTGTCAGTAAAACAAAACTAGAGAACTACCTTCTTTCTTTCAGTTTGCATTCTTATCTGTCTTTGGTTTATGTCCTGACTAGAACAGACCCTTTTTAAAGGCATTTTACTGTCTTATGTATGTAAAGAAACTTTTCCCACTACAAGTATAAAAAATTTGACACTACAAATGCCCAAATCACCATGTAACTTGCTGACAAAATCCTGATGGAGCTTGCATTTTCAGCGTCCATCCTTTATTTAAGACCAGAACTACAAAAAACAGAAATATGAAAGCAAAGATCAGAAAACTGCTCTTAAGTGATGGAAAAGCATAATCAGGAAGAAGAAAATATGTAAGTGTGAGCTCAACAAGTCTGACAAGAAGACCCTTGGCTCACAGAAACTGACTTCAGCAGCTCTCTAATAGTTTGTAACAGTGGAGAAGTTGCTTTCAGTGTCTCCTACTCTATTGAATAGCCCCTTTCCTCCTTTGATTTATCTGTACAGGAGAGTATCATAGTTCTTTGAACTCAATGGCTGACAGGCATTACTTCACTACTTTTTCTGCACAAACCAGTGGAGTCAGCACAACTTACAAAAGCCAGTCAACAGCAACAAGTAAACTGATATCCTGGGTAGGGAGACCCACTGCAGTAAGGATCAGAAGCATAGTGACAAGTCCCGCGCTGGGAATACTGGCAGCTCCAACACTTGCAAGGGTGGCAGTCAAACTGCAAAATAAAAAATCAAATGGGAGAAGCAGGAAGACAAACATACACTTTCATTTCAAAATCATTAGCAAGGTCATATTTTTAATGAGCTCTTCCCATAAATCAACAACTATATGATAAGTCATAGAAAGCTCTGGCCGTAGTTTTCACTCTTGTGTTTCTCTAAAAATATTTATTAGGTCAGGCCAGGTCTGTGGGGTTTGTTCTGAGAGTTGTAAGAGGGTTGTCTGGGAGTTTTAAGTTCTGTAAGACAGTTATGACATCCAAATCTGTGTCCTGGTGTTTTCTGAACTCTACCAACACATCCAGGGTTTTGAATCCTGAGTTTTGATCATCCAGACATGATGAAGTTTGGTGATGATGGGTTGAGTTTTCAGGGTGGTTAATTTCTGTTTATTTATGTTACTTGAAGACTGAGTTGTGAGTTAAAGGCTGAGAGAAAGTGGTTATTATTCAATACAGAAGAATAAAAGTCCTGGCATCCAAAACTCACAAAATACAAGCCAGTGGTGTACCAAGCCCAGACACAAATCACCCTAGATGAAAAAGAAAAATTGATCTGATTGTTTCATAAATCCTGTTGACTGTGTTTGTTTTTGCCTGCTATATTTTGATGAAGGTCAGTAGAGTGAATGTCTGAGCTTCAAAGGCTTGTAAAAATACAATACAGATCATAACAAATATTAACATCATTGGGCAGTCCCATGAAGAATGGACAATAAATTTGTCAGAGAGCAAGTCAAGGGGAGAAAAACACAGAAGAGAGGAAGAAAAGGGAGAGGGAGATGGAGAGGGGGAAGGGGAGAGGAAGGAGGAGGAAGATGGAGAGCGAGAGGGAGGGTAAGTAAAAAGGAAAAGTGGACAAAAGGAGATGGAACAAGGAACAAGAAACTAGGAAATGAAAAGTTATATCTGTGTTTTTAACACAGAGATGAGTAAAATGGTTGTACTTCTGTGGGTGTACCCAACAAATCCGAAAGTGCTCTTAATACAGAAGCAGGCGAAAACAGACTCCGTGGGGGAAATCCTTGACAATTAGCCACCGAACTAATCTGTGAGGATGTAAGCCTGATTTAGAGCTGGCAGATGCTGGCTGGCTAGGTCTGACCCAGCTGACAATCCAGGCTGCAGTGTGTTTGTCAGGTGTCTGGGTTAGAGTGCAACTTGGCCTACTAAACAGCCAGGTAGGTCCAGCAGGTATGCAGGCAGGATGCTCTGCTCTGCTGTCAAGCTTTGCATGCAATGCCAGCTCCTCAGGCACTTCCAGCCTAAACTGGTGAGGGACTGCTTCCAAGCTGTGTGAGGAAATGCTCCTGCCAACCTTCCCACAGCAAGCACCTACAGACCTGGAAGGGAATAAAGCTAGAATTGTTTAGGACTAAACAGAATCTGGATGAGCTACCATTTCCAAGACCACCCTTTCCCAAAGAACACAGGAAATCAGAGGAACTACATGACCAATATGAAGTAACTAGGGCTGGTCAAAGGCTAATTAAGCCTTCATGATTTTATGTCTGGGCCATTTGGATATCCTCAGCATCACAAAGTGGACATAACAGACAAAACCTAATAACCTTCACTTCATTTGTATTGCCTCCTCAAGTGATAGATCTTGTCATATCGCTGTAACAAAAAAGCTATACTGCATGAAGAGGAGAACCAGTGGTTTTCTTACAGATAGACTAAAGTTGCTGCCTGCTTTGTAAATGTGAGTCTCACAGCTGGCTACATCAGCCTTGAAATGGTGAGATCAAGAAGAGCCAATTGGTCAGGTCTCAGAAGAGGAGAAGAGGAGTAACTCAGGTTCAAGCCTACCAAATCCCTTGGACAACAGCAGATCCCTGACTTGAAATTCCCTTGTCTCAATTTAGTTTAATATATGGCATCTCTGAAATGTCTGTTTTCAGTTTTAGGAACAAATATGCATCATGCGGGTCTAGCACTTGCCTTTATTAGAAGCAACCCTGAACCTTTTACAAACCTTGGTTTTACTATTTCAGGGGTTGGGGCAGGAAGTAGAGAAATGGAAAATGTGGAGCTAGTAAGGCTGGGCAAGAAACATAGAATTAGACATCCCTTTGCAGGAGTTTCTTTACAGTTAAAAGGGTTTAATAAAAGAAAAGTGTGTGGGTGAAAACTACAGGAAGAAGGCAGACTTGACAGTCTTCACTTGCGGTTTCCATTTTAACTATTCAAAATGTTAGACCTGCTGTCCTCATCGAGTTTAAACTGCCTTACAGTAAACAGTCTTCAATCACTCTTATCCTTTTTTAATGGGTACTTTCTTTTGTCCTTACAGATATTCAGTTTAGTCCTAGATAAGACAATCTGATATGAAAAGACTACAGTTAATATTTGCTGGGTTAGAGATAAAAGGTCTGCGAGTATCCAGACCATGCCACAGGCAATCTCACCATCAGAATGGGCTACTCTCAGTTCATTTGTTTTGTCTGTTCACCAAAGTCACAGAAAAAGTACAGGCAAACATAAATACACGGACAGATATTTTAGATATACTTTTTTCTTCAGTGTATATAAACACACACATTCTAAAAAGTATATGACTTGTGGCATCTCTCTACACTAAAAAAAAAAAAAAGCATTGCACTGGACAGAGAATGTTGTATACTACAGCAATCGACATTGTATTCTGTGCTGGTTTTGGCTGGGGTGGAGTTAGTTTTCTTCACAGTGGCTGGTATGCGGCTGTGTTTTGGATTTGTGCTGAACACAGGGCTGATTAAAATAGAGACGTTGTTATTGCTCAGCAGGGGTTACACAGATCTAAGACCTTTTCTGCTTTTCCTACTGCCACGCTGGAGAGGTATTAGAGGTGTATGGGAGGCTGGGAGGAGACATAGCCAGAAGAGGTGATATCCAAAGGGATATTCCAGACCATGGGACATCATTCTCAGTAATGAGGGGAGGAAGAAAGAAGGGAGGATGTTTGAAGTGATGGCTTTTGTCTTCCCAAGTAACAGTTCCACGTGATGGGGCCCTGCTCTCCTGCAGGTGGCTGAACACCTGCCTGCCCATGGGAAGCAGTGAGTTAATTCCTTGTTTTGCTTTGCTTGTCTGCGCAGCTTTTGCTTTCCCTATTATCTCTATTTCCCTCTATTTTCCTTTATCTCAACCCAGAAGTTTTGTGGCTTTTACCCTTCTGATTCTCTCCCTGATCCCATCAGTGGGGGAGTGACCAAGTGGCTGCCTAGGGCTTGGTGGCTGCCTGGGGTTAAACCATATCAGTTGCCAACTGCAAAAGTGTAAAACAACACCAGTGTGCACCAAAGCTGCAAATGATAGAAAAGGCCTGTCACCAGAGAACCAGAACCTATGCATTAATTTTCATATCATTATTAGAAATCCATGGATTTCATAGCGAATCCAATAGCTGAGAAGACATCCAAGCCAAAGCACACACATTTTACAGTCTGTAGAAACAAAGCCTAGGAGTAATTTGAACTGACCTCACAGTAACTATCTGGCCTCCATCCAGGTCAATTCCATTCATCTGTGCTATGAAGATGGCAGCCACAGCTTCATAAAGGGCAGTTCCATCCATGTTAATAGTTGCTCCAACGGGAAGAACGAACCTTGTTACACGTTTATCAATGCCGAGATTTTCTTCAAGACACCGGAATGTGACAGGTAATGTTCCAGCACTGAAGAAGAGAAAAGTAAAGAAGACATAATTACAATCAATATAACACATATCCATAAGGAAGCAAAGTCAGAAATTCTATTACTATTGTTTACATTTTCTATGTCTACTTTCTGCTGTGATTCAAGCCTTTTTTAGCTGATTTTAAAATTAAACCCACATTTAGCTGGAAGTGGGTCTGAGGTCAAAACCCGAATGTGACTTTAAGCAGCATGAGAGCTTGGGAGAGCATGGATAAATTTTTCAGACTCATTTACAATTTATTTCTTGCATTTTGTTGATAAATACAAGTATCAGATGTTTTCTGACAGACAGACCTATAAGTATAGGGACAATTCTTGAATTCCTTTGATTGCAAATTTGCTCTAAAGGGAGAAATTTTTATGACATTAAGGACTGAAAAAGCCGGGCAAAAAGATACAAACCATGTTGTACCACTGGAGGACAGGAAGAAAGGATATGAAATACCTCTGGAGGATAGGAAAACACACAAAAGATGTCTGGAAGAGGGGAACAGCTTTTTGCACAGACCCACAGTGCTTTGCTTTTGTGGGAATATTTCAATCTATTACATTCACTTGCTCAAAATACAACACCTTCATAAAAACATACTGTTGAAGTGGAAACTCAAACACTTCAATGAACAAAAGTCTTATGTAAATTGTAATTTACTAAAACTCCTGGCCAGACTGTATCTCCTATAATTCCACATTGTTTCACAAAGCCATAGAATTACTGCAGTTGGAATGTATCTCTAGAGGTCACCCATCCCAGCCACCTTGCTCAAGGCATGGGCAGCCAGGGCAGGTTTCCCAGGACCATGCTCAGACGGGTTTAGTGTATCTCCAGGAATGGAGACTCCGCAGCTCCTCTGGGCAACCTGTGCCAGTATTCACACACCTTCATTGTAAATCACAGTAGAAAGAGTTTTCTTGTGCTCAGATGGAATTTCTTGTGTTTCAGTTTGTGCCCACTGCCTCTCTTCCTGTCACTGGTCACCACTGAAGAGAGTCTCACTTCATCTTCTCTACACTGTCCCATCAGATATTTATGCACATCAGTAAGGCCCTTCCACAGCCTCTTGTTCATCAGGGAAAAAGTTATTCAGCATAGTGGTTTGAGTTGACCCAAAGAGGCAGATCAATTACAGTTCTTCCAAGGCATTCTTGAAATCAAGAATGCTCAATTTTCTGGTGGTCAGTTTTGAACTAGGCTATTTGATTTTCAACTTTTGAATGAAAATGGAACATAAATTTTTCTTCAGAAATAAAACAATTATTGAAGAAAAACATTTTAAGATACTGTATTTAACTGAAAAATAATTTCAAAACAAGATCTACTAACTGCCCCAATGCAAAGCACCAATTTTTGATTTAATTATATTACTGAGAGCTGTGTTACTTACACACTTTCTGTGCACTATGAACAAGTCTAAAATGTTCAGCTTTTCAACGGAGTCCCATTACTCTGCCAAAATGGATAAAAATACAAACTGAGAGGTTTTTTTCATTTCTTTCTTGAAACCTAGCACTGTTTGGTTGGTCGTTTTTTTTTTTCTCGAATGCAATGAGACTGGTCTTAACATGCTTTCAAAATAAATAGAATTATCATTTTTTCCTGGCTGAGAAAACAAGCACAGAGTTAACACAACTTGCCCGAGTCATTTGGTTAATGCCAGAAAAGAAAACAAAGACTGGGTCTCCCAGCTCTCTGCAGGTAGCTTTACAACTTCTCTAAAAAGTCCTGAAGGCATATGGTATTTTGATTTATTTCAACATGGCTGGATTAAATGTAGTTTTCATTCAATGGCATAAAATGATTTTTGTAGTGAAGGTCAGAATGGCGGATGTATTATGTTTAAACAGCAGCTAATAATGGGCTAGAAAATAAAGCACGCTGGTATTTCTCAAGTGTACCTGGAAGCTGTGCCTAGTGCTGTGATCCATGCTTGGAAAATCCCAGCAAGGAACGAAAATGGGCTTTTCCTTGTTATCACAAAGTAGAGCAGAGGCAGGAAGATCCCTCCATGGATGAGAAGACCCACAATCACAGTGACCATGTACATGCCAAGCTGTCTAGCAACTACTTCTAAGTCCTTGATTGCAATGATTTTTCCACAGATGAGGCAAGCAATACCCAGAGGGGAATACCTGGAAAAAGAAAACAAACATAGATAGAACTAGGTCTTCACAATGTAGTCATAAAAACCATGCTCAACCTAGTATAGACTGGAGAAGGAGTAGGGAGCTCTCAAGCTCAGCGATGAGGTGCAGATCAGGAATTGAATGGAAATTCAATGCATAGTTTTCACATCTTTTTCAAAAATAATGCCCATCTCCAGTGAATTCCTCATATACCTCATTTTTCATCCCATCAAATGGAATATGCATTTCCTGAATAGTTTTGCATCCTGGAATAACAATGTACACGGATACTACAATGTTACTCAGGCTTGGATCATTACAAAGAGTGGTGTGGATTTGTTCTTAGTACGTAAGTTTTACAACTATTGTTTATATGATTTCAGGGATTTGCATTATTTACTTCAGATAAACTATTTGTTGGAATGAACTGCTTATATCTTGAAGGCTACAAATGTTTCCATTATGTTCTTTTAATAATTTGAACAAATGCTTTTTAGTTTATGGATTCTTCATTAATTATGTCCTTTTGTTACTTTGGGTAGGGGTTTTGTCCCCTTAATCACGTGACTCCCTGAAGACATAAATGGAACTTTTGAATAGGATGATAATGGTAGCACAGATTGTAACCAAAAAAAAAATTGAAATGAATGGGTATTATTTAAAATACTTAATAATCATCTATAGCGAAACATACTTGAAAGTACAAGGACAGAAATCAACATTTATACCTGCACCGGTAAAAGTTAGTATATTATATAATTTTAAGTGAGATTCACCTTCTCTATCTGTTTTATAAAAATTGGGAGAAAGTAATGTAATGTGGAGAGAAAAAAAAATACCTCTTTGAAAATAAACGATAATGTATATTTTCGAAGGTGATTATGATTTGGATGCTTAATTAAAGACAATACAAAGGAAACTGACTTTCAGAATAGAAGTGCTTCCTGTTTTCTGTTAGAATATCTCATGGTCTCTCAAACAACATGCCCAAAACATGGAAAGCCCTCATTCACTTGAAATGCAAGGCCAGCTGTTACACCAATTATCATAAAATGCCACATTTCAGCGAACTTCATGAAATACAATTCTTATGAAGAATTACACACTGTCAGAGCCAGCTGTCTGATTTGTTTTATGCTTGTGTTGCAATGCCATGCTCCTGAGGGTTTGTAGGTGCCATGGGAGTTACAGCTGTCTGTGCAGAGAAATCATAAACCACACAAAATGTAACTCTGCATAAAGAAGTGCATTTTTCTTTATAAAGACACATAAAACCCCCTTGCTTCTGGCCACAACAATTCTTTTAAAATTCTAGACAGAAGTGAACAAGGAGAACTCCCGACATCAATTTCAAACAAGTGGAATTCCCAACATCAGTTTTTTTTTCTCATGAAAAGAGAAATAAAAAGCAAATCAGTAAAAAATTAATATTTACAGTGAATTTCTTGAAATTGGAATAATTCCTGCCTCTGCAACACTGACTACTAGAGAAAATTTATACTGTAGGCAGCGTATTATGTCTTGCTCTACCAACTAGTGCTAAGTGAAGTTGATTCTAGCTTCTGGAGTGAAGTATAAACTTTCCTTTTATAGAGTTGAGAGCAGCAAGTTACAGTAGATATTGAAAGCTTTGTGAATAAAAACAA
The DNA here is from genome assembly GCA_013396775.1 of Cephalopterus ornatus. Taxonomy (NCBI): domain Eukaryota; kingdom Metazoa; phylum Chordata; class Aves; order Passeriformes; family Cotingidae; genus Cephalopterus; species Cephalopterus ornatus. The sequence continues at coordinate 40,671 of VZRE01016548.1, forward strand.
CTGCAGTTTTATGCAGCAAGATCACCTACAGGAAAGCAGAAGCGTATCAGGAATGCAAAGCCATTGCTTTAAGTTCTTTCTTTTATTCTACACATTTCCACATTGTTGTTACTATCTGCATCACTCTTGCCTAACAGTCTCCCTTTGAAACACTGATGACGCTGAAGACTTGAGTTTCAGGCACCCTGCTCCCTTTTCTATAAACTGTGCCCATCTAGAGCTTCAGAGAAGAGGCCTTGTAACTCAAGAAATCACTGCCAGGAGCACCAGGGAATCACAGGGAGCAATGAGCCATGATAAATGTGTTGTATTGGAGTGGCTATTTCTGCTCTCAGAGACCTAGGAGATATGAAACACTGCCAAATGTACAATGCCAAACATAGCAATGCATTTTTATGTTCTGAAAAATGGTTTTTATGTGATATGGCCATGCTTGGCACTGCATACAAATAGCTCTGGGGAAGTCCTTGGAAAAACACCTCAAAAGAAAAAAAAAAAGTGCGGGAATCCCCTACCAGAAGCAAACAATGGCTCAGTCTTAATTTGGCAAAGTCAATTCCAAGTCAGGCCCCATTATTATGAATGGGTATACTTCAAGAACAGGACAGATATTTTCCAGTGACCTCATTACAGCAAGGTTGTAAGACACAGATTCTGCAGAAACTATGGGTGGAGGGACTACACATCACTGAAAACTACTGTAATGTTATTTGGTGGTAAAATATTTTTACTACAGAAGACAGTAAGTAGTGTATGTGTCCAGGCTTTTTTGTAATTGTACCTCCAAGGTAATATCCTGGGATTATGCTAACCTCCCAGGAAGATTGGGATGTCCTTCTGCATAATGAACTTCCATAATCAGTGTGGCATTTGAAGGCCTTTGGTGTTACATGTATATCTTGTACTTCAGTAAACCAAGACCAGAGTATCTTCAGAAATATTTCAAATTGGGTACTAAATAATCTTCACTAAATAGAAACAATGCTGCTGTGGTTCTAACATACCTGTCAAGTCTTTAAAAAGTCAACTATTTTATTACATTGTTTACTAACAAACTGTGATCACTATATGCTATGTTAAGGTCTTATGAGAGCTTCCTTAAAATCATTTTTTTGTTCCATAAGTTAGAACTTCAAACTTACCACATGATCATAGTTACTAACTTCATTACAATCTCATTCAGGATGTTGAAGAAATCCACCATCATCTTGGCCTGTTCTCCCATTTTCCCCATAGCAATGCCAAAAGCAATAAAGAATCCTATCAAACCTATTAGGAAAAATGGCAAGACAAAAAAAAAGGCACGTAAGCCCATGGTTTTTAGGAAGTTTTTGCACCTAGTCAATGTCTTGAAACTGCATGCTGACTTCACAGAATGAAAGAATAGGTGAGTTTGGAAGGGAACACAGTAGGTCATCTGGTCCAACCTCCCTGCTTAAGCAGGGTTGTCCTAGAGCACATTGCACAGGATTTCAGAACTACAGGATATTATATGTCTTGGGATTTTTTAATATTTACTCACTCTCAGCTACCATGATCAAATTCCGAAAATCTTTGATTCTTCAATAATTTGCTAAAATCCAATTTCACAGCCTGACTATGGTTTTATTGGTGTTTTTTTTCCTGAATTAATCTGATCATCAAAAAGTATGTATACAATAATCTTCTCCATGTCATGCAACTATTAGAACCCTCATAAGCCCTGGTGAATGGGAGAGGTAACACATTGCTGTATCATAGCTGTTGTTAAAACAGTTACTAGAAACCAGGAGTGTTTTTCTCAGGCTTTACAAGAGTCCCTTGACAGATTCAAACTATAGTCTAGTGAGTCCTGGAGTGCATAGAAAGGTAAAAATAGCACTGAACATAACTTTTGCAGTCCAGAAGTATTCCAGTTAAACGAAGAAGTTGGAGGTGGGAGAAAAAGGTAAATATTGCATTTAAAGCAATTTTAACCACAGAACTCCCAAATAAAGAGATTATTTTAACTGGAACAGGCTAACAGTGGATACAAAATCATAGCATTCAATATGAGTGACATTTGGCTTCTAAATTTAAATGCTAAGGTGTGAATATCTGGAGAGTTGGACTATCAGTGTGAAAAAACAACTGAGTGCAGCTGTCATGTATTACTTCGGAGCTGTGTCTTCAATACTAACCTTTTCCATCCAGCAACTTTCAGTGGCCAGAGTCAGATTATTAGTGGATACTGATAGATGGTTTGAATTTTCAGCCATCCTTTGAGGGTAAATTTTCATTCATGATATAAGTTCAGTATTTAACAAATGTGTAAACTCGTCTGGGAAATTCCTAAGGAAAAACCTACCATGACACAAAAGCATTCAAGAGAAGGGAATTTGAGCTACAAGTATGCTGGGAAAAAACAGGCTGTCCCATACCCTCACACTGGATTAAGTAACTGGAATTTTTTCCCCTCTTTTTTTTTTTTTTTTTAATTCCAATTTCCTGCATGTAAAGTCATTCTTTAGAACCAAGTTATCTTTGTTGAGTCACTTGAATAGGGAAGTGAAGCATATGTTTGTGTGTCACAGAGTGTAAAGAAATAATGAGAAGCTTTTCAGATACCAACTTACTTCCTGGAATTCAGAATCTGCATCAGAAAATGTTAGTAAGTAGGTTTTTTTGTTCATTAATTCCAAATGAACTGCTGTGTTAGTCATAAGACTAAGATTGGGTCACATTTGCAGGAATTTCCCTGGCTTGTACAGCTTATGCAAACGATGGCAATTCCCCAACATTTTCACTTCTTCATTCAAAATTGAACCACACCAAACCAAATCAAAACAAAAAACTCTGCAACATTTGAGAGTCATTGATCAAAACACCACAGAAAATCCCACACCTAAACTGTGTATTTATTTTCTGTAGGAATTGTATTCAGCCTTCTAGATGTTTTCTTATCCATGAAGAGCCTGCACAAAACAAGTCCAGCATTAAATATAGTGCATCTCTCATGTCAGAATGGTTGTTTCATTTTAATGCATAAGCAGAGTTCCAGGAGAGACAAAAGCAGGTGAGGGTAACAGCAGAGGCAATGAGCTGCTGCCTCACACATGGTGCAAAATGCCAGCTGGCAGCTTTGAAAGCAAGTGACTCTGCCCACAGACGCTGAATGGAAGGAGGAGCTGTGAAGGTGGGCAGGACACAGTGGCTCTTGTGGGACAGGCTGCTTCATAGAAAAACAGGATCAGCTTATTGATACTAGCATCTCCCCTACGTCTAAGGAAAGCAGCCACTGACAGCCAACTCACCAACACCTAAAGAATCTCTGCAGCCACAGCAGCCAATGTCAGCACGAGCTGTTCATCAGCTGTGAGGAGTCTGTAAGGGGTCATTTGCCCTTAAGCTTATGGTCTAGTGGTGAGAGAAAGCAGTAGGATTAGGTACTGCCACATACTGTACCACTCTGAGGACAGTACACAGGTGTCGGCCTCAGCCCTGTGGACATGCTGTCACAGAGTAGCTTCAAGAGTAGGTGTGCCAGTGAGGCTACAAATTGAGAGCTAATTTGTGACTGACTTCACCCACATCCAGAAAATGAAAAGTTGAAGGAGGAGCTCTCCTCTCTGGGCTGGCAAAACAGTGCCTCTAGGCACAGAGGAGAAAATAGAAGTGGTGTGCCAGCTATTTGTTTCCCATGTGCTCCTGCCCCAGTCTGAACAGTTGTTTCAGGAAAGGGTGGGAGATAGGCAAAGTCTTCCTACCACCCCCTCTTGCTGGCTTATCCAGACAAGATGGCATGATGGCATTTGCAGCTGGTAAAGGTCAGCAGCCAAGATGAAAGGAGGAGGGAGTTGTGACTCAGAGATGTGTCAAGCCTTTCTGGGATTTTTCTAGGGTGGTGTGGTTCACATCCCGCCTCCCACTTCAGGCTCTGCCTCAAGCCAAATTATTTCAGCATGCCCAAGACACCTACTGGAAACAGCTTAGCTCAAACTCATCAGCGGCTGGGTGAAGCACTGGCTCTTGAAGCTCTCCCCCATACTGTTTTGCCAATATGCTTTAGTATTAGTCTAGATTAGCTTCTTCTAGGATGAAAGAGTATTTTGGGTACCTCCTACATGCTTTGCTACTGCACTCCAATTCATAACGGCAAAGCTGCCAATCCAGAACAATTCACTTGATTGTTTCTGTGATATACTCATCTCAGAGACCAATGGGCAGCCAGTAGGTGATAACACTTCACGATTATTTAGAGAGACTAAACCTGCACTGAAGAGCAGATCAGACAACACTGACCACTCAGTCACAGCAAAAAGCTGTATCATACATATGATGTACATATTTGACAGGCAAAAAACTTTCCTACCCAGGACATTCATGCCATCCTTAAATTCAAGTCCTTTCTTAATGACCAGTTGGGCTTCAGGTGGTGCTGTCTCATTCACCATAGCCAAAGCAGAATCAGTGACATTAAGTGGCTCTTCAATGGGTGGTGGCACCAGCACTCTCTTGGTGACAGTTTGGATCTGAAGGCAATAAAGAGGGAGTATGAGAATGGAAACAGATTGAATGCAATCCATATGATAAATAAGGAAATAATAATAAAAACAGTCTTCACTTGAAATTCCAGGAAACTATATTTCTAAAGGATTAGGCATGGCATTCCACAGTCTCTTATCCCTCTTCCAAAAATAAGTTTATTTTTCAATAGTTCCAAGTGTTGCAAAGTCCTGGGTGTCTTCTTCATGACTCTAGTGTGAAAAGCACAGTGAAGCATTTTACAGACAGTTATTTCCTTTGTCCAGATGGTTCACAAAGGGTGCTTCACAGATTGCATGTTACCTGTTCATACCATTTGTTCAGCACCAAAGGCAAAAGCCTCTAAGATCAATCATGGCAGCAACTCTGCAGTAAGGCTTGTTATTCAGGATGGTCTGCCCAGCTCAAATGATCATAGTCTAATAATGGTTAACTTGAATCAAAAATTTAGGACATTTCCAACACATACAGCTTTTGAGCTCTTGACTGTGAGAGCTCAAAATGGAATATACAGTCCCCCGAGCTCTCTAATTAAAATATTGTGAGTGACAGATAACAGAAAAATTGTCAGTGCTCACAGATAGAAGTCTGACCACCTCATAAAATGAAGACATCAGCATCTGAATGGATTTAGACCCTCCTGGCACATGAAAGGCAGGGTCAAGGGAAAGCTGGGAAGGAATGCTATAGGGGAAGAAACGGGCTTGAGTTTATAGCTAGGAAAAAAAGGGAGGAGGGAGTGGAAAGAGAGAGATCTGTGACTTGCTGCTTTTAGAAGGGATGTTTTCCTCCCACTTCACACCTTGACCATTTTCTGCCTCTTCATGGCTCTGGGACAGGCAAAATGGTCTGGATGCTCTGACTGCCTTGCCATGTTTTCCCACCTGCTCCCTACCTTTCTTGTTCCTAGAAACACATTTGGGCAAGGTAAGAGAAATGGTGCATTAGCCTTCGAAGAACACTTGCACCTCTTTCCTGTTGAGATGAGCATTGTAGTACTACAGATGATGATCCAGATTCAATCCATATAGTTAAAACCTTGTGGTTTTAAAATACCTTACATCCCTCCTCTCAAAACCTGCTGTCTAAATCTGGAGAGGAGGATATAGACAGAAAGCCTACATAGCTTTGAATGAGAAAAATGCTTCGGTTGTCCTTAAACAACCCAACATTCTTTCATGTTTATATTTTTTTCAGAGTTCATCTGAGGGGTGTTGTCAACAATATTTTTTTATGTGAGGTATTCAGAATGTAAGAACTGAGTCACGGAGATTAAACTTAAAACATTAGACTTTACATACTCACAAATTCCACTACAGTCACTTAAGTAAAAGGTCTTCAGCACTTCTTTGCACAAGCCCACAGTCACTAAAAATGCTGAATCTAATATAAAGCTTAGATTCTGACAGCAACATCTGAGGCTAGAAACACCATTAAAATGTCATAGTCATATTTACAGATGATAGTTCCATGTTTTTTCATGGCACATAAAATCTCATCTCCGCTGGAATACCAATTTTCATTATATATGAAAACTTTCTAGTGGGCCATACTAAAATTCAGGAGAGATTGAAATCCAGTGATGGTTCAGAGTCCAGTTTGTAAATGAACTGTTTCGAAACTGCATGTGAATCTCTTCGTCGCTTTCTGCCTGGTCACGGTGCAAGGCATGTTAAACTCCCACACACACTGTACAGTATCACTGCTGTGCACCCTTCAGAACCATTCTTCTCAGGATCACTGCAAAACACTTCTTCCTCCTAAGGCAACCTGGAAACACTGAATGTTTATGGAGAGAGACTGTATAAATGTAGGGAGAGAAAATGTATGCTGACACCCTTAAAAGCAGTTAATTTTCCTCCTAGAGACAGATTCAAGTAAAGCCTAACTCCTTACTGAGGAGTTAAGGGCTAAGAGAAGGCACAAGTTCCATCTAGAAAGGAGTGTGACTTACTTCTCAAAAGAAATGTGGCTTAGTGGCAGAGGTTTTCACTAGCAGTTAGTTTGGAATCTGATAAAATCAAACATTGGAAAGCCAAAAATCTCAGAAGTTTTTTTGACTAAGATTAAAAACAATCAGGGAAATGGTGATTCATAAGTAGTGAAGTGACCTGAACATTGGAATTACACATATTGAAAAAACAGTATTAAGGTTTTAAGAAAACTATCTGACACAGATAGCTTAATTCTACTTTCCACTGGTTTTTGCCCCTCTGTTGAGATATTTTATCAGTTTCAACTGACCAGAAATTAAATTCTTCTCTCTTCCACAGTTCAAACAAGAGGAAGGAAGAAAAAACCCATAAGCATCCTGCTTTCCCTCACTCAATTTTGCAGAAATACATTTTACATTACATGTGATGCTTAGCCACCAACAGTTCGACCACATGACTGACATTCCCATGATGATTTGGAAATATTGAGAATGTTCTCTTTCTAAATCCCCAAGGATTATGTGTTTTTATGTCCACGTAAGAAGTGAAGCAATCCAAGCCCTTTTGGCAGCTTAGGCTGCCCTCCATTTTTCCACTCCCCCATGGCCTGTCCTCCCTTCCCCCTCTTCTCTTCACTTTATTCTTTGGCCATAACCACAGCACCAGCAACCACGCCATTTCACAAAGGAACACTGAAAAACAGGTTTGGCAACAAATCCTGTTACATCAAAAAAACAAAAACAAAAACAAAACAACAAACTAAAACAACCCTGAAACCAAAACCTATCTGCATTACTTGCAAACAATTCAGCTGTAGGAGAAAAGCAGCTTACATACAAGAAATATGCTTAAGCAGAACTTAGGAAGCATACATTTTTCGTTTATTTTACCTCTCAAAGGAAAGCTGTTTTGATTAAGCATTGGTGAAAAGCTTTTAGACAAAGTTATCTAATTATCCACTTACAGAGCAAGCAACACATTCTTCTTTCCCAGCATGCTCCAAACCTGGTGTGCTGGAGCCACCTGTAGGTGGGTCAGCCACTTGGCTTTGTTATCCCCACCTAGTCTGAACTCTAACACAGCAATAGAGGTTAAGAGAGGTTGTGTTTTGGGGCTGGCAATCAGCTGGAATGAACATCATCCACGTATTCCAAACAGGGCACTGCAGAACCATCAGCTCTGTAACTAACAATGAAGATCAAATTCAGCCTGGGTCAAAGATCAGCCCCAGGCCAGCTTTCATGACCATAGATATTGTATAAAAAGCACAGAAAAAAGTTTACTTAATAACAAAACAAAAATAATCTTCATTGAAAGTTGTATGAATTAAATAACCACTACCACCAAAGCAGCTATAAATAATGCTCTTCCATTTACCTGCTCAAGACTTCAGACCTGTATTCCTCTTTGCATCATCACTTCTCCGATTCACCTAAACAATGACATTAACTCTACAGACAACCCTGGTAAGTAAAAGATGTGAAGAATGTTACCAAGGAGTAGAAGGATTTACCTGCTGAAAGCATGCTTGAACTAGATTTTCAGGGAACAAGTTTCGGATCAAATCCAAGAAAGCATCCAGACTAGATACTTCATCATTCTTCTTCCCTTGACCAAGCTGTTTCTTGAGTTTCGGGTTCCCTGGATGGATGGCTAAAACCAAAATCACACCCAGCACAGCAGCAATAATAGTGGTGGACATGTAGTAGACCATGGCTCTTGTGCCCAGTCGGCCACTTGCTTTAGCATCTAAACCAGACAGTCCTGCAGGTGTTTTATTTTAAGAAACAAACAAATATATTCACACTCAATATCCAATTCAATAATTATAAAATAAAAACCTTTATAATTTTCAAAGTTTAATGACTGCCTACAGGTACCTACTTTTGTTATAGTGAAATTCTCACCACTAGACAGATTCTCCCTGTAGTTCTTACGTGAGCAGTGTCTACTGCTAATAATTTATAGAGAACCATTTAAGATCCCATCTAATTGCAGACATTGCAGGCATTGAAAAATAGAGAAGATATCATCCATTTTTTGCCCTTGATTGCTGCAAACTGCTCATGGTCTGGTTGACATCACATCTTCAGGAAGGCTACGCTTACTAGTGTTATGCCATTTTATTTGCAAGGTACAATCCAGGAATTACATCAAACAGCATATTAAGAAATTTCTGATGGTAGCATGTGTATGTGTGTTTGAAAATAAATTCACTGGAGCATATACATATTAAAGCCAAAAAAGTTATTCAGAAATTAATTCTAAAATACACACCTGCAAAATACTAACAGGATCACACTACTGTTCTTCCTACACCACAAAAAGCAAACCAGGTGATATCTGTAGAAAGCATCTTAAAGTATTTATGGCTAATAGATCTTACCTGTGATTAAACTGGAGATAATTAAAGGGAGGATCAGCATTTTTAGCATCCGCATAAGTATATCTCCTGGGAAGGCTATTAACATGATGATGTCAGGGTCAATAGGTGTTGCTAGACGAAGAAGACCCCCACACACTGCACCCAGGATAACACCTGGAAAAATAGTAACAAAAAAGAGCAGGTATGTAACTTAAGTATAGCTGAATGTGCATTGATTATCCAGAAGAAGAGCCTAGAAGAAAAATGGTTACACAAGGCAGCTGATCTTTGGTACAACATAGACTTCAGAAGGGAGGGATGGTCAAATGTAATCATTCTACAGCTAGTAAAATTGAGGTACCAAGAGGTGGAGTGATTTATATAAGTCCATACAGAACTGACAGAGTCAGAGTTAGGATCCAGCTCTTCGGAGTACAACATTTAGCTCTCAACATATGAATGGTAAAACTTGAAGACAGGGTCAACATGAGTAGCTGTTCCAGTCTAAGAAAAACTCTGCAGGTTTAGGTAAGGTAGAATAGTCCCATGAGGAAAACACATTCAGGTTGCATTTGGGGGAGTTTTGGAAGAGAATGCCTGATATGGAATACTGCACATATCATTGAAGAAAATTTGATTCTTAGAACTCACATATTACTCTTTTCTTTTGATGGTTTGCATCCTTCTCTTTGTGCTAATGTTCTCAAATCACAAACAATCCCTTCATCCATTTCTTATGTAGATTTCTACAGTGATAACACCTAAACCTCCCTCTCAGGATTGAGGCTGTTAAAGCATAATCTAGGGGGAAAAATGGCCATGTTTACTTCCATAACATGGTCTTTATGAGTGGGTATTTTACGTTTACATCCAGGATGCCTTTGTTTTCCTGATCCCAAGCCCAAGTCTCAAGTGTAATAAAACTTGATAGCAAAGCCTGAGTTATGATTTGCAGCAACTATGACTCTTTGAAGTATCCAGTTGATACAATGAAAAATATATGTGTATGTAAATCTTTTTCTGGAACAGCATCAGGTACCTCTTAAAGATGATTATAAGCAAACACTTCAACAGTACGGAGTTTTCCAGGCTGAAAATATGGACGTGACATTTGCAGCTCAAGACCAGTTGCAGCTGGTCTTTCAAAGAATAACACAATAAGAATATGTCTACAAATTTGCTGCATTTGGCTGTTGGGCTTCCAGTGAAAAAGAAACAGGCAAAGTGCCAGTGAACCACAATAAAATGTCAAACTGTTCCATATTTGGAAGCTGCTAAAGCCAGAGGCAATATTCAGGATGAGATCATGGAGAGCTGGCTTACAGCTACAGAAAGGGAAGACAAAACTTAAAAGCAGTGGAGTGTAAACTGAGAGATAAAAGATGAAGGAAAGGAAATTTTGAAAAGTTTTTGTCTTTTTTTTTTTTTTCCAAGTCGCTGAGAGCAAAAATGTGTAGTGCATTTAGTTCTACTGAATGACATTGATCTGACTGGTCTTGGGGCTTAAATCACACTCCATTCAAAACCAGACACAGAATGTATCCCCGTGGTGTGGATGTGCTCCGTGCTGTGTCAGTAACACCCTGCACACCTGAATTAAAGCATCAATGCCCATGGGCATCGTTCAGCCGGAACAGCTGACATCCACAGACAGGGGCTGTGGTGCTACATGAACAAACACAGATACACACACAGTGTCCAGACCAGAGGATGTAGCTTACCAAACACAGTAAGAGTCAGGAGCAGATTCCTGTGGAGTGACTGGCAGAACTGCACACATATGTTCCCGGATCTGTGCTCCACTGGATTTAAATGACTTTCATGCATCCGGACTTCTACTTGCTTAGGCATATTGTTGGCACTAGAATAAAAAGTGAAAATCAAGTAAAAGTTCTAGCACAAGGTGCCAAAAAAGAGGGGAAAGTCTGGATTAGTTCCATCATATATAACTGGGGAATCGGATGCATAATCCATTGCCTCCCACAGTTCATAATGGCAGCATATTTACTGCTCTGAAGAAGTCTCTGAAATGGCAGTGGTGCGTCCTAAAGGTGTAGCCATTATGGTATTTTTTGCAGTTATTTCTCAAATGCTAGAGATGTAAACAGAATTAATTCACTGGACACATAATTCCAAATGTTTCATGGACTAAACTACTGGTTTGGAGCTGAAAAATTCAGTTTCCCCAAAGACCGTGGCTGTTTACTTAAGTAGGAGAGATGGCTGGACAACTAAGTTTCTGTTAGCAGGAAAAGGCCAATTTTAATACCTTATTTAATTCGAATTCAGAATAATAGTTTAAAAATGAGGATTTATTCGCAGAATAAAGCATTGAAGAACATGTTGCTTAATCTTTTGAAAACATTTAATTTTAACATTAACATTTTATTGTAATGCAATCAGAATGCCGAGGTCAAAAGAATATTTTTAACTTTGTTGTAATGAGACTTGAACAACTGCCACTGAAAATTAGTCAAAAAACTACGCATTCCCTAAGGAAACCTTTGGTTTTAGTGAATTGGCAGTGGTTAGAGGAAAATTTTTTTTTTCTAACTCTGGTTTATATTTGAGTAAGTGATACATACGAGTGCAGGACTTCAAAAGTAATGCCTCTAACTTTCCAAACGCCTGAGAAATTGTTAGCAATAGACTCCCAGGTATACAAAATATTTAAATGTATTTGAAAAAAAAATATTAGAAATACTACTATGAATCAAACATTTCCCCTAAAAGTTAAGGCTCTCTACTTAAATATAAGAAATGCGTAAAGAATAGGGTTTTTATTATCAAGAAAATATATTTTTTGAGATCTGGTCTTACAACAGATTAAGACAAGATTTTAGAAAATTTTCCTCTACGACAGTAGACTGAGATTTACAGATCTAAAACAGGTCTGAAAAGATATATAGGGTTTCAGTGTTCTTAGTACTGGTGGAAGTGTGCCAAAAAACCAAGGAACTTGGGATCCAAACTTTGCGACTGGGGATTACAACTAGTTTCACTTGCACTCTGAACATGAATATATAACTTGTTTTGATCTATTATTCACTACAGGTTAATTATATATTCCTCTGAAACTTTGAATTATGGACAGCTGAAAGTAATTAAAAAGAAAATCTAGGAGTCTCTTCCATTAGCAAATAATTAGGCATAATTAGAATGGATCAGTAAGCAGAAGCCCTTGATTATTTCACTTTGGGCTAATTTTAGGTTGGTTTCCTGGACCCTTTTCTACCTGACACCATGCATATAGCTTCATACCATCTAAGAGAAAGCCACTCATAAATATCTATTTCCTCAGCTGCAGGGCTTTTCTCTAATTCACAACGAAGCATATCATTCCCCTTACACCATTGCTGAAGTAAGTCCTCCCATGTAGAAGAAGGCTTCCAGTCCTGGTCTTGTATTCAAGCCTAATTCTATTCCCATCCATTTCTAAGTGACAGCATTGTGTATGCTGGCCAGATCCCCTTCCACTTCAAGCCTTGTCAGCATACAAACAAAGGCTCATGAAAGGAGGTGAAGGTGGACTGACTACCACAGCTGCAGTGACTACTTCAGGATTATAGCCCGAATAGAATCCAGCCCTGCTTGAGGTGGTCAAACAACATGGAGCCTTTGCATGATAGCAACTACCTTTCTCAAAAGTTCAGCCATGAACTTTTGATGTATTTAGATAGCCAAATATCCCCTGAGAAGAGAAGCAAAAAAGGACACAAAACTCTTTAAAGACATTCCTAAATTTCCAGGAACTTAGTACTGTATTGTGTGCTTCCCTCAAGGGCAAAAAATGGGGTTTATGCTCTCCAGCTCTTCAAGTTTGTAAATGTACCTTCAGCATAGACTGAAATTCTGATGAGTATGGGGTTTTTAAAGAAAAGGCCCAATAGGAAAATACACTAACCATGCAGCTATGTTATGAAAAGTGATGTCAGATGAATATCATAACATGAAAAACAGTACCACAAAGGAGTTAGTACTGCTCTCAGAAATGAGATATTTATCACCAGACCAGAGACAAAGAATTGTTCCAGGCTTTTGAGTAGGTTGTGGGGGGAGAAAAGGGGAAACAATAGCGAAATATAAACCTTCTGTGAAGGAGAAGAAAAGAATTTTTGTGTACTACATGACAAAATCAAAATTTTGCACCAGAAATTTTCTATCCAATTACTAGAAGATGAAAAGCTGTTTAACCTCAGAGTCATGAAAATCAACTTTTGTCTTATGGACTGAGTCATCTTCCTTGTGATGGTTTTGTGCCTCTGTTTGCATCTTGTAAATTATATTTAGCTTTAGAAGAATGCAGAACTTTTTGCACCTGAAATCTGCAGTCACATAATGACATAACTGCAAGAAGTGCCTATTTCAGTCAATGGAAGATGCACAGATGTAAGTTTGGGCAAAATACAGACCCTTATAAACCAGATCCCCCTGGATCTGTCCTAGTCCTCTGCTGTCTGCCACTGAGAGTGCATGCCCACATGAACAGCTTTCTTCATACCCTGAAGGCCATGTTAAAGCACACATGGAAGGGACTTAAATACATATAAGGCTTTCTTCTGCTTCAGATTTTCATGCTGAAGGAAGAGGTGTTTACTGCATCCCAACTCATGGGCAGTGCTGGGACTCAAGTACAAGGCCAGAAGTGCACCAACAACCAGAGCCCCTTCTAGACAACTGAACATCACCAATATATCTCTGTGTTAATGGTACCTCTGTACCTGAGTATGTATCACCAAACAGTGGAGAATGCATTTTAGCAGCTGTGATCTCTCCAACATGCAAGTTACTACCTTAAATCATTTAAATAAATCATTGTTCCACTGTGCTGAGCTTCTATAGCTATTCAAACAAAGGAACCACTCTGAATGCTTATCTAAAGCCTATCCAACCAAAACATCTTTTAGTCTAACTCCACTAAAGCCAGAACATAATGACATGAATTGATTCTGCTCGTTACTTTCATATGTCATTGTGACAAGCAGCCAAAGAGCTAGACTCCAAAACAGGTCCACAGAGTAATGTTAACTACTGAGAACTTCAAAGATGATATTTTCTGCTAACTACAGGTGTTTGAAAACATTGACAGGATTTTTAAAAAAAATGAATCAAATGTTGGAAAATGTGTAGTCACATGAAACAGGAGATCATATGAAACAGCACATACCAAGAGCTAGGCATACGTGGTAGCCTTTGAATAATTTATATGATGTTCTTCCTAGCTCAGTGTCACCTACTCCTCTCCCTTTTTGAGGCAGTGCTTTACTCTAGAAAAGAGAGGAACTCCTTTGAGCCCAGGAAATTTGATTTTTATTCACCTTAGTAGAGTAATGTCCCAAAGCGAACACAGTCTATATTTTCACTGATTTCAAATATGTTCTTCTCTGACAAGGTGATATTAAGTGTATTAATAGAAATTAGTATCAGAATTAAATTTCAATTTTATTCCCTTTTAAGCAAAGAAACAATCTCTTGCCTAAATAATCAAGATGTTAGCTACTTGTTCTTTCTACTGTCCCTCATCCCCACAGAATGCACATAGCACAAGAAAAAAAAAGTCTGTTCATAAGCATTTGATTTTAGATTATCTAAATATTTACAGTTTGTTTCACATGTGAGATATACAGTACTATATGAGATAATCTATTTGTCTGCACTTTTTAAACTGCAATCTTCTTTCTCTTGCTGATCACTACACAAAATGTGCCCAAATACAGGGAAGCAATTTGTTGAAGCACGAAGGTCCCTGGTATTTTTAATTTCTATTTCCTCCAAGTGTTTTCCTTGGGTTTTCTCTTGGCTCCCTCTGGAAAAGTCTGCTGTCTGTATCTTTTCAAATGCTTCTTTCTTTCCTGTATTCCCACTGAAGTTTCTAGGACTAACAGGCTGGGGAAACTGCTTTTTCTTGGCTACCAAATATAACTCCTTTCCTCATTTAAGTTAAGGGTTAACAATTTACACAGTGCTTGAATGTCAATGCCCTTTTATGTTCAGTCAGTTACAGGTAAAGAACTCTGCATTTCCCCAATACTTACCCAGTTTGTCATAAACCTAGATTACAGACTAGAACCAAAAAAACCCCAATCATCTAAATATAAAAGGTAGGCAAAGACCATAATGGGGCTAGTGAAAACAGATGCTGGGGACAAGGTAAATTAGCAGAGACCCTGTTTAATCTGTTCAAGGCATTTCACCTGTGACAATTAATCAAGCAGGTATTCTCAGGATAAAAGTCTGCTTTGTTTTGTAGCAATTACTTCAATCTAGGTAGCAAGAGCTATTCTTAAGAAAACAACCTTGGACAAACAGGCTTAAGGGTCTAAGAACATCTCTTGAGCTACATGTTTGCTGTCAAACCAAACACTGCTCTCTTCTGAAGCAATGAGTAAACAGCAGCTATACAAGTCCAGTTGCTCTTAGAAGGGCTGGCCTTCTTAAGGAGAAAAAAAAAAAAAAAGAGGGGAGGTGTAGAAAGCTGAGCTAGCTTTCTTAACCTTAGATTAAAAAGCAAATGGGCTGCAAATCTCCTCTTGCCAATTCCCTAGTACTCAGACAGGTGGTCCAAAAGTAGCTGGAGCTGAAAAGCCATGACAAAAATGTTATGATGGAGTTTGGTGCACAGTAATCTTGGTGATTCCTCACTGACAGAGCTCCTCCTAACAATCAGTGGGATTGCACGGGAGTCAATGAGAGCTTAATATGCCCTGAAGGATATTTGTTAGCAGGAAGGCTTGGATCAGGGTTGTATCTCTTTCCCTTTCCCTGCAGAGACAGTGTAACACTGATTATTAAGGATTACATACTGTGTTCGGGAGAGGGAGTACGGATCTGATCAACGCCACACGATCAGCTTACTCCTGCTTCATATATAGGAAAGGATCTACTCTGGTTGGTACATAAAAGATGAGTGCCTAGGAAAACATGGAACATCACCAGGACAAGAGGGATTTCACTACCTGGATGTGAGGAGTCTGAACTATCTGCCATGACTTGTGAAATTAGGACTCAAGCATGAGTTTACCAAGAAACTTCTAGTTTGAATTGAAATAGTGTAGCCTGCTGCTTAATTTAATTAAATCACAACAACAGCTGCTGAGCTTCTTTAGGGAGACAGTCCGTGACTATATTGTTCCACTGTGCCTCAGCGCATGCTATAGTATGGGGGGTTCATTTTCTTAGATTAGACATATTTTTCAAACCACAGTGGAGCTGGTAAAGCTCATCATATACACTCACAATATCACAAGCCATGCAGGGGAAACAAATCAAATATTTTTATTGTGCAAAACATGCATTAGCTTTGGCATCACTCCTGCTATGTAATGTCCAGTTGTCTAATGCAGCATTTTACATCAGTAAAATATTCTGGTCAGGTCTCAGCCTCTGTGCAAAAATTAAAAAAAAAAAAATGCAAAAGCAAACACACAGAATACTATAAACAAGAGTAACACAAGCCTCAGTCTGCAAGAGAAACATAAGCCTCAGTCTGCATTAACAAGGGTTTTAAGCCGCTTGCTGCCACTAAGCCCTTCTATTGAATTTTAACTGTATTATGTAGGTTTTTTCTTCTTATTTGTAAGACATTAATGAATTCTGAGTGGAGATTTAGTAATTTACTATGTAGCCTGATTTGTTCTAGGGACTGGTATTACAAGCAACAGCCCGAAGCATGACTTGCCTTTTTGCAGCAGGAAAAAGAACTTTTCTCCCTGAAACAATTTACAACCACACTGTTCCCTCTGAGTTAGCATTACTGTACATTCTGTGAGTTTAACATAATCATATGAGGGAGTTTAATCACAATCATATCAGAACAACCAGGGGATCCGGACTAGCCAGCATGGGTTTGTGAAAGGCAGGTCCTGCCTGGCCAACCTGATCTCCTCCTATGACAAGGTAGCCTACTTAGTGGATGAAGGAAAGGCTGTGCATATTGTCTACATGCACTTCAGTAAAGTCTTTGACACCATTTCCCACAGCATTGTCCTGGAGAAACTGGCTGCTCATGGCTTGTTGCCTGGATAAAAAACTAGCTGGATGGCTTGACCCAGAGAGTGGTGGTGAATGGATTTAAATGCAGCTGGTGGCCAGTCATCAGTAGAGTTCCCCAGGGCTCAGTGCTGGGGTCAGTCCTGGTTAATATCTTTTTCAATGATCTGGACAAGGGGACCAAGTGCTCCCTCAGTCAGTCTGAGGATGACACCAAGATGGGTGGGAGTGTTGATCTGCTGGAGGCTCTGTAGAGGGATCTGGACAGGCTGGATCTATGAGTGGAGTCCAATTTTATGAGGTTCAACAAGGAAACGTGCTGGGTCCTGCACCTGTATCACAACAACCCCATGTAGCCTTACAGGCTTGGGGCAGACTGGCTGGAAAGCTGCCCAGAGGAAAAGGACCTAAGGGTGCTGGTTGACAGCAGCTGAACATGAGCCAGCAATGTGCCCAGGTGGCCAAGAGGGCCAATGGCATCCTGGCTTGTATCAGAAATAGTGTGGCCAGCAGGATCAGGGCAGTGATTGTCCCCCTGTACTTGGCCCTGGTGAGGCTACACTTGGAATGCTGCCTTCAGTTTTGAGTCCCTCAGCAAGGACACTGAGGTGCTGGAACGTGTCCAGAGAAGGGCAACAAAGCTGGTGAAAGGCCCAGAGCACAATGCTCATGAGCAGCTAAGGGAGCCAGGGGTGTTTAGCCTGGAGAGGAAGAGGCTCAGGGGAGTAGTTATTGCTCTTCACAACTACCTGAAGGGAGGTTGTAGTGAGGTGGGGGTTGGTCTCTTCTCACAGGCCAGAAGTGATAGAATAAGAGGAAATGGCCTCAAGTTGCACCAGGGCAGATTTAGATTGGATATTAGGAAAAATTTCTTCACCAAAAGACATTGGAACAGGCTGCCCAGGGAAGTGGTTGAGTCACCACCACTGGAGATATTTAAGAGATGTGTAGATGTGGCACTTAAGGGTATGATTTAGTAGAGGATTTGGCAGAGCAAGTGTGACAGCTGGACTCAATGATCTTAAAGGCCTTTTCCAACCTAAAAAATTCTATGATGCTACAATTGTATATTTAAATAGCCGATCAGCAGCATCCTTACTGATCTTGCAAGGAAGAGTGGTCTGCTCTGAATTAGTTACCAGTTACATCTACCTCTTTCTTCCGATTTTTTAAAAGTATTTGTCCATGAGATCATTTAGGAAAACAACTCTTTATGACCGACCTGATTTTACAATATGTGAACTCAACACTATGTTTGTTTGCATTTTTAAAACCCTATTGGAATTATCAGGAGATTTCTGCTCATTAAATGCTTCCTTTAACAGTTTCTCCAGCTTTTAAATCTGATTCAGGGTAGTTTAAAGACCATTTGAAAGAAGGAGCCAAGGCAAATGAAGTAAAACATGACACAAATATTTTACAAGCATATTATCATTTTTTACATATCTATCCAGGCCTTTCCATGAATACATATCACCATGGAAGAGAGACTTTTTTCCCCCCCGGGGTTTCATTATGTCTAATTGACGTATTGACTTATCTATTAACTGGGCTGCAGCAATACATCTGAAAAATGAGAAAGCAAAGTAAAGATGATGGATCTGCCAGGCAGAAAGAAATTCTTTTCTATTCACAACCATGCATCCTGTGTATATCCACATACACGGCTTTTCAATAATCTCTTTAGACAGACTGCAGTGGATGGATAATGCCTTTTCCTGAGCAAGATTTTTCTTATTGCAGCTTAGATTTTATATAGCATTTTATGGCATGCTATGTGGAAAAGAAAATTAGTTTCTATGGAGAGATTGTGAACTACTGTTCAGTTTTTATGGAACCCTGCACCACAAACCACATGAAGCCAACAGATCACATTGAATCACATTGGTTTTCTTAGAAAAAAGATAATTGTACAAAAACAGATATGTACCTGAATACCTAGAAATGCCTTGGAAGTGTCAGATGAATAGGGAGAAAGCAATCAGGATAGCACCTATCAGTTTGAAAGGCTGAGAGAGAAATTTCTGCAGTAAGTTGCAAAAAGGAGATCTGTAACACCATCTCTTCAGCCAACATGTGGTGGGTCTGATGGAAGAGAGCCCTGGGAAGCTGTACAGGCTCCTTCCACCTGGCAGCCATGCAGTGGCAGAGGCTTCAGAACCCCACAAAGCACTCCCTTTCATAGTCTTATGAAAACCTGAGTTTAACACCTCAAAGAGAGTGTGTATTGGAGTGTTTGTGAGCTAACTGATTTTCTGATTTACTGTTATGACAAAGCCTGACAGAAAAAGATAAGTCACAATTTCTAAGAATAAAGCTAAGGTAGTTAACCAAACCTCACACAAGACAAGTGTCCTGTAGTATTCCATGGTCCTTAGCAAGGAAGATCCCCTACACTCTGCTAGGACAAATGTTTTATTGATCAGAAATCCACTCCTTGCAGGAATACCTGAAAGACCCAGAAGTGCTTCTTGTGCCTGCAAGCACTGATCAGTGTACAAGGTAGGGTGAGCAACCAAAGACTTAGGCTGTGCTCCTCTCCTTGTGAGCATCTCCAGTGTGAAATAACACTGCCTTGGTAGAGATTAGCTGTTGTTTGTGGGAAGACAGAATTTGTGATATAGCTCACACTTTAACAGACAGAGAAAAAACTTTCATAATTCTTCCTGTTTGCCAAGTCCTCTCATTCATACCAGATGAGGATCTGGACATGAACTTTTTTTTAAAAACTTTTTTTATTCTTTAAATGTGACACTGACACATCTATGTGAAGCTCTGTCTCTGCCTGTTTATCATCTCTGCTCTACCAATCCTAAATTTCAAGCCTAATTAACCTAAAAAAGGAAATCCTACAAGGTAAAGATTCAGATTTCTTCCGTATTTCAGAGTAAAGAGTTACATTGCTATGTGCAAGAAGGGCTACCAGTTTGTTTCTTATTTGGAAAAAACAAGGTGCACTTCTATCTACAGAGATTGTATTTTATGCATCATTCAGAGTCTAAAGCAAGAAAGTTAATACAGTATAATACCTACCATAAAGAAGATAATTTATTTATGCAGTGATGCACATGTGGAGTATCTGTCAGTTTTCTGATAGGGCTTTATAGTGATGTAACAACCTGGGAACGTGTATGCTTCTTTACCCCAGAATTATGTACCGAGGCTGAGATGAAGAGTAATAGAATTAAGGATGAATCATATTATTATTATGGCAAATAATACCATAACAGTGTACTTTGTGCAAAAAGTTATGTTACATACATCCTCAGAAATTCCGAGGCAAGTAAAATCACGATCTTGCATTTGCTTCTACTCGGGGAGTGGCAGGTAGCACAAAGAAAAAGCCTATGAAATTACTGGGGATTAGCGCAGTTTTCAAGGACACTGGGCAAAGACTAAGACAGTTGAGAATGTGTGAAGACCGGAAACATAGCAGCTCCTAGACATACTGGCTATGGACAAAAAGGAGTAGAAGTGTGGGGGGGTTTATATAATTCAGAGTAGTTCATGGAAAGAGAGACTGATCAAGGAGCTCTGATTGAGATAGATAGTAACAATTAACTTGTCATAACAATGGGAAACAAAATTTAATTTCTCCTATGAATTTATTTCTTGAATAATGGCTTTTTTTCCTGCAATAAATTCTCAAAGGTTTGTCACTGCAAGCGGCTACACCAGTGATTTTGGACCACATCACTCACACAGAACAAGTTTATAGTAGCCGTGTAACCCTCCCATGGCTGAATTGGTGCATCAGAGCTCTGCAGTTAAGCAAGTCTTAAGTAAATGTGGTCACAGTTACTAGCATTCATT
>VZRE01016551.1:0-23109 GCA_013396775.1 Cephalopterus ornatus
GAAGCCTAGCCATGATGATGATGGAGTATATAGATTTTCTGCGTGACTGAGCAAGTACTTAAAACAGTCTTGTGAAAGTATTCAAGGCAGGCAGAGGAAGTTTCACAAATGCAAAGTTGACCATATTTTGATAATTTAGAAAATACACTTCAACTCTCACTGTTTTATTAGCACCCAGTACCAGTAAAAGTGCCTTTTTAAATCTCTTTTTTTACTGTATATAAATATTCTTACACTTGCAATAACTTTGGTTACTAGCTATTTGAAGGTTTCAAATGATTCTTATATATACCCACACAATCTGGAAAAATACTTGGTTTTCCCCTCAGTGAGTGTGCTCTCCAAACTTTTTGTATTCAGCCTTTCTTTAGTGGTTCTCAGTTTCTCTGGCTGCAAGCTCCCTGAATTCAGCAGGTGTCCCTTTTGGGCTCTTCATATAATGTTTATTAAGGCTGAAAAAAATCATAAAAATTCACATCAGTCCAAAGGGTGATTGAAAAGCCCACTGGCATCCATTGAGGGCTATCAAATACAGACATACCACCTCTGTAAGAATGTCTCCCACTTTCAAATTGTTGCAACCCAGTAATAATTCATTTATGTACCGATAACTAAGCATATAAGTCTTTCATTAGTTGCTTTTCAAGCCTGAATGTTAGGCAGAGCTCCAGCCTATCCATGTACAAGGAGCATGTTCAACTCCTCATTATTTCAGTCAGCCAACTGCATGTGCTGAAAGTTCTGAACTGAGTGAAACTTCTTTCTCTGGATTGTCACTTCCTTCTTTAGCATCACACAGTTTTTCCAAGCTTAATATTTACAGACTTAAAGAAGAGAAGGAAAAAAATATAAAATATATTAAAAAAAATCTAGATATCTCTTTGCTTTGACTCGGTATTCCTGCTTTTATGTTCTTAAATAAATTTCAATGTGTCTTCTTCTAGGGTTGTTACTCAAATGTTGGCAGCCATTTAAGAGTAAAGAATGGTTGAGGTGTGGATATCTTATGGTTGTCCATAGTCCTGCATTGCCTTTTTTTTTTTTCCACTTTTCTTTCTGTTACAAGATAAGATCTTAATCTGTAATCTCTTCTTTTATTTTCTGAGAAAAACTTTACATGTGTATTCCTGTCCTGTGATACCTACTAAGAAGGAATGAGGAAAACTGACATGTCATGTGTAAAATCCCGGAACACATTTAGTGTCACAAGCACTGTGAATAATGTTGCCATGGTTAAATCAGGAAGTATGTCTCAGTGTAGATTCTCTGTTTACTTAAAAGTTCTCTTTCTATTACAAGTCTGCTGATGAGTGTTGTGCTAGTGTCAAGGGATCAAATGTGCTTCTTCCTCACAGGCTTTCTGACTTTTCTTCACTGGTTTGTCTTTGCATTTTTGTTGATGTACGCAAGGCAGCTTGCTCTCCATGTGAATTTATTGAGAGGATGTATTCTGTCCATATTCTGTTAGAAAGCTGAACAGAAACTACAGTCATGTGCTCCCTCTTCTAGCACCTTCGTGTGTCAGATGTTGTAAACTCAATGCAGAAACATGTCTTGTTCTGTGAGTTTTTTACTGAATTTATCCACCAAAACAGAATGATTTTATTGTATGTCACCTAACCTTTAGTTACAATCTTCCAGGCTGTTAGAGTTTTGTACTATTGGGATTACGTTGCTGCTGGCTTTACAGTGCAGCTGAAATGGGTCATTGATCCAACAGCATGATTGTAAATATGGTAGCTGGATGGTTGGCAGTTTCTTTACTGCACAGTGTGCATATTGGAGATGTCTGTGTCTGAGTCCCACTGTAGAGGCTCTGTTACGGGTGTGTATTTACTCTACATGTTGCCTTTTTTTTTATTTTTCCTGTGTTGCTCAGTTGCTGGGCATTCATCCTTTATATTTTATATTTCTTTCTGTGTTGCTAAATGAGTTATCCATCCTGCCTACCGTATTTTATATTTCACCTGAACTTTACATCAGTTGCTACAAACCTTTATGTTTAGGCAGTAGCGTAGTGCAGATTTTGTTGAACTATCATTCAACATATGACCAATGAAGCTAAATAGAATAGAGGTTATACAGGCCTGAGCAGTTACCCAGATTCTCACGACATTTTCCAAGAACTCATTAAGCTTTAAGTTGCAGTGTCTTTACTGATATGTCTCTCAATTAAAAGTAACTTAAATGCTTTTTTTTTCCTTTTTTTTCTTTTTCTTTTTTTTTTTTTTCTTTTTTTGTTTATTTTTGGGTGATTCAGTTGCCCTTGTTTTTTGGAAGTTTCTTTGTTGCATCTAACTGTTCTGTTTGATTTCTTTCTCAGAGCCATTGATCCTGTTAGATGATGAGTCTGTCTCTAATTAGAGAAGCTGTACCACTCCAGAATTTTTATTTGAAGGTCAGCTTTACTAGTCTCTTTTCCTTTGGATTCTTTGTGTCAAGTGAAACATTGGTTATCATTCTCTTGAGAGCTACATCACTCATTATACACCTTTAGCAGCTGTAAATATGGCTTTCAGGGTTATTTCTAGCATCAGTCATTGCTTCTTCAGTGAAATAGAAACTTATCCTTATTTTCAGTGCAGACTCATTTCTTGGTACTGCTTTCAATGTTTTGTTTTCCTTTCTCTTTTCTCCTTATTTTAAAATCTGGTTTGCCATCTAGGCTTTCCTGTTAATTGTGTTTTTCTTTCCGTAGATCTCATTATTTATGTCTTTCAATACCATGTTTCATGCATGGCCTGCTGGTTAATAACTGCATGAAACTAAAGGTTTTATTTTATTTTTAGAGCTTTTCTTACCAAAATGGGACTATTAGAAGCAGAACAGTATATACGTTCAGTTTCACTCTCTAGAAGCCTCAGCTTTTCCATGCAAGTTCCATTAGCCAATGCTGATAAGAAAAAGAGGAAATGACTCTGTAGAGTGATGATGTCTGGATTTTTCCTTACTACTTTAGACTACTGGTACCAAAGTTTTAAAAGATGGGAATAGGAATTAGCCTTTTGCATTAAGAAGGTGACTCAAGTACTTGGTTACATAAAACAGAGCTTCATATAACACTCCAGATGTGGAAAACACTAACAATTTACTTTATTAGAATGTTTTGATTACAGATTAAAAATAAGGTCAAAAACATAGTATTTTCTTGATAACTTTCTAGCTCAGAATATCTTTGTTTCATGCTAATAGAAGTAGCTACTGAGTATACTGTTTTTCCTAAGATAAAATCAGAAACAGAAACATTAAGTGGAAAATTTGGGGGGGAGAGAAATTAAAACACAAACTAAATAATGTCTCACTGCTGTACTTGTGTAGGCCTTAATTCATGACTAAACACCAGTTTCATTCCACTTTTTTCCCCTCTTATCTTTCCATTAATGGGGGAATTACTCTACTTTATTGCACAGATAAGGTGTCTCTAGCACCCCACTTACAATATATTTAATTACAGGGAGAGAGAATCAAAATAATTTAGAATGAAAACAGATACTGAAACTGGAACACAGCCAGCATGTCTGTTCCTGCCATTTCCTGAATAAAAAGTGTTTGATGTGTATCTGTCTCTTATTCTTTTTTTTAATTATAATTTTCTGATAATTGCTTTTGATTCTTTCAGGATCAGTGCAGATATGGATTCTGTAAATCCATCCAAAGACTTGTTTTTTGCCAGTGTTAAAAGAAATAAATAGATGGGGTTTTCTTTGGTCTCGGAACAGGAACTCGATGCAATATATCTAACACTCATATTGAGTCTCCTTTGTATTGAATTCTCATCAAATTGAATTTATATAGAACTGGTTCTTTTTGTGCTCAAAGGTATCTGCATGGCATTAACTTAGAAGGAAAATTTTTATCTCCATCTGCAGTGGCCCTGTTGTGCAAGGTATTGCAGTGCATGTTTCTTTTTACCATGTTTGTCTGATGTCACCTGCAGTATTTAGCACAGAAGACAACAAAGAGAAAACAAAACAAGATGTGCATTTTGATTGCTTTTCCTTTTGTGCTTATAAGTGCAGTCTTTGAGCAATATTTATAGGGACCTATTTTGCTTTGTTTCATAAGATTTTTTTTGATGAATCATTTCACAAGATTTTTTTGATGAATCATTTCACAAAGAATATAAGGATAGACCTTTAAAATTGTGCTCACGTGTAGAATCCATCCTTATTCTCCTTTTAGGCTTTGACAATGTTTATTTCCTTCCTGCTTTACAGCTTGATTTGGAAATGCTGAAACACCATAAAACATGCTTGGACAAATTTGATAGATTCATATCCATACCTAGAGCTTCAGTGCACTCTTGACTGTAAACATGCCTCTCACTCTCCCAAATTACTGCCCTTCTGTTTATGTACTGAAAGGGAAGACTTCATGCTTTAGCTTTCCACTTTTCCCTGTTCCCATTAAGCTACATTGTCATATTGTTTGACATCTGTCGTTTGTTACACTCTGTTATGCCAGCATTGATTGTTTCCAACCATGTTACTATGTGTCCTGTGTACAAAAGGCTTTGTACACAGAATGTTCTGGTCATTATCTCTTAAAAAGAAAGCTTCCTCAGCACATTATTTACTGTTACATAAAAGGGATTGAAGAACTCTCTTTTATATATTGTATACACTACAAAATATTACCATAGTGGAATCCTTTTAGAAATGTCAGAAATATCAAGATTTTTAATTGAAATAAAATTGACAATGCTAAATGTTGATTAAAAAACTTAATGTCAATGCATTTGTCATTCCTGTTTTAAATTATATTATAAAACAGAAAAAGCAAATATTTTTCCCTATTCTGAATTCTTTAGAAGATTACCTGTTCAGACTTTGTTGGAATTAATGTTTCCATCGAACATATAATTTCTATGAAGCAGCACTTTCTGATAGAGTATGTTTCACTAAAAACCACTCACACACACACACACACACACACATACAACTTCCTCTAATAGTGACTGAATAGAAAACTATCATAAAATTAGTTTGCGTACTAGCATTATACCAGTCAAATGATTCAAGAACATAGGTCATGCAATGTATGTTGAATCAAGTTTAATTTTTATAACAATTTTAGCAGCTATAATTTAATTGAAGTAAACAAAACAGATTGAAAATAATTTTGCCCGATATCCTTGAGTTTGGAAGCTATTCTATTAACGCTTCTGTTTGGAAGTGTTATACGAAACATTAACAGAATCATCGATTTATTTCCTACCTAGGTATGCATATACGCTTCTTTACCAGAATATGAAATATTCTGGTGGCCTGCCATTTTCCTTCAAGGACTGCTTTTCATTTTTCCCAAATGAAAAATGGGGAAAAATGAAAAAAATTACTACTATAGGGGTCACATAAATGATGGATGCCATTCCATGTAAGTATTAACAACTAACTAAATTGTGCATTATTGAAACTGAAAAATCTAGTGAAATAGTGTGGAATTTGTTGTTTGTTTGTTTGTTTGTTTGCTTGTTCTTTTTAAACTGACCTGGACCTCTTCTAAAGATTCATGAAAAATTTCTAAGAAAAATAATCCTAAAACTCATAATCTAATCTGAAATGGTCAGTGACCTGCTACACCATGTAGACACACGCAAGTCTATGGGATGGATAGGATTCATGGAAGGGTGCTGAGGAGGCTGGCAGAAGTGCTTACTGAGCCACTTTCCATCATTTACCATCAGTCCTGTCTAACTGTGGAGGCCTCAGCTGGGGTCTCACATTACATTACAGTGAATGTTAGGTAAAATTTCTTCATGGAAAGGGTTGTTAAATATTGCAAGAGGCTTCCCAGGCAAATGAGTCACCATCCCTGGGAAAGACCCATAGATGTGGTGCTTAAGGCAATGATTTAGTGGTGGGCTTGGCAGTGTTAGGTTTATGGTTGGACTTGATGATCTCAAAGGTCTTTCTCAATGGAAGTGATTCAATGATTCTATGAAACAGTGTTTTAAAAACAGATAGTCTTCCAGTGTAACTAATTCATTATTAGCATACTCTGCAATACGTTGCACAACAGGGCCTACTTGCCCTTGGTTCCTGAATTGGTAGTTTTGCTCTTCCATTGCAGCTCATAGTAGGGAAAAAACCCCACTGGCTCAGCAGCACTGTATATCTTTCATGATTTTTTTTTCATGTATATCTTTCCCCTTTATTTTTGCAAAAATATTATTTCTTGGGTTTTGGGTTTTTTCCCATTGCTTTGTTTGATTGTTTTTATCATAAAACATTTATTTTGTACATATTTCAGGTAAGGGTGTTTGCAAAAGAACAAACACACGACAAGCTTGGAGTAAGTACTATTCCTGTTTTCTCATTTTTGTATTCCCAGCTCCTGCTAACACCTGTTCGTGCTGTGAAGCAATGTTCAGCATACTGATCTTCTTCACTTCCCTCTGCTCTTTCCAGTAACAAAACTAATACAGTAGCAAACCAAAGCAGTATGACATCTGCAATGACAAAGGATTGGTTTTTGTTTCTCTTGCCTTTACAGGATCTGAGAATATGGAATGTCTAGGTTTTTAGAGACTTTTCTTCTAAAGACTATCTCAGTATCTGGTGTAACATAGGGCAGATAGTGTGCTGGATCAAGAGGATGTGAAAACTTTAAGTATAGGAAAAAGGCTCAGACCTTAAAAGTAGAAGAGAAGCAATAAGAAAGGATGGAGAGGCCATGATGGTACCACAGAAAATGAATGAAAAAAAAAAAAGAGCTTGTGATGACTGAGCAGAATGCAATTCATGGATATAAGAACAGGCAGGTTTTTTTGTTGGATGATAGGTTTCAAAGCTGACACTCACTTTTTACCTCTCATACATTCTAAAACCCTTCTGCAAATACAGTATCTGCAAGGTTTTGACAACCTTAGTGCTATGGATACTTAACAAATGCCTTTCTAGGATCAGGTAATTATCATTTGAGTGTCTATTTGAGGCTCGGTATGAATAGGACCTCCTGTGGCAGTGCAGCTCCTTTGAACTCACACGCAGGGTTGCTATGACACCTTAACTCCAAAGAGAAAAAAATGTTCAATCAAGCTCTGATCTGCTCCCTCTAAATTCTAAAGCTAAATTTGAGTAATATCTCTGAGTTGATTGAGAAAATGTGTTTCTTTACTGATAGATTACACAAGTGTTTGTTAACTGTAGAACAGACCTACATTTACCTAGGGCTGAATTTACCAAAGAGCTAAATTAGAAAAACATTAAGTTCATTTAGGGAAATCAATAGGAAAAGAATATAGATTTCTGACTAGCTGAATTTCAAACTTGAACTACATATAGAACATATGTATTTATCCTTACTTATGATTTTAATTTCTCTTGATTGTTTTTTCTTTCGCCTTTGGCTACTAGACTCCAGAGACTTACAGTGTCCAGCATATCTTTGTGAAGGCAGTTGTACACTGTAACCTAATTACTTCTCAATTTTTATTTATTTTTATTTTGTGGGAAGCCACATGTACGGAGTTTTCCTACATAATACTTTCCTATACAACCAACCACAATATGTGTTTTAAGCTTTTGTCTGTTGCCTTCTCAGATTTCTGAAATATCAGTTGGGAAAGTAAGTAATGAAATCATACTCTGAATTACCTTTACTGATATTGCAGAGATATAAAAATATCTTATTTAATCTCTACCTGGACTTCAGCCTCACCTTGACAAACTGGAAAGACACAGATTGGATGAGTGGTATGTGAGGTATGTAGGAATTGGCTAAGAGTTCACACCCAGAAGGTGGTAATCAATGGCTTTTACTCAGATTGGCAACCTGTCACAAGTGGGGTCCCCCAGGGATTGTTGTTGGCCCCCATATTCACAAATTACATGGATGATGGGATTGAAAGTACCCTCACCAAGTTCGCTGATGACATGGAACTGGGTGGTGAGGTGAACACATCAAAAGGGCAAGCCATCCCACAGAGAGGAAACCTGGCATGCTGGAAGAGTGAGCTGGCAAGAACTGTATGGAGTTTAGTAAAGACAAGTGCAGATTCCTGTGTCTGGGGTGAAATAACCAAAAAGCCCACTAGGATGCGTGACGCTGTGGAGCGGCCTTGCTGAAAAGGACCTTGGGGTCCTGGTGGACAACAACCTGAACATGAGTCAGTAGTGTGTCACTGCAGCAACAAAGACAGATCTCATCCTGGGCTGTATCTACCCAGGAATTGCATTCCTTTAAAAATTAATCCATGTGGTCTATTTTGCTGTTGTTTGATTTGTGTTTTGGGTGAGTATTTTTCAACATTTTCATTGCATATATAGAAAAGAAATATTTTTACAAAAATATCAAATTAGCATTCTTCATCTATACTACAATATTATTATTTACAGAAGAAACAGGGAACAGAGAGAACCATGGTGGTACATCAGATTTAGCTGACAAGAATTTAAAATCAAAATACTAGTTTAAAATACCATACTTGATTTGATACACTGCTCATTGCTTAGGTAGGAAAACTAGAGAAAGATCTTTATAAGAATATGCAACTGTCAAACCCAGAAGGAATTTGAAAAGTTTTTGAGCAATATTTAATTACTATCTAAGTAATATCTAAATGCTTAAATTCCTACCAATAAACACGGGGATGAAAAGGACAAAGAGCTTTTTGCAGCTCTTTGCTGCATAGGCAGTCTACCAAATGTTTGCCCAGACACAGAAAAGATAGAGATATACTTAAATACACTTCATGGAAATGGCCCCCAGGGAGTCCTAGTGATGTTACATCCTAGTGATGTTAAAAGTGCAAGGATCTGTCAGAATTACTTCCAGATCTGGAGTTTACCGTATAGATTTTATAGATAATGACTTGGTAAAATATATCTTAGTTATTGTATTGTGATCCCTTTTAAGCAAACGGTAAAATCATGTGTTATAAAAAGATGATGAAACATTTGTATTTATGTTAATGTTGATCACAAGCATTAAGTGCTGGAAAACCTCATAAATTATAATCATCCATTACTTTTGGGCCTTATGCAGCACAATATGTATCATGACCAATGCAAATACCTGCTGGTCAGAGGTACATTTTCATATGATTTTGGGTGTTTTAAACAGTATGAAGAAGTTAAAATCCTACCAGAGTTTCTCATAAGGCAAACAAAAAAACAAGAAATGTTTTACTTGTTCTTTTCAAGGCTCACAGGCGTTTCCAAAATGCAACACGATTTCAAGGTTAACCATCATTCCCACTCCCCCAGTTCCTTACATTTTAAATGACTAAGTATAGACTATCCAGCAGCATGAGACCGTATGAGGTAAGGAACTATAATGACAAAATGTAAATTTTTCCATTAATAATTTCAGCACAGTGACTCAGGTGGTTTTTTTGTGTTCAGTATTATTTCTGTGACACAGTCAAGGAGCAGCCACTGTTAGGAATTCTGCAAACTGCAGAGATTTTACAGTGGAACTAAACAAATGCTTTCCCCCAGTGGGATTCTGAGGGAACTGTACAAACCTTGTCACAGGGAAGCTGTACTATTTTTGCTCAGCACAGCACTCAGAAAATTTCTAAGATGCAAGGCATCTCACACATGTATTAACTGTGAAGAGCATTTGAAAATACCTCCTTTTCTGTGAAATTCAGCATTTTGAACATCATCTTTGTGGCTACCACTATATTCTTTTGTTAAACTGAGATTTTGACAGCCTTCCTGTGAATGAGCATGCAAACAGTGGCACATGCAGATGAGGAAATGACAGAGTATTGCAGATTGAAATATACTGCCTGAAAGAATGTAAGAGCCATGTTGTTATGTACAGTGACTGAAAGTCACACTCATGGAGACTTGTATAGCCACCATTGTCTTGACTTCCCATCAGTTATTCACACTGCATTTCTAGCAGCTTCCTCCTGCCTCTTGTTGACCAATGCAAATAGAATGCTCTTACCTCTATCTCTGCCCCTTAATTGTGTCCAAGTTTTCCAGTAAAACGCTTCCAAGTGTCATCTTTTTCTCCAAAAATGTGATCTTTTAAATTATTTTGAAAACAATGCACCACCAAAAAAAAAAGCCCACCCCAACAAAAAAAAGAAAAAAAACAGCACATTAACTGTTCTAAAAGATTTAATTGACTAGTAATTAAGAGACAAGGAACTTCTTGTCTAAATAAAAGGAAAACTTCAGGGCTCTCTCACCTCAGTACGAAAAAGCAACTCCTTTTTCATGTTATTACTGAGGTCAGTGTATTTATTCTCTGGTGTTCTCTATATGCAAGGCAGTTTACAAGAAATCATAAGAAAAGGACACAGCTGATCTCCGTTGTTCTTCAAAGGCAAGGAGAAAAGACAGCACAGTTTTGCTTTTTTTTTGTGGAGGTTGTCCAGAGATTGTCATGGCTAGAAATTACTCAAAAAAACCCCACAACAACAACAACAACAAAACACCAGAGATCTGGGTAGTGCCTGCACATCATCACTGTGAGCCAATCACAAATTGTCCTATATTTCAGACTTTGCTTAGACTTACCTTTGCTCCTCTGCAGCAGCATGAAGCTTATGCACAATTAACACTGCACTTGGAAAGCAAAACAGAATTTTGGTGGATCACACAGTACTAATGGAATCACTTTACAGTCTGCAACTTTACTTGCAGTTTCTTCTAGGAGATTATACTAAACATGGATCCCGATATCAAGTGTCTTCGGATTTGCTGTAAATTATACTAGCTGGTAAGCCTATCTACAAAAGAAAAGAGGGAATTAACTGCCAACACTTTCCACTAGGAAAGTAATTTTCGTTTTTAAAGCAATTACTAAAATTCCTGCTAGTTTTTGTGATGTCAAACAAGCAGAAATAAACCTATTATGTTCCTATTGTGCAGTGTCCAGCCTGAATATTTTTAAAAGGATCCAAACTGATCTGACAGTGTCTTGCTGTTGTCTTCAGCCTTAATTGTAATAGCTTCGGTTTAAGGATTCTTCTGAACCATGTAAGAGCTTGGCTTACATATAGGGCTTCCATATGCAGCTTTTAAAACACTAGCAGTTCTAATCATTTAAGGGAAAGGAAGGCTGGCATTTGCTGCTTCAGTCAAATACTTTGATATACCATGTTGCTGAACATACTTTCTCTCTTGGAAGTACTTCTTTCTCTCTTACTGAAATAATTAAAGAAAAAAAATAACCTGAGCTGAATTTAACTCCTAAGCTAGCATTACTATTTAAATAAATAAGTAAGTAAATAAATAAATAAATAAATAAATCACAATACCAAGTTTCAAAAATATTTATTATGGCATATATTGAAGAAAAACATTCAGGTAGAAATTCAGTCAATTTTTTCCATACTTTCAAATTCCAGAATATAAGGATCATTATATGAGGAACTACAAACACCTAACTATTTTGTTTGTTTGCACACCCGCACAAAAGGAAAGCTGAAATACCAGATACGGATAAATTGACTTTTTCTCTGTTAGACTGGAATTATGAAGTCATTGCAGAACTACAAGACTGTGCTAATTTGAAGGAGTGAGGAGTCAGCTAAGACAGCTGATTTGGTACTTGTCAGTACAATTGCTCTTCTTTTGACAGTACAGTTTTTATTAGTTTAATATTTTTACTCTATTAAGGTCAAGATACTTTAATTGGTTGGCATATGCATAAAAGAGTTTCGGGAACCATAATTTAGTTTTTGTTGCTGCTGTTTCTATTGGATATCATGCCTTCAAAGTCTTTTGCCCCTGATTATAATTAACATGATTTTAGCAAATTCTCAAATGCCTCTTCTCACTATGTCTCTGATATAAGACAAACCCTTGAATTCTTTTATTATTTCAAACTCTGATTTTTTCCCCCCACATAGATAAATACTGGGGAAGTTTTGTTAAGTAAAGGCATCTATGAAAAATGGCTTACAAGGACTTACTTCTTCACAGTAGATGGAGTTCCATGATAAAAACCTGGTCACCAAATCTAGAACATCCTAGGCTTTGTGTAGGGAGAATTCACTAATAACAATGATCTCTTTTCTCGTCAACTTAATTCTTCATTTCAAGCAATAGGAAAAGAACATGAATGCAATAAATATAAAATTCAGATTACAAAATCAAAGTTAGTGATTCAGACCTAGATCACAGCATTAGTGCCTCAAAAAGATGTCCTCCTTGGTAAGTTCTTTATATGTTCCAAATACTATAATTACAAGCATTCCCTGAAGTGCATTTATTTTCTTTAGATTAATTCCTTTCAGCAGCAACTGAGGATGCTTGCAGGTCCTCAGATGAAGTTCCATCTGCATTGGGAATGCCTTCCTGGAGGCTACATACTTATGACTTCAATATTAAAAGCATTGATGCAAATAAATTCTGCTTCCTCTCCCTTTGTACCCATAGTTAATACACATTTCTGTATTTCTTTGGAAGCATTTGAGTATATGAGCTTTATGCATATGTTACTCTCCATTTGCAGAGATATTTCTCCACCACTTTCTTCAGAACCATAACTAATATGAAGTAATTTAATTAAAAAACAAACAAAACCAACCAAAACTCCTCAAAAAAACCACCAAGCAAAAAAAAAAACTTGAACCACAACCCACAAACAAACAAAAACAAAACCTGACATTTAGATTCTTAAGAACAGGATACCAGTCCCTGGAATATGCAGAAAGATTGTACTGTTAAGTGCTAATAGAAGTCTGAGACCATATAATTTATGTCAGGAGGTCGATAGATCAAGAGTTCAAAGGAGGTGATTGATTCTCTCTCTCTACTGGGCTTGTGTGAGACCCCACCTGGAGTACTCCATCCAGCTTTGGGGTCTGCAGCACAAGAAAGACATAGA
Organism: Cephalopterus ornatus; assembly: GCA_013396775.1. Classification (NCBI taxonomy): domain Eukaryota; kingdom Metazoa; phylum Chordata; class Aves; order Passeriformes; family Cotingidae; genus Cephalopterus; species Cephalopterus ornatus. Next base: position 12,799 of record VZRE01016551.1, read on the forward strand.
CCTGTTGGAGTGAGTCCACAGGAGGGCCAGGAAGAGGATGAGAAGGGTGGAGCACCCCTCCTACAAAGACAGACTGAGAGAGTTGGGGTTGTCCAGGCAGAAGAAGAGAAGACTGAAAAAACCTTATAGAAGCCTTCCAGTGCTTAAAGTGAGCTTATAAAAAAGGAGGAGAGGAACTTTTTACATGGGCAGATAAGGGAAGGGTTTCAAAGTAAAATAGAAGAGATTTAGATTAGATGTTGGGAATAAACTCTTTACTCAGAGGGTGGTGAGGCACTGACACAGGTTGCCCAGAGAAGCTGTGGATGCCTTATGCCTGGAAATGTTACAGGTTGGATGGGACCCTGAGCAACTTGATCTAGTAGGTGGCATCCCTGCCCATGGCAGAGGGGTTTAAACTAGATGATCTTTAATGTCTCTTCCAACCCAAGCCTTTCTGTGATTTTATGTTTCTGTGATAATACTGGAGAAGGGGTCCCACGTTGTTCATTAGCTGTATATTGGTGCTTCTCTATTTTTCCCCTTAAAACAGACCATTAGAATAGAGGAATTATACAGATAATTTTGCAAAAAAATATCAACAGTTTGACGCTGATAATATGTTGAGTTTAACCTCGTGGTGTTAAGCTATGATTTGAGATTTGGATTTTGAACCAGCTCAAGAACTTCGAGCTTTCTAATTTAGTCTGATTGAAAACTGTTAATACTCAAAATCTTTTCATGTGGAAAAGATGGAAACACACTCTATAAATGCGATAATTTATTGGTAGTATAATAGAAATCTTAACATTGTAATCTAAGACTTGTTATTAGTCCACATCTAATTGTTTTAGAAAGACAAAGAATATTTGTATGTAGAAAAAAATGTTAATAGTAGAAAAAATGTATGTAGAAAAAAAATAATAGTTCAGTGAGAATTTTTAAATAAATAAGTCCTAGTTTCTACCCATTTTGCTGATTTTATGTTCACCTTTCCATGACCGTTCTGGGTTGTAAAATCGATTACTCAATTCTGATGCTGCTGGTGGTCTGTTACAAGTCATCCACATCTGAGGTTCTCACGGGGAAGTAGCTAAAGCTGATATTCTTTTTCTACTTCTTCCTTCCTTCTTTCTTACATGCCTTAGGTTCATCTAGGTCCATTCCTGTATGTTTTCTAACATGCTTTTTAAATCTTGCTTTTTCCATTAGTCTGCATCTCCACATTAGATCTCAATATGTATATTGCCTTTTGCGGATATTAGATGCGTTTAGATATCCAAGTTCTCTTTGTTCCTCCTAAAACCAAGCCAGTTTTGTCTAGCTCCAGTCTGCATTTTTTTAATTAGCATGCAGAAATTTGCTTATAGCCAAGAAGTCTCATGTCCAGCTTGTGTTCCATACCTTCTCATCCCATGCCTCTATTCCAATGTGCTGCATCCTGTATCTCCTGATATGAGGACACCTCCTGGTATGGGTGCTCTGCTCTCACACCAGGCTTATATTTCCCTGTACTGCAAAATTATGTTTCAGTAGTAAATACCACATTCTAGAATAACTGCCTGTTACTGTCACCTGTATAAAAGTATGATCACACCATGAAGACATCAACAAAAGTTAACAAGTTAGCCATAGCAATGCCTGGTCAGTTAGAAATATCATTGTTAGAGCTAAATGAAGCAAAACAAAGATTTCATCTGCAGGCAGATGAAAATTTCAGACAGAGCAAGACTGATAAGTGACTTGCAAAATCAGAAGAAAGCTTATGGCCTGTTATTACCAATGGCAATACTCTATATTACAGGGCTACAGGGTAAAAACCTCAAGTTGAAGATACTTCAGAAAGTCTGTTTTCTTATGCAGTTGCAATTAGTGTACTGTGTTGTCATCCAGTAGAGCACAGCATAAAGTATACTGGCTTTTTTTTTTTTTATGTATTGATGCAATGCCTATATAATTAGGCTTTAAAAAAAATACATATAAATATATATACACATATATATATTTATAATCTTATCCAACTTTGAAGATATTCATGACTTGCTTTTATCTTGAATAGTAATCTGTATTCTAATTAATTCCATACTGAAAAGAAGATACAGTAATATATATTTTGTTGTTTTCTTTTTATTTGTGACATCAGTAGTTGTGTGTTTTCCATCCTGGGATATTCTGTGGAAATATATTAAAGTAGCATGTTTGTCGAAATTTATGCTACATTTATCTAATGTTTTACCGCATACTAACAATACTCATTTGCGATATTTGATTTTCTCTTGTGGTCTTTTGACAAGAAAGACTGTTTCAAGTATTCTAAAACATTGTTTCTATAGGTAAATACTGGTGTACTTGTGTCTCAGAGGAGAAAGATGGTTCTGGTCTGCAAGAGGAGGCAAGCAAGGGGTTAAGGCTGACAACAGAGTAGGGAGGGCAGTGGCCGTGCTGAGGGAGCACAGTCCCACATAATAGGGCTAGGAACAGTAACCCTGGTGGTTTTGTGACCAAAAAACTGCTCAGCTGATGCAGGATGATGTGGTGGTGGGGGAAAGCAGCCCTGAAAGACCCTGGCCTTTGCCCTCAGGGTTTGGGAATCCCCTTCCTGCAGGAAGTCCGTGATAGGGTTGTGCATCTACAGCCAGGACAGGGTGAGGGTGACTTGAAAAATGGGTCATGCAAGATAGGGAAGGGCAAATAATCTCAGGATGTCTGGGTGCCATAGTTACATGAAGCAGGGGGGATAGTCTCACAGGGGATTGGCCCTTCGTGGTTCTCCCATCTATTGCAATGACTGTGGCTGGGTTGGATGTCCTGGCTCTCTGAGCAAACAGAAAGGTCACTAAACTATGAGACACTCTCACAACCAGTGGAGTGATGGTTTATATACTGTTCTCACCTGGGACGATAAAGGAAAGATGTGCTGTGAAGCAGGGCCTCAGTGCCCACACTTTCAGATGGGCCCATTTCTAGCGGTCATGTCAGGGTTTGCTGGGGCAGGTGACTGTGTGATGGCCATTTATACTGGAATAAAACCGCACTCACTCATTCTGCCTGTGCTCTTGATCTCCACGTGAGCAGGGAGAGCAGACCCTGCCTAAGTGGGGCCCCCATTATTAGTGGTGGGGAAGATGGTACAGGGCTCATTCACGGGTTTTGGAACACTCTGTTGAGGCTCTGGCACGCATCCCTCCAGGGTGACTTTCATGCCTGAGAGCCACCATACTTTCCTGCGCTCTGAGGCAGCGTCCACCAAGGCCTCTCCAGGCTCCCTGTCACATGCAGCCTGGGTCCCACTTCTGCACCCTGCCAGGCTGGGGAAACACAGGGCACAACCCATGCTGAGCTTAGGGGCTCAGCAGTTATCTGAGAGAGGAAAAAGAATGATCAGTCAAAAAGGGGGGAAATGTATAAAATAAATTCAACTGACAAAAGTGTTTGCAGAGATCCTGATTTTGATGTAAGATGTTTACCTTGGTGGCAGGCAATTTGGAACATTAAGCTGTGTAAACTTTTTATCTTCCAAAAATAATTAATTCTTCAGTTTTGTCATAACACTTAATCATGGGTTCTTCCTCATCCATGTTCATTTCAAACCTGAGAAATGTGTTTACTTTTGTAATGACTCTGTTAAGTTGCATGAATCTATATAATATATGAATGATACAGGATTACAGTGACTGTATCTGTTTCATTTAATTTTTAAAAAGAAAACCACCTCCCAGTGTAAGTCTCAGTTTTTCTGAAGGAAGAGCAGAAGAAATTTTTGCCGTTAACCAGAAATTTTTGATTGATAGGTGGTTGAGATCATCGCTGTAATTGCATAGGAGTTGAAAAAAACGAATATCGTATATCTTCAATTAAACATTTTCAAATAGTAAGCAAAGTATAAGCACTATTTAGCTTTCTTTTTAATGTGAAAGAGATTTTGTGCTAAATTGTTATTCTCTTTATCCTATTTTACTTTCTGCTTTTCACATTTTATTTCATATTAAGTGACATCAAAATTCAAGACAACATGGCATGTTAAAAGAGACTCTGAGTTGGGAAAAGTTAATTCCAGTCATAGGCCAAATTTATTCAAACTTTTCCATTTAATTTTTTGAAATATTTTAGGTCCATTCCGCCACATTAGATAACTTCCAGTCTTCACATTGTAAGCCCTTGATCAAACTATTTCAGAATATGCTTGATGTTTAGATCCCATTAAATTCTATGTATTTCCTTAAGTACTTAAAAATAGTAGCTAAACATATGCTGAACTATTGAAATAAAGTGAGATTTAGGATTCTTATAGAATCAATTTATACTTGAAAACAAAAGCCACGAAGTAGATTATTTTTAATCACTTTCCGAAGTTTTCATGAAAAGGATGAAACATTTATTATTTAAATTTTGTGTATTATTTAAATTTAGTGTGCTATTAGTAGGAATAAAAATTGCACTTAAATATTACTTGAAAAAAGGGAGCATTATCTCAGTTTTTCTTCCTATTAATATTTCTTTATCTCTGTGATTCTAATACTGGAAACATCATATATTCTTAATAGGTCCTTAGCTAGTTTGCTGAACACTGAAAATTTTCATTTCCAAGTTTCCAGTCATTTTTACTGTTAGAAACAAGTGGTAGCATACACAGGATTTGTATCTCTTGTAAGACATAACTCTACATCCGGGCTTCTGCATTGATGAATGGTGTCCTAAGTGTTTCATAGTTTCAAAGAAACATATATGTCCTATGAAATCATACCTATCAGAGCTTGCAGTCTTACTGCTACTGATAAAACTAGTTCAGATTTCTCAATTATCTCAGTGTGTTCACCAGTAAATTCATATGTGAGATGTTAGGAGTGATCTAAAGGTTTCAAGGGTTTTCAGAATCAACTGTGGCTTTAGTGGGAAAATGTATTTTACTGCATCATCCCTGCTACATGGAATGCAAGATAATACCATGAATTTGCATTCATTTCCTTGACCTTCTCTTGTGTAGAAGAAATCAGGAGAAAACATCATAAATACGATTAGTTTTTACAACAGTTTTTCTGGATGTTATTTGACCTCCATAACAGGGGTGGGGTTTTTTCTCCTTTTTGCATATTCATTCATGTTCTCAGTGAAATGGCACTGCACTTAATTTACATTGGCTAATCAGAAGATTTTTGCAGTTTTGACTACCGTGCATAATACAACAGGCAAGATACTTACCATATCTCTACTAAAAAGCCTGTACCATGAGTTTAATCACGCTATTTAATTGCTAGGCTTAATTTGAAAATAATTGTACACAGTAATTAAGTAAATGCCCCAATTTCATTAACAGACTTCCTAATTAGAAAGTACAACATAAAAGTGCTAATGTTGGTTCATTAAGCTTGAATTACTGGTTCTAATACTACTTTTTTACTATCTATACAATTTCTTTCTGCGGTAGAATATCAGCCTAATAACTGGTACTAGATTAGTAACAAATTTCCTGTTGCAGCACATTGATGTCCCAGCCAAATGTGCAATGATTTACTACTTGAGGGGACTCAAATCTATATTTTGAATTTTAAGTATAGTCTCAAATTGAAAGAAATCTGAGATATAGCATATCTAATAAAGTATGTAGTAGTTAATTGCTTTAAAGAATAATAATACCCTCTTTTTTCAAAATTTTATGTCTTAATATATGTTATCTACTTGCTATATAAGAAAATATATATGAGAAGTAAAAGAGAAGTAAAAAGATAGTAAGTGTGGTTGCTAATAGGGTATAGTGATGACCAAAATAATTATGGCAGTGTCACAAGATGTTATGATAGATGTCACATGAAATATAGTTAATAGTCTTTAAATATCGGAGTTATTGTTTCTGTAGAACACTGAAAGATCATTTCACCTTTTTACCATATTAATATAACTGTGTGCAAGATGAGGAAGGATATTTCTGTTTCAGTCAATGATTCCTTTTTTCTTCATATAAAAAATCATCAGTATTCAGTAGCTTTATCACGCCATGGAGTGAAGAAAGGAAATTGTAGAAAAAAAAAGTTGCACATAAAAGCAATAAGGAGAAAATTACAGGGATGTAACAGTACATAAAAGCAAGAAATAAAATAGCATTTGCTTGTTTCTAAGTTACCTTCAAGCTTTCCCTCAATTTCCTTTATTATTTCTTGCACTGTCTCGTGCTTAAAATATGAGGATGATAAAAAATAGGTTAGCAGCAAAAACAGTTTGATGTATTTCTCATGAAATCCAGCCAGCTGTCTCATCTGCTGATCATTAGTAGATAAATGTAACATTGACAACATTTATGTAATTATGGATTTTAATATTTGTAAAAATATGGATATAGTTTGGGATTTTTTTAGGTTTGGATTGCAACATCTTGTCTCATTCATGCATGCATATGTATATATAAAATGTAAAGCTCATAAACAGGAAAGAATAATTTTGATGTACTACTTTCCATCTAAAAATATAAAATCCTGATTATATGTCTAGAACACGGCTATGGTGAAAAAGTTACAAATATGTAGAAAAGTTTCAAATAGACCATGTATGCTAATTTCCTGGGTCAAGAGGAGATTGAGACAATTTTTGATTTTGAAAGAGAGAACCAAACTTTTCTTGGTACTCAAAGAAAATACAACAAAGAGTAAACATCTGCAATTGCAGCTAATCTGGTTCATAGGACACTAGGTTTTTAGTAGCAGAGTAGGGCAAGTTAGCCAGAGAGGATGATGCTCATCTGGATGAACCTCAAGAATCATGAACATAAAGCCACAGCTATCTTAACTTTACAGATTTAGGTTATTATTTTAACATAGTTATCTTTATCCACAGATATTCTGACATGTGACCTTCCTGATCCCTCTCATTTGTGTCAGGTTATATGGCATTCATAATCTCACCCCAGGGTACACCATAGTACCTAAATGCATGACTCTGGAAATACTGCTTATCTTCATCTCTGCTAAACTGGAGCAGAACTCTTTTTCTGAGTCTTTAAGTTCACAGGACCTTCTGAGGTGCTTCAAAGTTTCACTGATAGGGGAATACACGAACTGATAGGGCAATATTGCACAGATAGGGGAATACTGTTGTGGGATATGTGTGTGGGAAAAAGGAGATCTTGAATGGAAAGCCAAGTTTCACAGAACACAAATCCATAGCTGTTTTTGTCAACTAAGCCTCTAAGTACAGTATATAGTACCCATTTTGCATCAAAAGTTATTTTGCATGGATCCATCAATTTTGCTAAATTTCTTTCATTCATTTCTGATAATAGAGGTGCTGTCAGACCTTTTGCACTACCTACTGCTTGAAGGAATGAAGTTTCCTGTCAGAGACACAAAGTGAAGTTTATTTGGATAAGGCACTTACTGAGTAGATAACAATTACACCACCCTGTGAGTGGGGACAATCCTTCTTCTGGTCAAAACTTCTTGTGGTCTATCTAATAGGTATTCCTCAGTTTCCACAAAAGTAACCTTGCCTTGCATCCCAAGGAACGGGAGGTCACCAAGGCGTGGGCCAAATGTTTCTGAGGAGTGCCCAATTCGGGCTCTCAAGGAGCAGTTTACAAACCTCTCCTCAGAATTTTCTATGGTCACCTCACAGCAATGCCATTTCCCTGTTGCTGGGCAGGCTTGGGCCCAGCACAATGAAAGATCAGAGCCCTGACCAAAGCACTGCCACTTGGTCTGGATTGTCTTCCCATGGTACTCTATACCAGCATTTCTGTGTTTTTGCCCAGGACCAGAGTAAGCCTGCACACAGGCAATAGTTATAAGAGCAATGAAGTCTGTATTCACTTTTAAAAAACACTAAAACAATTAGTCTTGTGTGTGTATACACCTTTACGTATACTTGCTGAAATAATTTCACCCTGTTTGAACAAACAATAAAACCTATCTTTATTTCTTTCCTGACTGTCGCAACTTGGCAAAGTACTTCAGAATTTCCTCTTGCATTCTCTCTGTTGATCCCCTGTATTTAGCCAGATTTTCTTTTTTTAAAAAATCAGTAAACGTAAATGGGTGCAACTTTTAACAATATCTTGCCTATACAGGAACTGAGTTTATACAAAGACTGTTTGTAACCATAGTTTAGTGAGATGTGATTTCAGCTTCTAGAAATGCCACCTAACCTGGATTTGAATTAATTACTACAATGTACAAAAATTCCATTCTTTATTGCTTTTTGTACAGTTGACCCATCCTTCATCTTACAATGTATTTAAGTTCATCTGCTACTTCAATCTGCCTCTGTCACGGTCTTCCTTCAGAAGCTTGACATTTGCTTTTTGTTTGGTAGCTGGAACTTTTGCTACTTATATTTTATTATTTTAGTTTAGTTTATGTTATTTTATCTAAAGTCTTTATTTGCAAGTGATTTAGGACTTGTACTATAAAGAAAGATAAAAAGCTGTTGCTGTAAAGAACTTAAGATAGATCTGTGATGGGACCTGTAGACACCTTCATTTTCTTCTAGGTTTAAATTTTTGAGAACCGTACAATAATTTAGGGATGTACCAAAACCAAACCTAACCAAAGTTTATCAAGAAAACAGAAAAAAATATAATCTTTATTTTTAGAATTGTTTTTCTAGTTATGCTACTTCAGCTTAAGATATGATCAGTGCAAAACAGTGACTATATCATCTCTTAGAATAGAACAGATTAGTTCACTTGGAAGGGACTTTGTGGTGGGTTGACCTTGGCTGGATGCCAGGTGCCCAGCCAGCCGCTCTGTCACTCCCCTTCAGAGTCAGATAGGAGAGACAGTAAGATGGAAAACAACTCATGGGTTGGGATAAGGCAGTTTATTAAAGCAGAGGCCAGGTGAAAGCTTGTGCATGCAAAAGTGAAGCAAAAGATAACACGGTTTATTCTCTGCTTCCCATGAGCAGCGATGGTCGGCCACTCCCAAGCAGCAGGGGAGCTGATATCGTAAGGATTCCTCAGCAGGCAGCCATTGGATACAATGAATGCCTGCCTTCCGGCTCCTTGCCTTGGCTTTTATATGAGCTGATATCATGTGGTATGGAATATCCCTTTCGTTAATTTGGGTCAGCTGGCCTACTTGGGTCTCCTCCCAGGGTCTTGCCCTTGATTGATGAAGGAATGTTGCAGTGCTGATGTCGTGCTCAGCAGTGTCCAAAACACCAGTGTGTTATCAACACCCTTCTAGCTACCAATGCAAAGCACAGCACTGTGAGGGCTACTGTGGTGAAATGAACTCCAGCTCAGCCAGATCCAATACAGACCTACAGCAATCATCTAGTCCAACTGTCTGACCACGTGAGGGCTGACCAAAACTGTGAAGAATATTATAAGGGCAGCATCCAAATGCCTCTTCAACACTGGCAGGCTTAGGGAATCGGCCACCTCTCTAGGAAGCATGTTCCAGTGTTTGACCACTCTCGCAGTAAAGAAATGATTCCTAATGTCCAGTTTAAACTTCCCCTGGCATAGCTTTGAAACATTCCCACTCATCCTGTCACTGGATACCAGGAAGAAGAGATCGGCACCTCCCTCTCCCCCTCTTCGAGAAGCTGGAGAGAGCAATGAGGCTGCCCCTTAACCTTCTTTCCTCCAAACTACACAAGAAGAATTATGATCTTGAGTAATATGAAAAGAGGAAACATTCTGAGGTTCATACTAATATGAAGCACACAGAGAATACTGGTAATAGCACTGTACTAATTTCATTGCGACACTGCCCTTGTTTCATAATACTTTATGACTGAATTAAGGACTGACCAAATTTTTCTCCATCTTTCTAATGAGTCTGACAGTTTCTTCCTTGTTTATTATTTCAGGGGACTGTCTTGATTTAATGTTTTCCTGATCATGCAATATTTTATTCTGAAGTTAGCATGACATTTCAGTAACCATAAATGGCCTAATCACTTATAAAGCCAAGGAGCTTTTGCAGTACATCTTCTGTGTGGCAGAATAAACTCAGAACTAATGTTGCTATTTTAGAACTCATCCTTTCATTCTCAAAGGATATTAGCTCTTAGGCTGGGCTGCTGCTGTAGCTGTAAAACCTACAAGCATTTGCAGAGATATGCTCTGCCAAAATTTGGCTTTGGATGAAATTGTGGTAAAAATGCACCTAAAATTAAGGGTCCTAATTCCTTCAAAGTGAAGAGCTGTGTTTACTTCAGTATGTCATTTAACATCTTCTTATCATTCCTCTACAGAAAAAGGGTGTTTTGAAAGCATTTAAACACTATAGCTGTACCCAAGGGTAGTCTACTCGCATGTAGATAGGCCTCATTACTGTTGTATATGAATACCTATTTCTTTCAGTTACTTAGAATCATAGAATCAATTGGGTTGGA
>VZRE01016553.1:0-30284 GCA_013396775.1 Cephalopterus ornatus
CTCTTTTAGGCCTGATTCTTGTTTCAAGCAATTAGCTGCTCCTCATACTCAGGAGGGGAAAGACTCCATCCACTAGGGTCCTGCTGTCACTGGATCCCTTCTGAAAGGTAGAGCTATCGCCTTACCCACGTACCTGACCTGTCACCCCCTCCCTGCCCTCAGAGCGCTCCTCAGGCTCATTCAGCCTGACAGCTTGGGAGAGAAGTTTCAGAGATCTGCAAATCGAATTATGCAGCAATAGCATAGTCAAGTGACAAGGTTTGGAAATCCTATCTCTGCAGCAGTTCAAATTCTTCTTGTCCTAAAATCAGCACTTAATTATTATTACATGAGATTTTTTAATATGCCCTTACAGGAAAATTAGCCTGGCCAAATCCTGCCAAGCATGATACTGGCACTTTAAGATAAAGTCCATATTAGGCAAAGTAATCTCTACTTTGAGCATCTCATAGCATGCTCAGGTCAGGAACAGCAGCTACATCAATTCTTAGATCTTTCAATTTAAAAGAACTATTGATTCTACATGCACCAATGTAAAAAAACAGTCTTGAAAGGAATCTCAGAAGTGTGGCAAGTATTTTAAAGTTCCTGTTGCCCTGATATCTCAGTACATGGACAGCAGTCACTTGGTGCAATGGTACTTATTTGATATTTTATGTTTCTGAGTGCTAGTAAAAATAGCAGCCTGCTGTTTCAGAAGATTGGCTGTCTGTGATGGTGAGTCAAGGGATGACACATGCCAGTCAGCTGAAGTACTGGAGGTGGGATCCTAATTGAGTTGTGCCTAACTGTGTGAGTTGAATCGACAGTCAAAAGCCTAAAAATGTATGGACCTTACAAGGTATAAGACAGAAAAAAAGTGTCTGGGTTGAATTATTGAAGACAAGTTCACCAACCAAAATCAGCATCAAAGAAGGGGAGGGATGGGAGTCCTTCTCTCCCTCTCTCATTAAAAATCAAATTGTAGATGTGGTGCCTGTGTGAGGCTGGGATTCCAGCTGCTGTCCTGATCTTAGTGGCTAAATTGCCTGATTAGACTGGACAGGGAGGACTGGGACAGAAAGGCAGAAGGAAAGTTGGCTAGTGCTTACTAGTATTTATGGTCCTAAGAGAAATGGGAGCATTTGGGGTAAGGCCAATTCCTTTGTAGTATTTGATAGTTTGAAGAAATATAGAAGAAGATAACACAGCTAAAGCTCTTGGATTTTTGGTACAGACACTTTCTTGCCTCCCTTTTGAAACTGGTAAGGAAAATGCTAAGGTTATCGTCTCTAGTAAGGCTGCATTTAGAGTCAGGATATTAGTCTAATTGCAGCACTGCAGGCAGAACTGATCAGCACAGACTAGAAGAAGCAATTATACTTGTGAGGAGCACCACCAATCAGATGGGGGAATTAAACAGAGTAAACATAGTCTAAAAATACACCAAAACTACATTCTAGAGCCCACTGAAAGTGCCTGAACCTCATAGCTAGGTCTCTGCTTTAGATTTCTTCAAATGTTACTGTGTGCCTACACTCCTGTAGTCACTGAAGGTCCCAACCTGATCTCATATACTAATGTTGCTAGGAATGATTTGAACATGAAGCAGGTGCCACAAGGTTGCAAAACTTATGATTATCTTCCAAAACTGCTATATCTTCCATGTTATGCAGGAATACATTACACCAATTTTCTAGCTTTACATGAGAAGGACAATGAACATGATGAATAAAAGAAAACAACACACATGCAAACTTTTCCCATCCAATACAGTCACATTCTTCTAGAAATGCAGCTTTTTGCACTCACCTTTCCAAGCAAGAAATGATGGCCAAAAACCCAAAATGCTCCTATGCTCTAGGTTTTACATGTCTCTTTTCTTGCTACTATACTGGGAAAAAGAAAACAAATTATGAATGCAATATTTAACCAGGAAGTGGATTATTTAAAAAGACAAAAATGTTCAAAATTATTTAAAAGTTGAGCTCCCTTTAAAAAATAAATTCTAGGCATTTCTTTCCACTTTGATCAATCTTATCAGACATAAAGAATAAATAGAAAAGGAAAATAATCCTAAATTACCTCAAAGGTTCCTACACAAATACAACCCTTTGGTGAAAATTTTGTATTAACAACTTGAATATATTCAAATTAATACTCAGTGGAAACATGTGTATTCTGAGAACGTCGTTTGGCTTCTTCCAAACTAAAATTTGTTGTGCAGGTTTTAGCCATACACTTGAAAATACTTGGACACACGATTTCATTAAATATTTAGACAGACCCAAAGAATTCAGGAATGTGTTTGTGTACGTTTTTTTGCTAGAGAAATGCTAGCTTTAACAGAGGCAAACAATTTTTCCCCTACAAAAGCATTCACCAGAGCTTAAATTCTCAGCTCAGACTATCTGTTTCTCGAACAAAAGAAGCAACACCCTACAAAAGAAGTAAATGAGAAGAGGCCCTGCAAATCAAAGTTGCTGCTCCTCATCTTGTGTGTGGGAGGACTGCCAAGTGAATGCAATTCAACAGACCATTTCCATCAGCCTGGCTTATATATCCGCTAAGGGAGGCAGGAGTTTGGCAAGCTGTGTCAGCAGGTTACCTTGCCATTGTGAAAAAGCAAAGCAACAGCATGCTAGGCATAATGAGACAAATGTTGTACATTCAGCTCTCCAAAGTCTTTTCTTGCTAAAAGAGAAGTAAAGAATGGTCTGCATTAACAATTTGGGTATGTCTCTCATTTACATGGCCCCGTCAATTGCGTTTTCCTCATTGAGGTGTTAAAGGTGCATTTATGAATATCATAAGTCAGAACTATGAAACGACCAAAGTCTTATTTCTTGCATATTATGTTACAGAAAAAAAATATGTTAAGAGTATGAGGGAACAATGTCTGTGATTCACACTATGACTGAAGCAAAAGTGTCTTAGTTCATCTAATGGTAATCAGCTACACCTTGGTGCAGTTTTCACACAGTAAGTGTGAAGAGGTCAGGAAACAGAAGTGACATGGAGTCAGAGGCGAATGATATAGAAAATACTTACTTCTGCAAAACAAAGTGTTCCACATTGAAAGGGGAACACTTGAGCAGGAATAAAAAAAGGAAATGGTGAATCCTACAAACTTACAAGAGTTTGTGAGCCATCTCCTGCAAAACCTGGAGCTGTCTCTAAGAATTAATATAGACAGAAAAGCTGTGGCAAAAGAGCAGCCTGAAGAGTGCCTCATAGAAACAGCCATAGGTATTTAACAAAAAGGAGGTACATTCAGTTCTAGCAGCCTGCTGTTGCTCTCCACTTCTGAGGAGAGTTGGTATGGGGCACAGAAAGAAGCACCTGGCAAGGCCAGAGAGAAGGAACAGGAAAGCAGTGCAGACCTAGTGTTATGCTACAAGTCTGGTTCAGTGAAACAACCTGACCCCTCTCCCTTCTAACAGTTTCAGACTCTTCTTTTGCACTGGCACACTGGCAATTGCTGCCATCTTTCTGAAGGAAAATGACAGTAACCTCAATATTTTATTTAGCTGACACGATGGATTCATACATACGTACTGATGTCGTACCATTAGCACTGGTTTCTCCACCACCTGTAAGTGGTCTTATGTCCCTTCCTCTGCTAGAGCTGATAAAGTAGCCTTAAGGCTGATCTAAATTGCTGTTCTCCAGAGTTGTCATGGTAACAGGAACTGGCTGAGCAACCCAGGCATTTTATCTTTTCCTTGAACATATTCTGAACGCTACATTCGGAACAGTGATTGCAGCTGTGCCATCCCCACAGGCTTCCTTTCTCTCACAGAGCATGTTCAAGTGCCCAGCTAAATCAGACTCCTGCCTGCATTACAGCATGTGAGTAGCAGATCTCTGCCAAAACAGTTTCCAGAATCTGCTTCATGTTTTTAGTGGTCAGAACTGTAATTCCATACTTGGTATATAAACAGGAATATTATATTTCAAAATATCTCTTCACTGCAACTTGCTAAACAGCTTGTGGAATTTTTAAAAATACACTCTCATAAAAATTCAACTTGTGTCAAAAGACTCTTTTGTGCTTACCTTTCAGAAGTATTCAAATGAATCACTCACTACAAAAGTGTTTTAAAAAATGGTGAAAAATAAGTAATGGGCGAGGAAAGGAAACCTTCTGGCAAAAATAATAAAAAAATAATCTGAATTCAGCAACCTTATTTCTGGAACCTCCTGTTCCTTCCATAGAGACATTCTTTGCATGAACTTCAATGTTTATTAATATTGTGCAATGTATGTGTTCGTTCGCTTGGAATTTGACTGCCCTGAAGAAGGTAAGGTATTCAGAGAATAAGGAATGATGAGCATGGTTATCCTGATTACTTAGCTAGTAGGTTGTGATATTTGAATGGTACTGAATTTCACAAAGACAGAACACAGAGCTCTGTGTCTTGGCCAGCAGATACTTCTCAAAGAGAAAGGAGCTGGCCATGGCTTTGCTTTGGATTCTTCATGCTGAAGTTCAGAAGGCAGGTTTTCTGTAAGAACTGTGTGGATGAGGTTTTGCTGTTCATAGAAAAACTGTCCTGGATTAGCCTTTAGAGCCTGGACGGGTTAGTGGAGAATGGGCTTAATTTTGGCCATTTAACAGATCACTGAAACATATGGCAGAGAGCTGAATGGCATATGACTGCCAGCTAATGGAGTATTGTCTGTACAGCTCTACTCCACATGCAGATCTATGATTAAGATATTTGCTGCCTGAAGTGGGTCAGTGGAGAAGAGATGATGCTACTCAATTTACAATTTTTAAAGTGTCAGAGAGCTGAAGCATGTTATGACAGGCTGTCCAGCTCACTTTTTGCATAGAATACCTAATTCATAGAGAGTTCTCCTAATTCATGGAGAAATAGGTTTGGCCACGCTCCTGACTGTAGGATTTGACTCCATTATCGTGTGCAGTGTTTGCAATATACTTATTTCTTCCCATTCAGCTGACACATTTCAGCTCTCATTCAAGGATTTGAGTATGTGAATCCTTGCAAATAATGAGTAATTATCTCAGAAAATGACCGAACAGGTTATTTTGCTCCTTCATACTAGTAGTAATACAGCCTTTGGCTACTGTTCCAGCAATAGCTTTATTGCAGAAGGGCTCTCCTGTCAATACATCCTCAGCTATCATGGCTGCTGCAAAAACCAATACAGTCATAAAGATTCTCAGAAAATAAAGAAAGAATATTAACAGTCTTTATATTACTGGGGCGTTAAGACTCATAGTCAAATATTTTCTATAGTCAAAATAAACCCTGAGTAGCCAGAAAATATCTGAAATCAAAGCACTGAGCAAATTAATTTAGCTAGGGAGAACAAAGAGTAATGATACAATGAACATTTACAGTTAGGGATATAAACTTTGTCATTCTCATTTCACTGTATTAAATATCTGAAAATATTTTAAAATTGCACATTGAGAATTGTCTGTAGAGAATGGCAACGAGTATTCTCCAAGGGCAAAACAAAGAAAATATCATGCTCCTTGAAGAAAACTGTTGCACCAAAATGCAAGTGAATGATTTTATGTGTATAGCCCTTCTGGATAGAGGAGGAAGAAGAGGAATCACACAAACATACTTCTCACCATCTAATCTCATAAATGTGGTAGCTGGAAGGAAAAATGTCATTACTCACACTTACTTTCCATCAGAAAGCTCCCTCTCATAACTAAGCACAACAGCCCTTTATTTTTGTGTGCACAAGAAATGGTATTGTCAGACTTCTGCTGTGCAGAAAGTTCTACCAGTGTAGTTTGCTTTTATTGTTTTGTGGGTTGGGAGGCTGGTTTGATTAGTTGCATAGCAATTATTAAATGACAAAATCATGTCTTCCGAGGTTTGGGGGTTTTTTTCATAACAAAATAAAGAACAATTTTCACTAAAAGCCAACTTTTAAGTAGCTTACTTATAGACTGAAATGCAAATTCTAATTGCTACATCCATCTAAAAGCTGTCCATTTGCTATCTAGTCCTTTAATAAAAAAAAGCAAGTTATTTATTGATCATTTGATGACTGCCATTTCTCTTGTTTTTCCTGCAATTTGAGACATCCAGGCTTTCTAATACAGCAGCCTACAATGTAAAAAAATTCTTCTGTAAAGTGACATAGAAAATACATCTTGTCACAGTCTCTTGGGAACTTACTTGAAGATCCTTCAGAGACTAGAATTTCCAAGACAGCACACAGCAGAAGCAGGAATGTTTGGGATTTTTTTCTGCTCAGGAAAGGATACCTTCTAGGTATTCATACAGCATGCAACAAACACCTGCTCATAGATAGATAGATAGATAGATACACACACACACACACATATATATATGTATATGCATATATATATGTGCATGTATAGAAATGTATATATATTTCCATATGTGTATATAAATGCATATATATCAGGCTCTAATTTGTCTTTATCCAAACTAAATTAAATGGGATGGAAATTTCTGAGCTCCTTTATGCCTCTTTTATGAGTATGCAGTTCTCATTCAGATACTTAGAGAAGTAAAACACTTTGCAATATAGCAGCCTGGAAGAGTTTCTGCAAACTACATTCTTGATCCTTGCAAATTTAAGACACAAAAGCGTTAATTGCAAGATTCTAACACTAAAGAGATTAAATGAATCTGTGATTTTTCTGCATAATTACAGTTAATTTTTTGAAGTGTAAGTATTTAACATGATCTTTTGAATCCAAACAGGTTTTTGGGGTTATTTGACATCTTAGAAATATTTAGCTCTGCACTCCAGATACACAGACCACTGGGAGTAAGGCCTGACACCTCCTCAGGTGAGGTGACAGCTGGCGGAGATATGTACGTTTTTCTGATAATCCACCATCTTTTTTTTTTTTTGTGATGGTCTTTGAATCAATAGAGACAAGGTGTTGGTGTAGCAGCCTGTTACTGGAGATTTTCCTACTTACCTATTTCAATGCTTTGTTTAGGTACTGACTCTCATGCCTACAGCATAATCCTGCTCCTCCTCTGATTTGGAAACAAAGGTAAGTGCACCTGAAAGCTGGTTATGGTAGTCTCCAGTTAGTGAGTTACTTTTTGGTTTGATTATTTTCTGTTCACAGTTATGCTGTGTGTGAAATGTAACCAATGGAAAAGGTTAAGCAATTAGTGAAATAGCTGTTAGAGTAGTTTATTTTCCTGCTTCTCCCTGAGAAACCCTTAAGGTTGGTGTAAGAACATTTTAGTCTGATCTCAGTATGATTTGACACCTGTTTTGACTGTAGTATCTTGAATATATGGGTTCTTTATAACCCAAACAAAATCTTCCATTTCCAAGCTGGGTACTTCACCTCCACTACTATAAAGGCAGTATATTAACCACTGAATAGTTGTACAAAAACCGGGCAGACTGACTTTCTGCATGGTCAGGATGACCACGATGATAAAATGTTTAGAGCATATTGGAAACATGTTCAGATACTAGATCCCAATGTAGAGCAAAATGATAGAGAAGGGTCTCCCTAATACTGTGTTTGTTTCTTCTGATTCTCTGCTCTTTATTCCCACAGACTCCAAACTAGATTTTGAGAAACCTTTATAAAATAAGTAAAAAAATACAAAAAAATTTCTCTGTCTACTCAGCATTGAACACACAATGCTTCCAAAAGTTCTAAAGATTCAATTTGTTGGTTCATTGACCAACCAATTGGCTCATAAGACGATGTGAAAGGCAGGGGTAGTGTTTTTCCCTAAAGCAGCTTTCTATAATTTTCTAAAGGATTCTGTACCCAGGGACTATAGTGACAAGAGCAACTATAGTCCACAGGGAAAAATATAGCAGGATTTTCAGACTGGTTTCTGAAACCTCTCTTGTAAAAACACTACCTGACTTCTCCAACTCTGCTGACTCTTTAACACACAGAATATGAAACTTCCTGCAAATTTACTGGTAGCTTTGCAGACTGGAGGTGTAGCTAGGCAAGGGAACTGATATGTTGTTTCAAGCAGGGCTTTCTTCTGAGGATTTATTTATTGGATTCAGACTCAAGATACTGAGGAAAATTCAATAAAGTAATGGTTCTGCTTCCATCTAAAATCAAAATAATTTGGTGCTACTCATTGTTGGATCAAAATCAAATCTCAGAATTTGAATTTTGCTTAAAATCACTTTCTTTCTAACATATTTCATTTTAAGGACTGGAATAAGAGTTAACCAAAGCTACAGCTTCCTGTACCTCCAAATCTTCAGAAATTCTCAGGTCATATCAGCCCCCGAGAAGTTCAGTGCACAAATACAGACAGAGCTCTTTAACAAATAATACCCTTTACCAGGCTGAGCTGAAGGGAGCTATCAATCACTCAGGAAGCCTGATACAGCTGTTCATTGCCCAGAAACATTAAGGGCCAGAAAAGAACATCTTTATCCTGCAGCAGTAGAACAGCTGCTTTTAAAAAGCATGGCTTTCCAACTGTCTCCCCTTACCATGCCAGGATCCAACAAGTACATTATGAGGCTGGAAAGGAGGAATAAAGACTGTCACCTGCAAAAAGTAGTAAGACTGTAAGTAGAATAGCAATCAACAAAGGTAATACAACAACATCTGAATTAGATGTTTGGATAATGGCTTGGGAGTTGGCACTGCATGGAGGTAAATTTTAAAACACAAACAATAGAATGAGATTTATTGATGAGCCTTCTGGGTACACTGGAGATATGGAAACTAAATCCACTGGTGTTTTAGGCATCAAAGCTGAAATACTTTAAATGATCAGGAGCCTAAATTAGTTATTTTTATTACCATATTTTAATTCATAATAATTGTAACACTATTTGCATACAGAATATCAAAAGAAATAGGCCATTGTAAATCAACATGTATACTTTTTAATTGGCAAAATTCTTTTGAACTGTGAACTTAAAAATGCAACTAGAGCTATTTTTTAGATTACGCATTTTCTTATATCCTTATTTCTAGAATGGAAAAACTCTAGGGTCACTATTTTAAGCAATAATTTCTGCCAGGTGGTGAATAGACTTGGATTGCAAAGTCACCTTGAAAAGCTCATCTGACTAGTTTTGCACAAAAGGAAGTAAGGAATTAAATATTCTGTAAAAATAGTGCTTTCAGTAGTTCTTCTTCAATATGGCCATTAGAAACCTCCGGAGTTCCTATATGCTGTTATGTGTCTGTACCCTTCCTTTCTCCAGCCCCTTCAAAACATTACGGAATATTATGGATGAACTGGGTAGAATTCTCCTGTCTAAACAGGAGATGTCTCAATGTCTAGACAACCTAAGTAGGGTTGGCAAATATAATATAGCAGATGCAGACTTTGGCAGCATTAGATGTTGTGATTGTGGCATAGAGAGGATGATGATGCAAAACTTCTGTAACACTTTCCTGAACAAACAGGAAAGTGTACAGAAGTAACCTCCTTATGTGAAATCTCAGGGAGTGGGAGAGGTGACATAGAGAATAAAAGGTGATAAGCAGAAAGCAGGCATATGTATAAATAAATATAAATAAAATGAAATCTTCATGTCACTTGCACTAAGTAGATAAATCACATCTGACTTGATGCATTCAGTCAACACTTAATTCCAAATAATTATTCCTCTGTGTTCAATATATGGAAAAAAATCCAACAGTGAAATAGTTCTGTTTTTCTTAAAATATAACCTAACAGAATCAGTGTAATATAGCTGTGAACATTTTAAATCAACAGAATATTTAAAACAAAAAAAAATCCAACAGATAAACATTTTAAAAGTTTCCACCTAAGTATAAATATTAAAAATTTGTCTATACTGCTGGATGCATTTAGGGGATGTAATGCAAAAATAGAGATGAGGATCTAAAGTCTCTTAAACCATGTCTCTCTGATGTTCTGAGAGGAACTATTATAATATACTTTTGGTATAATAGACCCATATTGACTACTTTGTGTATATGTAAATACACTAAGTCAGCACATACTTCTTGTATTTTGAAAACTCCAGTTAAAGGTATGTATGTGCTGAATAACTCTCAAAATAAATTTATTGAAGGAGCTGGAAGTTAGGATGGAGAGAAGTATAGCAGGCGAAAGAGTAAGAAAGAGCTACATTTTGCTGAGAGATTTTTGAAAGCATTCAGTTTTGAACTCACTTTTCTTGAAGTAATCATAAAACTTACGGATTTTGGTGACAAAAAGACAAGTTCCCAGACTTTTTGAAATTTTCTTCCTATCAGTATAAGTCTCTTGCTACTGAAGTGTTGCTTCTGTGACTTCATGCTTAACTGAACAAAAGAAAATGCTATTCTTCTGAGACTGTGAGAGCGGAGGCTGAAGGAGTGAAATAATAATAACAGGGAAAGAATTAAAGAGCCAGTCTTTCTTTTAATATGCAGCTGAAGCCAATTGAGCAACACAGAAAGTTTGGTAATAATTTGTGTACTCTGGAAACATATGCATCACATTTTGTAGCAGTCACTGCCCTCATTATGCAGTGGGTCCAAAAGTATTATTATTAGACAAGAAAAAAATATTTCACAGTTTCATAGAGTTGGAAAGGACTCACAAGGATCATCAAGTCCAACTTTTAAGT
Organism: Cephalopterus ornatus; assembly: GCA_013396775.1. NCBI lineage: Eukaryota > Metazoa > Chordata > Aves > Passeriformes > Cotingidae > Cephalopterus > Cephalopterus ornatus. The sequence continues at coordinate 10,552 of VZRE01016553.1, forward strand.
GAATGGCCCATACAGGGATTGAACCCATAAACTTGATGTTAGTAGCACCATGGTCTATGCAGAGATAGCCAGAACTTCAGGTTCCATTAGTTCTCAGGCTCTAAGACTTAATGTACTGCAGTAGTTGCTGCATTTATAAAAAAAAAGCTGAGGTAATTTTTCACGAAGAATGATGTAGGGGCCTTTGGGATACAAAAATTATCTTGCCTGTTTTTATCACTCTGATATTACTTTCATCCTAAAATGAATTTTAACTTGCTAATTTTGAATATATTGTAGTGAAAAATGCAATTTTAAAATAAGGTCTTCTTACAGAATAAGGAAATATGGTCAGGAAATCATAAGACAGACACAGATAACCAAATCCAGTTTCAGGGTGATGGAGAATGTTTCTGGACAACGTTGCTGCCCAAGGCTACAATAGTTTAGAAATCTCTTCATTGGACAGCTACTCCCGTTAGATCATGACAAAACAGTCAGTGACCTTAATGACTAATAGTTAGACCAATCAGTAATAATCAATTTCTAGTTTATTTTTCCATTCTAGTACTGATCAAAACCTGGGAAATTGTATGAGGAAAAAATGGCCTGTTGATCCATTTTATAGTGTTCTTTTGCAAAAAAGTCACTTAGTTTAGCTTTTAGGAAGACTATAGTTTTAAAGCCAAAAGGAAAAAAACCAAAACAAAACAAAACAATCAAACTCAAATCAGCTATTACTTGTGTTTACTTCTGTTTACTTCCCGCTTAAATGTTACAGAAAATGTCTTTTAGAAGTCTGGAAATTTTCACTTTTTATGTTTCTTTTTATAAAAGATCACATTTAAATGATCAAGTTGATTGATAACAAAGGGGAAATCATGCCTGACAAATCTGGTGGCCTTCTGTGACAGGGTGGATAGGGGCAGGGCAACTGACTTCATCTACTTGGACTTATGCAAAACTTTTGATGCTGTCCCGCGTGACATCTGTGTCTCCAGATTGGAGAGACATGGATTTGATGGATAGACCACTCAGTGCTTAAAGGACTGGCTGGATGGTTGCATGCAAAGAGTTGTGGTCAGTGGCTGATTGTCCATATGGAGACCGGCGACAAGTGGTGTCCCGGGTCGGTACTAGGGACGTTACTGGCACACTGCAGGGAGCGGTGCCATATAGAGGGGCCTTGACAGGCTTGAGAGGTGGGCCTCCATGAACCTCATGAAGTTCAACAAAGAAAGTGCAAGGTCCTGCACATGGGTTGTGGCAATCCCAGACGCACCTACAGATTGGGCTGAGAAGTGATGGAGAGAAGTCCTGTGGAGAAGAACTTGGGGTGGGGAGAGTGATGGTTGATGAAAAACTCAGCATGAGCTGGCAGTGTGTGGTCACAGCCCAGAAAGCCAATCCAGTTTTTGGCTACATCAAAAGCATGGCCAGCAGGATAAGAGAGGGGATTTTCCCCCTCTTCTCTGCTCTTGTGAAACCCCACCTGGGCTACTGTGTATAGTTCTGGTGCCCCCAACACAAGAAGGACACGGAAACTGTTGGAGCAACTCCAGAGAAGGGCCACAAAGTCGATAAGAAGACTGGAGCACCTCCCCTACGAAGACAAGCTGAGAAAGTTGGGGCCGTTCAGCCTGGAGAAGAAAAGTTTGTGTGCAGACTTCATAGCAACCTTCCAGTACCTGAAGGAGCCCTAAAGGGAATCTGGAGAGGGATTCTTCATCAGGAACCGTAGTGATAGGAGCAAGAGCAATGGATATAAATTGGAAAAGGGGAAACTTAAGTTAGATATTCGGAAGAAACTTTTTACTGTGAGTGTGGCAAACACTGAAAGAGTTTGCCTGGGGAAGTTGTGCATGCTCCAACCCTGTCAGTGTTCAAAGCCAGGTTGGATAAGGCCTTGAGCAACCTTATCTAGTAGCAGGTGTCCCTGCCTATGGCAGGGGGTGTTAGGATTAGATGATCTTTAAGGTCTCTTCCAACCGTTAACATTCTATGATTCTATGATAAGTTCCTTTGTAATAAACTGTGTTGGAAGGAAAGGGTTATAAGCGGAAGAATGGTGAGGAAGATGGTAGATTTGCCCAAATGACCTTGCATCTGGGAATGCCAAGGCCTGGAGAATAACAATGTGGAAAACCACATATAGTATGCCTTCTGCTCTTTATCCTCTGTTTTGAGAAGTAGAATTTCTGTGTAGAGGTAGCATAAGTGTTTTGAGAGACTTGGAGGCACTTTCATGGACATATTTGAGCTCCTTGTTTTGGGAGGGAGAAGATCAAAGCTCAGAGATCATAAAAAGCACAGAGAAGATCACAGCATGTGTGAGACACTGGATTTGAATCTCATGGAGGATTATTTATTTATTGGGTTGGAACCAACTGAAGTGTGTGTGGGTGGGAGTAGGGGTAAGTCAAATCTCGTGGAGGCTGGGTAATGCTGCATCCCACATGGCAGCCCCTGCAGCCTCGCTGGGTGACCTGCAGCAGCTGTCAGTCAAAGGCAGCCTGGCAGCACTGCTCCACACCATGCCCCCCGGAGCCCCTAATCCAGCCTTAGATTGGCTGGTACACTGGGAATACTGCCCCTCATCCGACTCCAGAGCCTCAGGAGGGCCAGTGGGCCAGAAGTCCCACCTGGGAAGGTATGGCCACAGTGCCTAAATTTATTTAATATCTGGAAAAAAATATTAACTTGGACATTTTGTCTTTGCTGAAATGTTTCCCAATATCACCTCCCCTCATTTTGATACCTTTCATAAAAGGTCTGATTTTAGTAAGGCAGGGCATCATTGTCCAAATTCTCAGTGTCACATAAAAGGGATATGCTAAAATGGATGGGAAATTCCAGTTGAGGTGACTTTTTTTTTTTATTTTGAAGTCATGTCTATAGGGTCACTTCATTTCTGGAAATACCATCTTCAAAGTGAACAGGAGTGTCCAAAGTATATGCAGTGAATAATCTAGAAACCCGCTCATTCTCATCCAGCAAACTAATCCTTATGAAGGTAGACTGTGAGAGAATTCAGGCCAGAATCTCAGCTTTTATTGCTACCTCATGGATGAGTTCAAGATGAATATGCAACATATTCAGCATATCCTACAGTGATTTAAATGTTTTTGATATTGTTATTCCCATTTCAGCAAACAGAGCAATTAAATCCTACAAGGGAATTAGAACAACTTTTTTTCCTTCTTTCTTTTTTTTCTTTCTTTCTTTTTTTTCCTATCATTAATAACCAATAGGATATAATAAACACGCAGACTACTTCTTTTGAAGATGCCCCCAGCTGATGTGGGACCCCGAAGGATCAGTGCAGTTTTAACCAAGTAAAAAAGGATGTCTGTGGGACTCCTGGCAGATTCCCTTGGGACACAAGAAGACCAACCTTAGGTTAGAATGACAGAAGAGTGATGCTTTGTGCTTTTGTTCAATACACGGATTTGTTCATTTGTGACTGCTAACTGATCATTAAACCTCTCATGGTGGTGATTCTTTGCTCTAGAGATTCTTCTGTGTCACCTGACTTGCAGCTCAAAGCAGCTGTGGGGAAGCTATCCTAGAGCATGTTCAGACCTCTTATTATGGAGGAGTCAGATGTTTACAGGGAGGTGACTGCCATATGGATGAAAGGAGATTCTTTGTAGTTAAATTGTCTGTTCTACAACTCCAGAGACAAGAAAAGGCATTAATGTGTTAAGGTTTTTTTCTCTATGTATGTTACATTTTTTTAACTAGAAAAGCAATTGTTTGAAAGAATTCATCCAAGAATGTAGTCCTTTAAAGTTAAAGGCAGATCTTAGATTTAAAACATGAGTATACACTAACTTTGAGAGAAGAAAAAATACAGATCAGTCAGCAATCAATAGAAGAGTCTGGCCTTCTGCATTTGAATCCTGTAAGGCACCATTGGCAGGGAGAGCTCCCAAGTTTGCTTTTAAAATATCTCCCTCCCTCTGCTCCTTCATCCTTTGAAGTAAATTCTTTCTCCTGCCATTACTGCTGTCACTGCTAAATTATATATGCCCTTGTGTTCTAAAAATTCTCCATCAGGCACAGTAGTCAAGCACCATTTTCTTCCATGGATTGCAGCTGTATGAAATTGAGGTTTTCAAAGTAATTTTGTCTCCTTGAATGCCTCACTACCCTTTTACTACGTATCCTCCAAAAAGAAGGAATATCCTCCACTCAGTGTATTGGAATAAAGTAGGCTTGTTGCAGTTCTGTAGTTAGTCCCCAGCACACCTTCTGCAAAAAATCAATCCAATTAATCAAGGTAGAATTACACTGTAAAATTAGGATTATCTCCTGAAATGCTTAAATCCGCTGGAATATCCAGTTTCTCTTTGGCAGATACAAGGATCTTTATTAGCTGGGGTCCCAGTAGCGTGAAACATCGGAAAAAAAAAACATGTGCTGAACTGGAAGAGTCATGTTACTTGTGCCTCAAGGTAACCAGCTAAAGTCCATGATAAATGCAGTAAAATTTTGTTTAAATGAGAAAGACCCACAGTCTTAGAAATAGAAAAGTATTGGTTTGTTTTGGGGCTTTCTTTCTATTTTGTTTTGCTTTTTTCTACAGTAGTTCACAACTTAATACAACCAAATAAATACAATGTCTGTTTGTCTATAATCATGTAATAAAATGGAGGAAAACAAGATAAAGGCAATATGTTCCCATCTTCTGCAGGAAGATAATGGACTTGTGCTGAAACCAACCAGAACATTTTTTAACAATTCTATTCTAGACTGATGCAGTTTTTCACTTGAAAGTTAAGCAACTAAATCTAAAGGCACTTCACAATATAAGTTGAAGCTGAGATCTGTTAGACATGTATTACTGGAAATTGGGCAATTCAAAGAGAAGTTCTTTGAAAAGTCAAAATTAAACGAGTAGTCGCAATATCCATCTATAGATCTGCTACTAAGGACCCAAAAAGCCCTTTTGTTGCACAGATCTAGAAATGCACCTTTTTATCAGATCCAAATTCCACCAAAGTCAGTTGGATTCTTTGTGTTGCCCTAAGTAGGCTCTATATCAAGCCCAAAGTTAAAGAAAAGGGTTCAATGGGGACAGACATCAGTGCAAAATGCTCTTACATTGGGTAAAGTATCAGTTTGGGTGTACAGACTGTATTAGAGCCCACCAATACTGGAAAAATGGATGCAACCTTTTTCAAAATACAGCCCTAGTCTGGCTGAATAAAATGGCCTTTTTCTGCCAACTTCCCAGAGGAATAGAGGTATGTCTGTCTTTACTTGCAAACTGTCAGTCACGCTGCAATGAGCACAGACATGATGAGTCATTCTTCTTTGAACTACAAACTCTGCTCATAGTGACAAATAAGCCTCAAAAATCAATCCAGTTCTGACTTCTCAAATCTTTTGGGGTTTTTTTTAATATTAAATAAATATACTGTATGCTTAGGATACTAGATTAAGGGATGTAAAATTGTGAGTATAATTAAATGAAATGTTGAACAGCTTGGAATGCACCTGGAATAGTCTTATGATCTTGTAATGAAAATGTAAGCTAACTCCCAAAAATTTAGAGCCTTTTTTAGGTTACTTTTCTAGGTTTATGGCAGCCTAGTTCTTGCCTTTCATAGGCTATTACAAAGTGCAAAGAAACACAGTGCATCTCTCTTCTACAAGCTAGAAGAAGATACATTAAGTCCTTGACTATAGTACTAGGATGAATGACTTGGTGTGCAAACCCTTCCCCAAAAGGCTGCTATCTGCCTACGTTCATTCTATTATTGTCCAAGATGTACTAAACAAAAATATTAGTTATCTTGTTTAGCACCCATATACCTATCTAGTTAGGTACTTCCTTTGCCACTAGTTTTGTTGAATAACTAGCTATTCCACTAGTTCTCTTAGTCCGAAGCCTTCCTCCAAAAGAGTAAAAGGAGGTCTGCAAAGACAGAGTTGCCTTCCAGAGTGTGTCAGAGTTAAATGTTTGAGAGAAATTCCACATTCTAACAGACTTCCTTCCTTAATATCTGAATAAATGTTTTTTTCTGTAACTACCTCGGTCATGGAATCCACCATACTCTACAACAATAATATCCATTTTGGTTTTGGTTATATTTTCAACAAAGACTTTAAGATCACCATCAATTTAAATACTTCCTTCCCGAAAAATTTCACTGATATGTGACTTTTAAAAGTCACACTGCACAATGCTGTGACAGAAAAAATAGTAGTCCTAATTAACCTGCAGACTTGCTACTCTTGGTTGAGGATAAAACTGCTTAAAAATGGAAATAACTACATGACAGAAAGTGGCATGACTCCTGCTTTGTGAACAACTATATCAGGAGAAAAACATTCATGCAAAAGAAGTCCTCCTCTTGCTGCCTTTTCAGTGAGTTTGGTGCACACTTAGCTGATGAAACACTTTTACCACTATGGTCACAACTGTACAACTGGCAAATGTAAAGAAGACTATAGAAATACAATGTGTTGTTTCTCTTTTCTCCTCATGGCCTTGCTGCTTAATTTGTTATTTTATCTTACAGATGGTCTTTTTTATAACCAGTAAGAAAGAAAAACTAGTTCTAAAATAAGATTTAATTGATGAAAAAACATCAGTTTCAATACAAAAGTACCATTTGCAAGTTCAGTACCAAAAGCTGCTTTTAAATTCACTCTGGATTTGACTAGCCTTCAATTGCATTATCACTTCTTCAAATAAGCAAAGAAAATTAGGAAAAAACTTCTGAAATCTAGTACTTACAGTGAATGCAAGGGTGGATTTTATTTTTATGAGAAGTAATTACAATGTTCATGAAGTGGGAGAGATGCGTGAGAAGAATGCTACAGCAAGGCTCAATACTGCAAAGCCTGTCAAAAATCCCTCCACCTGTTAATCATCCTATAAGATATTTCTAGTTTGGGCAACAGGAAGTAAGGTGCTACACTGTGCAAGATTGATATAACATTGTTCAAGACACTGCAAGAGCATTTGTCAGCACAAATACAAAAGCCATAAGTAATAAAAGCCTCAAATAATATACGCACTCTCTCTGTCATCATTATGCACCATCATTTATGGATGGACAGCACTTGCATTCCTGCTGAATCCTCTGTCATATGTCCATTAGGGCCATTTCCTGTTAAGTAAGCATTCTCCTTTGTGGTACATGTGATCCTTTCATTGCTAGTAAGAGAAACCTACAGAAAGATCCAAAGGTAATGGATATTTTGGAAGCTGCCTGTAAAAAAACTCCTAAAAAGAAAGAAAACAAAAATTATGTCCTTTCTGACATCTTTCTAAATAAATTTCAAAATTTGGAATGCAAGTGTGGACTTTCTTTTTACGATATCAGAAAACAGTACTAATCAGAGCAAAGCTGAAACCCATAATCACCATATAGGTTCATGGTGTATGACAGAGGGTGCACTTGGAAAGTATATACGGGTTTCAGGAGGACTTCCAGAACTTTTGGCTTGAATTGCTGTGCATAAGCTCCTAAAAAATCAATACAGAGCAGAGAGCAGTTAAACTTTTCATTCAATGCTCTAACGTCCTCTATGAATGTGCCCAGTTTTTAATGTTAGAAGATACTTTTCTCCGTTCAGTGGCTTGAGAGGGAGCAAAGGTGCCAAGTGAATCTCCAGCCTTCACCTCTAATGTACAGTACACCTGTGCAAGCTTTTAAGTACATCCAGGGAAGCATAATAGAAAGAGAAGAGGTTATAAGACAAAACTGTTATTGTCTGCCACTGCAAAGGCTTTCCAAAGTGAATAACCTGCAGAGTGGACTCATTGTATTGTGACTGACACCAGGATAGAATGTAAATCATTTATTATATCATTAATCTCCATTAAAAGCAAACATTTCTCTGCATCAGGAGAAGAGTGATGAAAATAAACACACTCATACAAATACATACTTTTTAATTTTGCAATTCAGGCTAAAGTGACTTTCAATGCAATCCAGGCTGATTGACAAATTCAGTGAGAGCTATTGATGGACTGATCACATAAACTGATTAATTTCCATACATACAAAAGAAGTTTTCTTAAAATAGATGAAAAAGATCATCCTGTCATACCAAGCCACCTTTGGAGGTCTGAATTTCAATAGCTGTATCAATGTGAGAATTCTTCAGTATATTATTCTTGAACTCTCAAAAACAGTAGGAAGAATTATACAAAGTAATATAATCTATATTTTATAATTTCTCCACCCCGGGTTGACACTTATGGAAAGGTTATTTAAATTTTAAGTGGAAGTTAAGATATGTCATTGGATATAAAATAACTTTTTCTCAATATTCTTTCCAAGTTATTCTTTCTGTCTCCCTAAAATTTGAACTTTATGTTCACACTCTATTGTGGTTGCAGCTTATACTAAAGAAGTGTGAATCACAACTTATACTAAAGAAGTCTGAATCAATTCTGTGCATAGACATTCGATCTTTCTTCACAAACTCTGTTAATAAGATTTCTGGATTCATTCTGACTAACTTTACTCGTCTTCAAGTTAGATGTCTAGGCTAACCTCATTATCTGCCTTTCCTCCCTGGTCAATACAGAAGGAGAGACAAACGGATACCTTCACAGGCACATTTATCTGGATTTCCACTGTTGGCTGTCTGAGTTGGTTTATGTCAGCAGAAGTGAAGCCCACCTGCTTAGCAGTTGTCAGAGATGTCAGTGAAAGATGTTTGGTCTGACAGCCATGAAGCTCTGCAGAGCCCAGATTCACTGTCTTCCACTCCAGCATTACACCACTGAAACTAGGAACACAGAAACAGGACTTGGAGTCAATTTTTTACATACTTTATACTCTTGCAACTCCATATGTCTTGGCTAAAGAGCAACTTCTGACTTATTCAGGAGTGTTTGGAAAATTCAGAAGATGGAAGCAGAAGAGAGTTTAAAATATAAGATTAAAACTAACAAAGATATAGTTAAAGTACTAAGGTGGTTTTCTGATTTACAGCAGCAGAATACAATTTTTACCTGTTTTAAAATGTGCTTAACTAAGCCTTAGTTAGAAACAAATGGAAATCATTCTTAATGTTTTTTCTAAATCTTTTCTGTGTAATTTTTTCTGCATTTTTTCAAATACTGGCCTCATGGTTTATTAAAAGAGCTCCATCTTCTGGTAGCTGATAAAGAACAGATACGTCATAGATGAAGAAGAAAGGCTTAAAATCATTTGCAGAATTTAATGAAAAATTGATTGTGAATAACCAATGTCTGCAGCTGCATTCCACAGAGACTTTGTGACATTTTAATTTTAGAGTAATTTGTTACTTGTTAACCTTGATTTCTAACACTTTGTCAGGAAACTTACTGATTATCGAATTAAAATAAAAGGGTGACATATTAGAACAATCCTGAAGGGAAGTAAATGTATAAGCAAAACAAGCCCTGAAAATTTATTTCAGAATGAGCTGAATAAACATGAGAGGCATTCTTTCAAATCTTGTCTGCCTACCTTCCCAGTAGCTCGATATTAAAAAAGGTAGTCAATGCCAAAGGAGGAAGATGGCATCCTGCACTTTATCATTTTTAGCACTCGTGTCATCATTGATTTGATTACTAAGGAGCTTAGCCTCACTTGTTTGGCTCTTTTTTTTTTTAAGGGTGTGTGTTGCAGGAAAACTAAGCTCAATCTCCAGGCTCTTCTCCCATATAGTGGCATTGATGGCACATCTGCTTGGTGTTACAACACCACAGATCAGAGGAAAAAGCCCCTCTAGTGTATTTATAAATCGAATAATAAGACTTCTTTGCATTAACAGGTTGAAAGTTTGCTATAGTAAAAAGTCTTCACATAAAGAATAACTAAAATGGTGACTAAAGAACCAACTTCAATTTTTTTAATCATCGCTGTGTGAGAATAAATCACATGAAAATGGAGAGAGATCTGACTGTGGAATCAGTTCTTCAGATATCTCTGAAACACTGATCTCCTGTAACAACTTCTGAAAGGTTAAATATTTGAAAGTTTGAAATTGAATGTCTGGGATATTTCCTCTTGTAGGAAATGCAAAAAACAAGCAAAGAAATAAGAATATTCTTTTATTTTATAACCATTTCATCATTAGTAATTAATTGCACATTCTGACAAATAGTATGAAAACTGTGTTTCAGTCAAATAGTTATTGAATATTCACACGGAAAAGATATTAGAAAAACAGACAGGGAAAAATATGATGTATATAATCCATCAGGTTTTCTTCTCTATATTTTTGGTATCTTTATATTAATTCATCTTTGAAGCTGTACTTAGTAGATTTACTTTAAAAAATCAGCTACTTCCCAGTGACACCTCCAAAATCATATTTAGAGATATGACTTCATTGCAGATAAACTGGCCATAAAGAAAAAAAAAATCAGTTGAAGATTTTCAAAAATCCAAGCATTAACATCTTTCAGTCAGTGGTACAGATAAAATATCTCACCGTTTCTAACTTCTGCATGACTATATTGGCAGACCCACATGCTGGTAATGAGGGTTATTTAAAGTAGTCTTGCTAAAACTGCATTCAAATTGGGAAAAAGTGCACTCATTGCTGCTGCTGAGAAGTATTTTCCTTTGACACTGTTTGTAGCAAGTCCATCCAAAGTACTGCAAGATCTGAAGCCCCCATGCTCCTTCTGTAGAGGTCATCCACTTGTGGCTTGACTCAGGAAGTGCAGGTAAGATGTGACATGTCAATACTTAAACCTGAAGAGACTGATCATACCCGATTGCCTAAAAATACAGACTTTTGAATTACGAATAATTAAAGTACATCCTTGTCAGTATCATTCTCTGTGCACGGCTTTCCTGAAAACATATATAATATTCATGAAAAGCTCTCCGAACACTGAAGGAGCTGTCATCATCCTGGATCTTACTGGAAACATTGGAGAAATCAGAAGCGATGAAATTCTGACCTCAATTTGCTTTGGGATTGTGGCTGCCTTCAGAAGTCCCCATTTATTCTGATCAGTTATCCTCATCTGGGACTCAGCTCAAGTTCCTTCCCAGGTATATCGTGTCTACACCATAGAAGAAAAAGGTTACAAATGCTATTAAAGTTGCAAATTACTCATTGCAGCATTCTTTAATAGCTTGTTATCTGTTCTCACTTTGCACTGAAAATTTTCTTCTCTTTTCATCCACCAGTAAGCTTCATGAAAATGAATTTGAGAAAAATAGCTTGATTATGCCTGTGTACATCAAAGATGGAGAGAAAAATACACACATTCTTTTATGTACTTAAAATCTCTCAGTCGAAGCAAGTGTGTTTAAAGAAAAGGGATATTTTGTAAGGGCATGTCTGTCAGATATTGGATGTGCTCTCTTTCAAAAGAAATTTGTTTTGGTTTCAGGAGGTTATGAAAGTCTGAAAACTGAATTTCAGTGAACTATGCAATCATCTGGAAAATAACTGGTGTAATGAAGAAAAGACATATTGTTCTAATAAAAACTTAGGCCCAGGGTACATGCACCATGTAAGAAAGATCATGGTCAGGAAAACTAGATTCCAGTCTTTTCTCTCTTGGGTGATCACAAGCATGTATTTAATTTTCCCTAGTTCAGTTTCACCCCCTTGAAAAATGTGACAACATCACTTGCCCCTCTAAAGAAAATTCAGAGGGGTCAGCCTGACTTGGTAACTAGAATACCTGGCAGACTCCCTGACATCTGACCATCATTCCTTACTTGAAACTGCCCTTCTGTTGGGTCTCTCTCTGCCCTGCTCCAGACTCTCTTCCAGTCTGTTTACACTGTCCTGGACACAGAGGCATTCTCTCTTGTAATACCACTTGAATGGTGCCTATTACTTACTATGGAGCCACCTGAATCTGGAGGGGTCTGCTTTATATTAATTGTAATTCAAATAATAGATCAAAAAAAATACATCTTCCATGAAATTTCAATCATTTAGTTGTAAATAAAGCCAGAAAAGTGGGAGAGTTTAAGTATTCACATGGCTGAAAATCAATAAAGAGGATATTTTATGGCATACCTAAAAAATGCCAAATGCAAGAGGAACCTAGTTTCAGGAAAAATCAGGTTACTACAACATATAAAAGAAAGAGATAATGATACTGACTTTTTCATAAATCACATTTTATTAGATGTGTCTTTATCTATATATAAATATTTTCAGAGGTAGAGTGAACAGCAAGCTCTCACCTTATTTAATACATCATTTTTTCATGCAAATTACCTTCATAAAATATTGTGCTGTGTCTTGACACCTCATATTGGTTCTAAATCATCTTTGCTTCTAAATTTGAAAATGACTGTGGTAATGTCTATTCTCCTTATTTTCCCACAATATAGTTGTTTAATCCATTACTGCTACTGATTCCTCTATATAGAGCTGTTAAGGTAGCAGGGCAGAGCTGATGCTGTGCCTGGATAGAAGGGACCTCTCCCAAGGCAATCTTCTGAAGCTGAAGCTCTCTCCCAGTGCTGTGCTCCATCCAGAACCTGGGAACCATCAGCTCATCGTACATAAGTATTAAGCAGCTGGTATTATGTATCCCTCAGGTATTTATCAACAAGGTATGATAAATCAAAAATAATACACATGGACTGACACACAATCCTTCACTCTGACTCTGCAAGTATTTTCAGAAGCCTGCTGTAGACATTTAGAATGAATTCCCCGTAAACAGGCTAAATCATCAAACATGAATGCTTTTTAAAGTTTAACAGGCTTTCTCAGATTCTTCTGTGGCACTTAAGTATCACTTTGGCTACTTAGATTCTTAAAAGCAGATATGTGATTGTCCACTCCAGACGGAAAAAACTGATGCATGAAGGATTAAAAAATGGAAGTTTAAGAAACAATCATATTTTGTAGAACTCTGGTACTATGGCTTCCTTCAGCAATAAAGAACTTCTAATTTGTGTATTTTTGAGTAAGTCAGTATGAAATCCTAGAGAGAGATTGATTTGGTCATGTGTTGCACTACTCTGAAGTCTTCTATTATCATATCCCACCTCCCTTTTTGAGGTGCTGTCAAGAGCATGTTTAGAGCTCTCAACATTCAGGAGCAAAGATGGAAGAGGACAAGAAAACGGCAAAAATAACAGAAAGACTGTAAAGAGAGTAATCTATGCAGTAGATCAAAGCCTCTCAGAAAATATCATACAATACATAAAACCTTCTCCAAGAATATCACCCTAACCAAAAAGAAATAAACAGCTGTGCTACACAGTCATTAAAGAGCAACACCTCTATGCATGTCTGGAATCACACATACTCTCCTGTATCCTTCAGAAACAATGTAACTGGGCCACCTACTGAAATTCAGCATCTCTTTTCCATATTCTTTATTTAATTTTTATTACTGAAGCAGCATAATAAAGACAAAGTAATCATAGAAGCTTCAGGGACTTATTTCACAGTATATTATATATTGAAGGAGATAAAATAATAGTATCCTTAAGGTAATTTCCCACCTAGGAGCTACAAAAGAAAACACTAGAATCTAGAAAATAAGAAAAATAAGAAAATTAGGGAGAAAAGTAATTATTAAAGAACATCCAAGACTAGATTGCTCTAATATTCTTTTCTTTGCATTCTTAAGAGATTTGAATTGTTTGAAAAAAGACTAATGAAGATCAGACAGAAAGGGGGGGTGAGGGGGAAGGGGTTATCATTTTTATTAAACAGAGAAGACTTATAAAGGGTTAACTCTACTGTTCATTATGCATATTAAAATATACTTGCACAGTATAATTTAGTTCATTTTATCTTTTCATTCTCTTTATATCTCTTTGAGAGAGGAGCTATATACTGAAGATAAACAGATTAGAAATACACAGAAATACACAAAATCTAGAAATAGATTCTGCAAATAAAGCGTTCCATATATGAACAAAATAAACATAAGGCTGATGCCAAGAGAAAATATTAATTTACCAGTAAATGTGTAATTGTAAGTAGCCACAGATTTGGCAAGGAAACAAAGAAAACATCCACAGAGAGGAATTTCATGCCAGAAAATAAAGAAACTAAACTGAAGAAGATAAATTGCATTTCATCAACAAGCATGGCCAGGTATAACATCAGCTTTTGCTCTCTGGCTAGCAGGAACTCAGGGCCAGCCCACAGATTTGTTCTATTTCTGACAATGGCACATCCCTCAAAGAAATCAGAATACAGTATATAAATAAATAACTGTTAGAGTTACAGTCAGAAAACAAAAGCACTGGCATTTTATTAAAAGGAGTAACTTTATTTCTCAGCAGAAGACAGACCTACCACTGTCTGACACAGCCTTGACATATCTTTATAGTGCATTGAACACCAATTTCAAGGAGAAAAGATATTACTTATTTATAACAGCACAACTACCTATCCATGTTTGTACACAGGAGGAGCAGGGAAAGATGGTAGTGCTGTCCACTTTCTGGTTTCTGCTGTGGTGTAAGATTTGAAGCCCATTAGGACAGAAGGGGCTGCTTTCAAAATCCAGACTTCACCCAATACAAACGTATGTTGTTACCCTCATCTCAGAGCTGAGGGATCATGGCTCAAGAGGCAAATACATCAGCAGCTCTTGGTGTTGAGACCAGAGTTTTGCATGAAAAGTGAAGTGTAAGCACAGGGATTCCAAGCTTCTCTTAAGTATGGCTGTCTTCCATTTGCTCTTTTTTGCTATTACTGACAAGGTTACCCCTAAAGTCACTGTAGTGGGTTGACCCTGGCTGGATTCCAGGTACTCATTAAAGCAGCTCTCTCACTCCCCTCTGCAACTGGACAGGGAAGACAAAATATAACAAAGGGTTCGTGAGTTGAGATAAGGACTGGGAGAGATCACTCACCAAATACTGTCATGAGCAAAAGAGACTTGAAGTGGGGATATTAATTAAATTTATTACTAACAAAATCAGGGCAGGAGAAGGAGAAACAAAATAAATCTTAAAAACACCTTCCCCTCACCCCTCCCTCCTTCTCAACATTTTACCTCCTCCACCAGCAGTGCAGGGAGACGGGGGTTACAGTCAATTGTTGTTTCTGTCACTGCTCAGGGAGATGAGTCCTTCCCCTGCTCCCTGTGGGGTGCCTCCACAAGGATCATCTAGTCCAACTGAATGGTCCATACAGGAATCAAACCCACGACCTTTGCATTATTATCACCATGTGCTAACCAACACAGCTAATCTCAGGGTGGCAGTCAAAGAGGCATAGTCAAAGAGAGGGATCAAACTCTTGACCAAAAAGTGGTCTGTCTCTCCATAAAAGCAAGACGAAGCAGTTTTCCCCAGAGAAGACATGATGACAACCTACTCACCATATGAACTACAAATACATTTTGGGAGAAGCAAGCTCCCATGCGCCTCATACAACAGTTTTAGCCCTGAGAAGCAGAGACTGCTTAGAGACAGATGTACTGAACAAGGGCATATTGATCCTCTCCTAGGCGGGCCTCCCAGGCAGTATGAAATATCCTAACAAGTTTTAGGTGAGATTTTTCCTATTAGTATGGACAGTGTCCTTCTTGCAGCACCTCCTTCCATTCTGTGACCCACAGGGAGGCTTCTACTGTCACCAGCCTGCCCAGTGTCTGAATCTGGCTTGAAATTTTTGATGATTATAATATATGAAAAAGTAAAAAAAAAAAAAAAAAGGGACTAAGTTCTGCACTTAAAGCATTTTCTATAAATAGACTTCTCATTTTCAGGTACACTGATAGATAGCATACAGCCTTCCCTTCCAAGTGTCTTTGGTGTTCCCTGTACTTCCACAATTCATCAATATCTCAGCTTCTCATGTCGAACATTTTCATCCAGTCATTGCTAAAAGTTCGCTTCATATAAGATGCTTCCAGTCACTGATGCACCGAACCTTGCACTGATCTTCTTTCATTCATCTAAAATTCCCTTGCAGGATGCAAATCATGTTTATTGGTTTCAGGAGTAGTTTTTAAGCATCTTCTGCTCTGAACTCTTCTGCTAGTTTTATTGTTTGATATTGCATACTTGGCACATTATATGGTGATCCTTTAAAATATCACAAGTTAATCAGGGTCAGCATTAAATGACAGAATTCCAGAAAGCTGAATACTGGAGAAATACTGCTTGTATTCAATGCACATTATTAATTCAAAAAATTAAAAAAACAAGAACATGAAATAAAAAGGGAACTTGAAGAGGGAAGGGCAATGTACTTGAACCAGAATAGGAAAGGGGTTTTGCAGTTAGCTGGAATCTACTGCTGCTTACAGTCTGTCCTCCTAAATGTTTCAAACATAGACATCATTATTCATTTCATAGTAGTCTGATTTCAGTTTCACAATGTCTAGTCTCTCCTGCTGCTATTTGATATTAATTCAGAGCAAAATTACATGTCACTCTTCTTTCTGTTCTTTGCTGCTGCATGCCAGTCTGAATTTGGCTGTCTTTCTGTGTTAGGTGAATAAATCCTACTTACCTGCATCTCCATGTATTTGTGATACCTAATTACTGCTTTAAAAGCTCTACTAGATCATTGATTTAAAAAAAAAAAAAAAGCCCTTCAGCCTTGCCAAGAATGGTGCTCCTAATAATGTTTTCAATTTAAAAGTCCTGTAGTACATTTTCTCTGAATAGAATTGAAAAACAAAGACATTATCATTATGCTACACTATCATTATGCTTGTTTGGGTTTTTTCTGTTTTTTTTTTTAAAAAACTTCTAGATCAGTCAATTCAACCATCGCAGTAAAATATATCTGGCTAAATCCAAACATATCCAAACATTCCAGAATTATTATCTTTTATACAGAGCATTCAGTCACCTTTAGATTCAGTTCCTCCTAACACCAGTCTGTCACCAGGATCAAAATAGGTCTGTAATAGAAGACATGTATTCTGTATGAAGTCTACATATGGATTGTGGAAGCACTTAGAGCCACTGTAATCTGACTCTTGACAAACTGATAGGTGTTTGTATTGGTTTTTTTTCTATTTTGCATGCTGAAATATCTCTGCAGGTGAGACTCCAAAAAGAAAATCCTAAATTACCTCAAGAGGCAGACAATGAAACCCAAAATTAGATTTTGGCTCTAAAGTTTTACCAGTACTCTAATGCTAGATCTCATAGGCCACTGAAAGTGCTATGAATTAATTTCCAAGACTTCTACTGGGCTGCTGGAGAAAGATTGGAAGGAAAAAATTAAATCAAACTCTGTGGGGATTAAGAGAATGAGGTGCTTTATCAGCAAAAGAAAATACCTCTACATATGAAGTCCCTTCATGAAAAGAAACTAGAGGGTTAATTTTGACAATGCTGAACTGGAGCAGCTACAGACACCACCACGTTGGGGAAATCTTGAGCTTCTCTATAAGAGATTTTTCCAGTCCTTTTTTTTCCCCCTAATCCATCAAGTCCTCAGCTGGTCTTTCTTAGAAGCATATACAATTTCACTTTATGCCTTTCCAAATTTACCAACAGGAGTCTTATTTTTTTATCTCCAGAATCATGAACAGTCATCCACTTTTCTTTGTTAAGAAATCAGTTTGTTCCCATAACTTGCAGTCCTGTGGCTTACTCTAGATTATTATGATCTGTGTTTTAATGTCTCACATCAGCAGAAACAGAATGCAGGCATTTATTAACTCATCTATCATTTATTCCCATTTAGTAGCATAGTCTATATCTTATTAAAAAAAAATTTGGCTACTTCTCTCCAAAAATTTAGAGGCAGAAATCATAATATAAAGATATTTTCCCAAAAAAGTATTTTAGAAAAATAAAATGAGAATTTTTGTGTTAAATGAAAGTTGGCTTTAATAAATAGAAATTAAAATAAATAAATAAAAAAATTCTTTTTCAAAATCAATGTCCATTTATATTTCTTCTAAAGACTCACATCTATAAAAAAATCACAATCTCACAAATTCAGTTTTTAAAAAAGTCAGTAAGTTTTCTGGTCTATCTATCTACTTTCTGTGGCACTACTTCATTGAAAATATTAAATGAAATCTTGTTCCTTGAATATGCCTCATAATGTTGATGACTTGACTGCCACCCCTGGTGATTTCCCACACTGACCATTTGTTCTAGCTGTTAAAGATTTTTTCTTAATGTCTAACTTTCTTATCTTTAGGCCATCCCTTCTTGTCATGCCATTTTTGAGCCAGTGCAATTCCTTTAATTCATTTTTATTGCTACTTTGATGGTGTTTATAAACTGTGATCATGTTCCTCTTGAGCCTTCTCCTTCCTAAACTATAAAATGTTATTTCTCCTATGTTTATCCTTGGACTGGATTATTCTTGTTGGACCTCATTATATTTTCTAACTCTGTCCCTGCATCCTTCAACTCTTCACTTCCAGAGGTGCCTGCAGTTTGTCAAGAAACACACCCAGTGGTACGCCGAGTTCCTTCATGTCATTCTGGTGCATCATAAGGATACTTTGGTTAAAAACCTCATATTGAATTTTGAATTCAACAGTTTCAATATTGAATCTACAGAAGTTTAAGATGTTTGGCTGTATTCTCACCTGCTGTCCCCAGGGTGGGAAAGGAAGGACATGTCAGCCAAGGTCCATTTGGCAGTAGGATGGGCTCTGCTTGTGGGGTCCTGTCCTGTCTGCCTCCAGCCAGGAACAGGGCAAACCAGCGGGGCAGCAAGTCACAACCCCAGCCCCGGAAGCCCTGACAAGACATGTGATTATTACTTTCTTGTCCTGAAATTAGCTTTTTTGTCCCTTTTGCAGTGTATTCTATAGAACTTTTGCTCTTCTGGAATGGTAGGTCATATTTCAATTACCTTTTGTGTCTCAGTATCTTCCTTACCCAGTCAGTATTGGTTTTCATATAATCCTTCCATTTTGTTGGAAACAAGACAGGGGAACCGGCGGACACACAATACTCAGAAACAAAGTACTGAATTCTGCTGAGCTGGAAAGATCAGTCTTTCAAATCAAAATAAGTGCTTTCAAAAACTTTAATATGAATCTTGTAAATCAGAATGATAGATCAAAACGTATCATCAGACAGGTACACTTTTACGAAAGCTCTACCTCTATTAAATTATTTTCTTCCAAGGAAAACAGCTTCACTGAGAAAAATTACTTGTTCTGCTATTTATTTGTTTTGTTTCTGGTAGAAAAAAAGATGCAGTAAGTGTTGGAAAACTGTAAAATAAACCCTTAACAGTTATGGTTGACTAGGTTTCTCTGATGTCATTATTGTCAGGACTACAGCACACTCTAATCATGTAAACTAATTTGAAGAAAAAAAATTATTCATAAAAATAAGCAAGCCAGAGATGTAAAATTAACAGTGACAGTAAGTGAGAACTGGGCATGTTTCTGAGGACTGTTATCTTTGTACCACAATAGATTCTATCTGCAAACATGATTGTGACTGAAGTTACACTTTATTCTGCAAAACTGCAATCCCTTTTACTTCAGAAATCCTATTCTCCTTCCTAATCCTGTTAAGTTCTTCATTTTGCTATTGCTCTGACATCAAATCCGTTCCAGTATTTTGGTGTGGCTGGTATGCATCACAAAATATGCTATTTTATAACTGATGGATAGAAGTCCTTTACTGAACTCATTTTACAAGATAAATCAGGATATTGAGCACAAAGGAATGCTTTCATTTGGCAAAATCAGTTTAGTAAACCCATCTAGTTCATCAGACACCAAATATGGTTTCTTTTCCAAAAGAGGTTTAGATAAGTGGTCGTGTGCTGGGCCTTGATCCAGTGATAGGGAGCCCAGTGCCCACATGTCACTGGCTATCATCATCATCACCATGGCTAGGCTTCGTGAACGA
>VZRE01016569.1:0-15479 GCA_013396775.1 Cephalopterus ornatus
AAACTCCCAGGTCCCTTTCTGCCTGGCTTGTTACTCCCGTCTGGGCACAGTCCACATTAAGATAGTACATGCATTTGTTTGCAACAATCCTACACACTCAAAGACTTTGAAGGCCTGAACACCCACATTTTTGGCTAGTCAAACTCATTGAAATAATGTCTGACTACTTAGGAGCGAGAGTTATGTATAATAGAAATTATATATTCTACAGGAATCACATTAGTTATTACTCTTAACAGTTGACATACAAGGTAAATCCAAAGAAGAGCTGGTCTCTGCCAAATGACTGGGAGTGCCAATTTTCCTTGCAGCATTACGGCTGGTAATGATGGGATAAAGCAAAAGTTCCAGGTACTTCAGGAAATAAATTGCTTTATTTTTGCTGACAGATTAAGAAACCTCTATTTAATATATTCTGTCAGGCATGAGGAGAAAATGGAGATATGTGCAGTGGGACCCTTGTCATACAGTCTGCCTTGAAGTGGCCATGAGGGAACCATGAATTGCAAATGCAGGTTACGTTGAACTGCAACATGAAAGTGTGTGCAGCTGACACATCTTGCTAGATTACAAGTATATGATTTTTTTCTTCTGTGAAGTGATTTATCTTGTATCACTAAAAATAAAAGTGAAGGAATTGATATGTACATTTGAGACCTGAGGTGATGTGCGTTTGTACTTCCAGTTACTTTGCAAGGTGAGTCAAAAAAAACCTGCAGATTTTTGATATTCTGAAAATAAATAAGTAAATGAACTATATTCATTCATTCAAAACAAAATTGAAAGTTCTAGTGATTTACCAGTGTTAAGCTTGATATAATGACATTTTGCACATGATCTTTGCAGTGCTACTTTGATAACTGCTAATGCAAGTTTCATGTCTGTTTAGTTACCTGTTGACTGGGTATTTTTGGTTTTGTTTTGTTCTTTTGTTAGTTGGTTTTGGGTTTTGTTTGGTTTGTTGTTTGTTTGTGGGGTTTGTTTGGTTTGGTTTGGTGGGTTTTTTAACCACTAGATGTCTCTAGCTTCATTCATGATAAAGGCAAATTTATGATATACAAAATGCACTATGTTCCCCATTGAAAATCTGCTTGAAAACACTCAAGCTGTAAAAGCAGAATCCCACAAGTTTCTTACTATGACTCCAATAGAAAGTCAATGTTCTATATGAAAGGTGCTATTCTATTGTTTTAAAACAGAAAAGGAAATTTAAAATACTCTGGCTGCAGTATAATTAATTCTTAGCTGTTAGTAGGTGAGTTAGAACAAGATTTTTAAGAAACAATTTTGTTTTTCTTAGATGCGCTACTTCTCAAGGTAGTAATCCAACCACAAACAAAGCTTCAAAACACTTTAGCCCTTTTCAATTCAATATGCTGCATCACATACACAATATCATACCATGGAAAAGATACTAGTGCATTACAGTTGGGATTAAATAATACTAAATTATTAAAGTATTAAATAATACTAAATATCTCTAGAGGTCAAATGATGTGTTCCATGACAGGTACAGGAAGCAAGACCTCTTGAATGGTGAAATAAATTTTTAGAGTTCAGTGAATAACAGCTGAATATCACAGAAATAAGTTTTGTCTACTGTGAGGTAAAGCAAAAAGCAGTGGAGTGGTTTACAGGGCTGTTTCTAAGAAAGCAGTTCTACCTCTGGACAAAGTATTAAGCTCTGGAGAAAGATTTAAAAATATGCAGGCACAGAAAGGAAGTGACCCACTTTTCAATCAGGTCCTGAGGGAGAGGCACCAGAGGCAGGGACCCATGTTAGTAACCACAGGAGAAAAAGGTCATTTAGACACCGTGCTTTGATATTCATCAGGTGAACAAGAACGGGTCAGAGCTGTGTAAATGAAGCCAAGAGAGACTCTTCAGAGATAGCACAAGGCCTCCTGGGTTGCATTCATTTTGAGGTTTGGTGATAAGCATACCAATGGAGATGAGATAGTCATTAAGTACCAGCATAGAAAGGGGAGTTCCTTGTGGAGTTAGGGAAGAGAGACTCCAAGTGAGCAGTTACCAAAACACATAAGGCACAGGAATAGCTGGAAAGGGAAAAGTATAAAGAACAAGCATTTTGAAATCAGATACAGTGGAAACAGTAGCATGGAAGTTTTCACCAAATGCAGCTGGTCCTGCCTCTTTGCCATGTATTTATCCCAAATACAAGTATAAGGATTGTTTAGCTAGCACATATAACTAATTCCCTAATTTAGAAGGAGAATGTTATGCAGCATTCAGTTACGCTAAAGCATAACATAACCAAATAAATAATCAACAGTAAATCAAATGAAAATGACAGAATCATGTCTCAGACTCTATTCATTCCCGTGGACACTTTCCAGACATTATAAGGACATCAAAATACTGACAGTCCAGGCTTGTTGGAAACTCATCCTCTGAAGCCCACTGAACAGCTCATTTGTTATCAAGATTCTTTGAAGTGTCTTGGTTTCTGAGTCAAATTTCTTTTGAGTACAACAGTGTTCCACATAAAGTATGTGAGTTTAATCAAGAACATCTCTACTTCAACCACAAAAATTAAAATGAGAGCCCAGGACAAACAATACCATTCAGGTTAACTTATCAGCATTTTGGGGTTCTGAGCAACCAGTCTACATTCAAAGAAGCAGCATTTGCTTCACATACAGAGGTCAACTTTGTCTCACACATAGAGGACAATTCCTTGCAGCTTAAGATAATAAAAGAGTCTCATGAATAGAGCAGATATTGGTATTTATTACTCTCTCCTTTTGTCAAGAGAAGTTTTGAGCATCTCACCAAAGAAATGATGGACACACAACTACTGAAACTTAGTAAAGTGACTCTTCACACACACATGCTCACACACAGTTGCACGTGCACTTCGCACATGCAAAAAAGATAATGCAGATTTAGGTACCTACTTCAAGAAAACTCCATTAAAAACTGAGGGATTTTACTGCCATTATGAAGTACAAGGATGCTACAAACACAATCAAATTGCACATACAAGTGAAAATCTAAGTCTAGCAGAGATGCATACAGAAACCTCATATTTAACCCTACAATTCGAAGGTATTTCATACAAAATTCTTTAAATTATTATACATATAAGGAAAATCCTAAGCTGCAAAACAATTGGGCTTTAAAGAGTACAGTGAGGAATTGTCCTCATAAGGGTAATTTGTCCTTATAGGTTCTCAGAAAATTCTCTAGGCTAGATCAGTCTCTAGTCTCACCTGATACAACTTGTTTATTATAAAATAAAAATATGATGGATTGTAATCAGAAAATATATTATTGGAAGTTTTCTTTCTAAGCCATAAAATTGAAATAGATAAAGTTACAGAATTTTAAAAAGAAAAAACACAGAAGCAGTGACTTTCACAGGTTATACAGCCTCTCTCCCTCACTGAGCATCAATATCAGTAATCCTCATAAAATGAGTTTCATCCTGGATCCTATAGCTGCAGGTTTGTCACATCACTAAATGTGTTTTGTTTTGGAACTTTTCTAGTTCCAGAACTAATTATTTCACTACTAAGTGATTTTTAGATCTGTCAGTATATGCAAAGGTAACAAATATAATAAATAATTCATTTTTAAAACCACAGATGGACAAACAGGCACTGAACATTTTTTGTCTTCACTACTGAAGAAGAAACAAACAATTATGTGTGATACCGAAGTTACACAATAAACACAAAAACAACATAAAATTTAGAAAGCCTCTGGGAAACATCTTCATATTTTCTGTTTAATCCAGGTTTGCACTGTCTGGAAACAATGGCATGCTACCAATGAACTGAATTTTGCTATAATATACTCAGATTTTAGTTTGAAAACCAAAGAATAAAGTAAGGTCATGCATCTCTAGTAACAATATAACGAAGAATAAATGAATCATTTCTTTTGGATTTGAAAGTTTTGTTCTAATAATAATTAGAGGAATATTTATTAAATTAAGTGAGATCATCATAATGCTAATGTCTTATTAGTTGACTCAAGGGAATTATTCTAGCCCATTAGTGGATAATTCAGAATATTAGCTTGCTAACAAATGACCAGTACTTACCTGTTTTTATTTGTCCATCGCTAATAATTACATAATTTTACTAGCAGAATACTACATTGTGAACTGTAAAAATATAACAACAAACATTTTCACAAAGTCTAGAGAAAGTAAAAGAAATAAAATTCAGTTCATGGTTATCTTTATTTAAGACTGTACAACCCCAAAACCACACAAACACAACAGGAGCAGTCTTTCCAATCTTAAAACTTTACTTTAATTACAGCACTACTGAATGATTGTTTAAGAAAGCAGTGCACAACAAAATGTAGTGTATAGCAAATAAGAACATTTTAAAGCATAGTAATATTGTTAACAAAATAACACCCCATCCCACAAAAGTTATGGGAGTATTTTCTTAAATAAAATTAGTTGCTAAACACTCAGCTTGAGGATGATTCACTTCTGGAAGGTATGACACCATAGAACAAAGATAATGTCCTCAAAAAAAGCAAATTACCAATATATTTTCATATCATGACCATTTAAAAGGCAAAAATAACTGTAACAGAAACAAGTTTCACAGAACTAATGTATGTCCATTGCATCTTGGAGAAGAAGCAGAACCACAAAAAAAATCTACAGTATTTATCAATGTCATATCTTCTAATGAAAGGAAAGTCAGTTCTCAAGGCATGTCTGAAAGTCCCTTACACTTAGAGAGTGAACACTTACACTGTTTCTCTGGCTGTGTTCTGAAACACAGTTATTGCTGTGAAACTTTCAGAGAAGTCTTACCCAGCCATTGTTGAGTAACAGCATGTTAAGCTATTCCATTGCTTGACATGTGTCTTCAAAACAGCTATGAAAGGTCATAGCAATCAGACAAAGCCCCAAGAGTTTGGCAAATAGGGAATATTGCATCCCTTTTTAAAAGGTTAAGAAGGAGGACCCTGGGAACTCAGAGATCGATAAGATTATTGAACAGATCCTTCTGGAAGATAGTTAAAAACATATGGAAGATAGGTGACTATAGAAAGTCAGCGTGGCTTCACCACTGGCAAATGATGCCTTACTAAGTGACCCCATTCTGCCGTGGAGTAACTGCATCAGTGGACAATGGTATCATATACCTGACCTTCTGCAAGGCCTCTCACATGGTCCCACACAGCATTTTTGCTGCTAAATTGGAAAGCCATGTAGACTCGATGGATGGACTGTTAGATGCTTAAGAAACTAGCTGAATGGTCACATCCAGCAAGTTACAGTTCAATGTCCAAGTAGAAACTGGTAACGAGTGGTGCCCCTCAATGGGCATATCAGTATCCATTCTGAGACCAATACTTTTTAATATCTTCATCAATGACATGGACAGTGGGATTGAGCTGCACCCTCAGCAAGCCTGCAGATGACACAAAGCTGAGTGTCACAGTTGATAAGTTTGAGGAGAGGGATGCCATTAGATGAACCTGGACAGGCTTGAAAAGAGAGACCATGTGATCCTTGAGAAGTTTGTCAAAGCCAAGTGCAATGTCAGGTACCTGGGTCAGAAAAGTCACCAGTATTAATACAGACTGCAGAGATGGACTCAGGCATACTGGCAGATGAAAATCTTAGATATGAGCCAGCAATAAGTGCTTGCAGCCTGAAAGTCAAACCATATCCTGAGTTGCAGAAAAAAAACAAACATGGCTAGCAGGTTAAGGGAGGTGATTCTGCCCCTCTGCTATGTTGTCATGAGACTCCACGAGGGGTACTGCATCCATCTCTGGACTTAACAGTAGAAGAAAGGCATGGATCTGTTAGATTCAGGACCTGGACTGTTGAATCAAAGGGCTGGAACGGCTGTTCTACGAAGAAAGTCTGAGAGACAGGGTTTTTCAGCCTGGGAAGAGAAAGCTTCAAGGAGACCTTAATGAGGCCTTTCAGAATATAAAAGGGAGCACAAAAGAAGGAGAGAGAAAGACACTTACCAAGCCTTGTAGTGCCAGGACAATGGGGAATGTCTTCAAAGTGAAAGAGGGATGGTTCAGATTAGATATGAGGAAGGCTTTTTTTACAACAAGAGTGGTGAGACACTGGCACAGGTCACCCAGAGAAGCTACGCACGCCCCATCCCTGAAGTCTCCAAGGCCAGATTGGATGGGACTTTGAGCAACCTAGTCTAGTGGAAGGTGTCCCTGCCTGCTGTAGAAGGTTTGACTCTATGGTCTTTAAAATTCCCTTCCAACCCAAACAATTTCATGATTCTAATTATCCCACGGTGCTTATGTAAATCAGCAGCCCTCAACTCCACACTTAAGGGAACAAAGCAACCACATGTCAGTGATTATGCAATTCTACCATCCTTCTAGAAATCTCTATTATCTTTAGATCTGTAATAGAGAAAACTGAAAATTACTCTGTCCCTATCCTAATAGAAAGTTGTTCCAGTTAAGTAGAAACACCTATTACATTCAAGTGACATTTGCTGATATTTAATACTTGGACAATCATATTCTGTTGAGAAAAGCATGCTGCAATTCCATGCTCAAATGAACCCGAAGAGTTTGATTAAAGTCAAGCCCCCCATGTTATTTGTCTCCTGATATTGTAAGTGTGCAGAGCACTGACTAGGTTTCACCTGAAATTTTAATAAAATGTCTTTTCTTATACTCTAGATATTTCCTGCAAAACACATAATTATGTTTTCATCAGGAAAGAAATAGAAGCACAGCAAGTTGCCTGCACACAATATTCAAGAAAATAAAAACTTAACTGTAATAACTTATAATTTAAATTCAATTGATAATGAAAATATTCATAAATGACCAGCAAGCTTCTAGTCAATGAGTACCTCCTACATATCACAGTACAAATCTCACACCACACAAAAATTCTGTTGCGTCATTAAAAGCAAAATCTCTCATATGATGGCTGTACATTAAATAGATTTTGAACTACATATATGTTCTAATCTAAAGATTTAAGTAAAATGCCTCTTTACTTTAGCTAAGACTTTAACTGAGGTTAGGTGTCATGCTTTGGCTTTGATTGCAAATTAGTTTACTTCAGCAACCAAGTTGCTGAAAATAATACTGTTGTTGTATTCTGTAAATTGAACCAACAAATGACAAGTGAGGTATAAAAAGAGCCAAAAACAATATAGAAAAGTTTAAATTTAAAAAAACCACTGAGATTAAGCAAGAAGTGTTACAGGTTTCCACCCTGTGGTGAGATAATTGATTCCTTGGACCAACTGTTTCTGTTTATCTTGGGATACCCCTAGAATAAAGTTTTTCCTTATTTCCATTACAGTGAGTCTTCATGGAATGGGTGAAGCTAAATTCTTTGCACTGAAATCCATGGTTAAATTCCAAGTCTTATTTTGCTGTGCTGTAAACACTGACCAAGACACTCAGCCAAAATGTAAGTCAATTATGTTGTACTGCTTCTCTGCTCTAATGTATCACAACACACAGACCTCGGCCATTTTAAATAACCCACTTTGAAAACTGTTGTATAAGACTGCATTTCCAGTGAATTGCTTATGGATAGGGGCACAGGGTAAGGCTAAGGTTGGACACATTTATAATGACTAGCTACAACAGTCTTAGGAGAGGAATGTAGCTTAAAGCAGCTGCATGATTTTTTTACCCCTTTCCTCAAAGTACATATCAGCTGCTGCAGTGTCTTGGTTTTACTTTTGCCTTTCAGAGTAGATGCTCTTGGAAAAGTGGAAATTAAGAAATGTGGCTGTTGTTATACTGTGCTGTTCTGTGAAATGCATGAAAAAAACGAGATGAAAAAAGTAGGAAAATAAATGTCTTTCAGTCATAGTGAGAGTAAATACTTATGCAAATACTAAATGCAAAATAGTCAAAGGAAAATGCAACTACATACCTTTAGGCAGCTGGCTAAGAGTCCATACATTAAATAGTATGCTTTCTCTCCCACCAGATTGTAATATACATCATCACCATTTTTCACACATAGAGGACACAATCCCATAAAAAATGGTGCTACTTCACTGAGACTTTTCCAGACAACTAACATTATCATTTAGGACAAAATCAGTACATCTACAATATTATGAATTTAATTTTACCACAGCATGTATGCTTAAAGCATATCTGCAGATGGAGCTCATAAACAATGGATTTTGGATTGGTTCTGCTTTAAGATGTAAAATTTTAAATACCTGGGTTGCCATATTTCCAAATTCAGGCAACAGGACAAATTGTCAACACCCCCAATACCAACAGGCAGAATAATATTTAAATTATTGTGCATTCACCAGGCCACCCAGTACCTGTGTGACCCTCATAGCTATGAGAGTACAGGACTGACTTGCCCAACTTTTTCATTACATCTGCCAATAAAAAAGCAGCAGAGCCAGAAGTGTGAGTACCAGAGAAACTTGCTGGGATGCAGTGAAAGATACTCACATCCCATCAAATTCTGGGCCCTAAAGTACATGTCCAGGTTCCTGTGCCTGAGTATGAAATAAAACCACTGTGCTAAGCCAGTGTTCTTAGCTTTCAAGATGGGTAGACGATAACAAGCTGTTTTGAGTTTGCGTGGCAAAGTGTTGGTAGTGGAAGAGGTAATAGGGTGGTTTATCTGAGAGGCTGCTAGCAGCTTCCCTAATGTCCAACTGAGCCCATGCCAGCTGGCTCCAAGCCAGACGTGCTGCTGGCCATGGCTAAGCCTACCAGTAATGATTGTAGCACCACTGTAATAACATATTCAAGAAGGGAGAAAAATTGCTATGCAAGAGGAGTGAGAATATGTGAGAGAAAGAGCTCTGCAGACATCAAGGTCAGTGCAGGAGCGAGAGAAGATGCTCCAATGGCCAGAGCAGCCTATGGTGAAGACCATGGTGAGGCAGGCTGTCCCCCTGCAGCCCATGGAGGTCCACTATATTCACGTGCAGCCCCTGGGAGCAGGTGGATGACTAAAGGAGGCTGTAACCCCATGGGAAGCCCACAGTGGAGCAGACTCCTGGCATGACCTGGGGAGAGGAGGCCACACGGGAACAGGAAGGACTTGTGACCCTGCAGGGGACCTCTGCTGGAGCAGCCTGCGCCAGAAAGACTGCACCTCATGGGAGGGACCCACACTGGTGCAGTTTGTGAAGAATTGCTGCCTGGGGGAAGGACTAACATTGGAGAAGCTCACAATGGACTGTTTGCTGTGGGAGGGATCCCTTTCTGGAAAAGGGGAAAGAGTGTGACCAGCTCTTCCCCCGAGAGGAAAGGAGCAGCAGAGAAAAAAATGTGAAGAACTGACCACAACCCTCATTCCTTGTCGTGCTGTGCTGCTGTGGGGAGGAGGAAGAGAAGACCAGGAGTAAAGCCCAAGAAGAAGGGAGAGGCAGGTGAAAGGTATTTTTAAGCTTTGTTTTTATTTCTCATTATCCTATTCTAATTTGAATGATAATAAATTAAACTAATGTCTCCAAGCCCAGCCTGTTTTGCCCATGATGGTAACTGGTGAGTGACCTCTCCCTGTCCTTAGTTTGACCCACAAGCCTTTCATTGTATTTTCTCTCCCTTACCCAACTGAGGAGCAGGAGTGGTAGAGCAGCTTTTATGGGCACCCAGAGTCAAAGAATTGCAGAAATATTCCAGACATAAAGCTAGTTTCAGTGTACGTGAAATGTTCTTTTGCTGTTTCCTACTAGTGTATTTACTAAGGGGTTATACAGCTTATTGGGATTTAAAGCAAATCACCGTCTATCAGAAGCAAATTGCTATATCATTTGCACAACACCTAAATAAAGCTGCAAAATTTCAGTAATTTGTGATAACATGTACTTTGGATGCAATTTGCTACACATAACTCTTTTATGAGATAAAATTCAGTTTAAAAATGCCAGCTTACTCAGATATTCTGAGAGTTTTCATTTTCCCAATTTAGTTTATCTGCTGCTTTTACAGAAATCTAGTATGGAAGGGAAAAGTACAGTGTAGACAAAATAAGAATCATATTCATTAACTTATCAGTTGAAGACTGATATTATTACTGATATTATGATATTAGTACAAGCCTTGAACTAATTCCTAACCAAGACACCAACTCAGTATTTCCAATGTAAGATATGAGTCATAGAATCATAGGGTCATAGAATCATAGGGTCATAGAATCTACTGCGCTGGAAGGGACCCACAGGGAGCAGCAAAGTCCAGCTCCTGGCTCTGCACAGGACAGCCCCAAGAATCACACCATATTCCTGAGAGTGTTGTCCAAACACTTAAACTCTGTCAGCCTTGGTGCCATGACCACTTCCCTGGGGAGCCTGTTCCAGTGTGCAATCCCCCTCTAGGTGAAGAACCTTTTCCTAATATTCAACCTAAACCTCCCCTGACACAACAGGTTCTGTCACTGGTCACGAGAGTAAAGAACTCTGTACCTGCCCCTCTGCTTCCCTTCATGATGAAGCTGTAGACTGCAATGAGGTGTCTCCTCAGTCCCCTCCAGGCTGAACAAGTGACTTCAGCCACTCCTCATACGGCTTCCCCTCCAGACCTTTTACCTGGGTATGCAAAGCATCAATTGCTCTTCCAAGAACTTCCAAACTTCCATTTACTGATGCTGATTTCTCTCCTAGGTAAGAGGTGTCAGTTCCCATATTTTTGCTCTGAGTTTGACTGTGGTCGTTCAGTATAGAAAAATGTCTAGGGCACATGTCCAGGGCTCTGAACTCAAACTCATCTCAGTGATGCCTATGTTAAATTGGTGTGTTTAGCTGATCACTCTTGTCAATCCTTTGTCTTCTCCATGTGAATTCAGACAGGCAACTCAATCCCACAATGTCTCTGTAGATATTTAGACTCACCTTTGCACAACTTCAATTTCTTTATGGCATTAACAGTGGGAATTTTTCATTTCATTAAGACTCTTTTCTGTTCATACCTGGCTGCAACTGTAACAGACAGTGTTAACACTAGGCCAGTGGTTCATTTCAAAATCAGAAAGGAAAACTTGTGAAGAAAACACTACTGGGCACAGGAATACTAATTCAGATAATTTTCAAGTTGGAAATAAGAGCAGGGAATGAAAATAGTGTGGTATACAAGTGCCCAGGTCTCAGAGTGCTTGAGAGAGCTATTAGGCACATTTAGGCTGCTGTGCCTGCTGGTTCCCATAGACAGTGATCACACAGTTCTCGATAGCGAGACATAAGAAATCCTATTTTCCAGTTTATGCTGCAGTACCGGGAGTACCGGATGCTTCATCAAGCTGAGGAGATGATACATGTGACTGTGGAGTCACATTAGAGGCTAGCACATCATCAAGATGAAAACACAGTAAAGCAGCATCTTCAACTTATTTGTATCTTGATGTTCGGAAATTTTATATTAAAAAAAACTAGCTCTTTGAGATAAATACTACAGTAACATCCCTGTTTTCTCTTCATATAAAAAAATTACGTAATTTTGGTAGAATTTTTTGGAAAAATTACTCTGTTTTTGTTATCTCTTCTCATACTACCTCAATCCAGACAGTTATATGAAATATGTATGGAGAAATTCTTCATAACAAAAAGTTTACCACTTATGCTCCCAACCTTCTGTCCCTCAGAGAATTAAAAAAAAAAAATTAAAAATGAATTTATTCTCCAGATTGGATTGTTGAAAATCGTGTTAATCATTCAAAATGTTTGTGAAATGCTATTTTTGGAGGAGAAGCTCTGTTTATACGTAACTTTCCACCTGTGCATGTACTTCTGCTAATTAGTTCCTCAGAATTT
Source organism: Cephalopterus ornatus (assembly GCA_013396775.1). Classification (NCBI taxonomy): domain Eukaryota; kingdom Metazoa; phylum Chordata; class Aves; order Passeriformes; family Cotingidae; genus Cephalopterus; species Cephalopterus ornatus. The sequence goes on from VZRE01016569.1 coordinate 11,742, forward strand.
CAATTAATACGTGAAACTCAGCAGCTGTAGCTCTCAAGATGCAATTATAATTAAATACCTCAAATGCAGCCATATTATAAAAGCTGCCATATTATGGTTCATTCAAGTCTATTAGCTTAAACCAATTAATTTGCTAAATGATTTCCTAAATTTATCCAAATCTTGAAAAAATCTTCAAAGTGGATTACATTGTCAACACTGCAGTATTCATCAGAAGGACAAAAAAAAAAAAGAAAAGAAAAAGAATAACGGAGTTACATTCTAGAAAGATGAACAGCTAAGTTGTTTTCATCCACAGACTCTTACTTTTGCTTATATACAAAGTATGACTTTATTTGAAGACAACAAGAATGAGCACAATTGTCTAAGTCTTTGATCTGGGCAGCAAGGGTTCCGGTACCTCTCCCAAAATATGTTTGCGTGCACTTGATTATTTTGTCCAAAAAATCTTAATTCTTCCATGTGGTGGTGGAAAATCATGTCTGCCTCGATGTAGTAATTACTCAAAGACTTTTCTGGTTTTTTATATTTAATGAGTTTAATTTGTTTAATAAAAAATTCTCTCTACTTGTAACATTCTTAAATAATATCTGCATTTCAAGAGATAAATAAATGAGGTTATTTCTCACAGAAGAGCTATTCTGTTGTTTGTAAGCTCACAAATATAATATTTTTTAATTTATATTTACAGCATGGTTTTTTATTACTATAAACACTGTGAAGTTTTTTGTGTTTCTTTCTAGATATCCCTTTCTTCTCTGTTAATTATTAGCCTACCTAAAGCTAATGAATCCTCTGCCTCAAATAGGGTTTCATTATTTATCTTGCAAAAAAGGTTTATCAGTCCAGTTTGGTAGTCCCAAACAAAAACCTAATCACTGTATGTAACACATCCCTCCATTCAGGATAAGACCTTTGCTATACTAATTTATTCACAAGAATCTACCTTATCTTTACAGGAATCTACCTTAAGTAAATAAAATTCTTCTGATTTTACAAACTATCTCCATGTTTTATTTCCTTCAGCTATTCAATACTAGACAGAAATCAGCTCAAACTCTACTTTTTTCATGAAGGGTTTCTAAAAAATCCATAACATATTATTGAAGAAGAATGATGCTGCAGCATACACTTCAGGATACTTAATTCTATTACATATTGATAAAAGTGTTTGAATTTTCTCTTCATTTAGTACTCATGAAGTTTTAATGTACCCAACACTTCACAGCTCCACTAGATTCAGACTTTATGGATGATACTTAAACCAGCAAATCCCACTCAGGATGTGGCATGGGCTCTTTGAAACAAGATGTTTTTCTCTCATACAGTGTCTCTCTCGCTCTTTGTCAACTTGCCTTCCTTAATTCATCTTCAGTTAATAACATCTAGCTGTCATCAAAATGTAACTTCATTTGACAACTGTAGAACCAAACCCATGCAATTATGGCTTCACCTAAAAGTCTTAAATTTGCTAGCTAAAAAGAAACAAGAGGGAAAAGCATTACACTCCTTAAAATCATAGCTGGGTGTTTCTAGAGCAACAACAGCAATTATTGACTGAGGCATTGACACAGATGAGCCTACGTCCTAGGAAAAGCCACTAGAAGCATGAAGTGCATAAAAAGTAATTGTATCATGTCAGCTAAGTAATATCCTCCCTTAGGCTAGAAGTACAAGATAAGATGAGTATTTTGTTTTGATCGTGGTAAGAGTGTATCTTTTTGGGAACAAACAAATAAACAGATGTATTTCCTTAGCCAATCTATTTAGGAAACGAGAATATTTTACCTCACAAAAACAACATTTGTACCACAGACCATCTAAATTCCCTATTTTGGTTTGGAAATCTTTTTAAGGTCTTAAAGACTCTGAGCAATTCTAGACAGAATTGACTTAATTCTCTCATTTCCATTCCAATATGTATGTGAACTCTCAAATGTTTATGACACAGGACAAAGAGGGAGCAAATCTGCATCAGCTGGATGCATTTGTGGTCTTACATCACTAACTTCAACACAACATAGTTATTTCATGGATTACTGCACTCTGAGCAACCTGGCAGCAGGGGAAACATTGTGTGGCAAGTTCTGATTGACTCAGTAGGGATGAGGCACCCAAAAAAAGAGACAGGATTTCAACTCACTGTAAGATTTGTGCCATGTGACATACAAATCCATCTCCCTCAGTGACACTCACCACGGGCAGTTAAAATCCTGCTGGGGGCATGATCTACAAACCTATTCCATGTGTCATCATTGGAAAGAAAAACGATAATGAAAACTGATGCCGAAAAGCACGTTTTTTTGTGGTCATGAAGCAACATAAAAAGAATCAACCCTCAATACAAGCATGGTGCTAATCATGACTAGTGTCAGCATATCAGTGGACAACTTGCCTCCTGGGAAAGGCTGTTCTGAAGGTAGGAGGGTTGTTTGTTTCTTCACCCATGCCACATGGCACTTATTTTTATGGACTATAAGAGTCTATATATGTAAGAGCCATGGAATATACGTACATAGTCAAAGCATTCTACAACAGGTTAAGTAAGGAGTATATTACCAGAATGATTAAGAGGGGAAATCTTTTATCTAAAAGATGCTTTGTAGGGCAAATATTGCGTCTACAGGAACTATGGCTGAAAGTTTGCAGATAAAACTACTAAAAAAACATTAATAAAAATACTATCTCTAGTGCTGGCAATTTGTGATTCAAAGGCTAATTATTCAACACATTAAAAGGATGTCATTCCACAAGACTGGCAGTGAATGTAATGAAGGCATACCTCAGTTATGTTAGTAGAAATTAAGATTGTCCAGATTAAAATTTTATAGCAACTTACTAAGAAGACACACATATTTGCACTTCTCACAATGTAATAATAAGTTTCAAATCTGTATCACAGAATTAGTCAAATATGAGAAATTTACATTTCAGGTTATACCGCCTTAGAGCAGGGATTTCACTTTCATTGGAATGATATGAATTATGCAATATGGAGTCAAGAGAGAGCTTATAAACATAAAATACCTAAAAAATCACTCTCTTCCTCTTTTGAAAAGATTGAATTATCCAAAACAATCATGAGAGAACAACCATGACAGCAAAAACAAAGAAAGAAAAAATTTGAAGCCAACTCAAAATACAGTAAAAAGGTTTGGAATCTTAATAAATACTACATTAAATAAGAAATTTAAACGAATGGCGTTCTACATTTAACATTTTCTATATTCTGGAAAAATCCATTTGAAACACGTAATTCAAAACTTTACTTTCATTTTCTTCATGTGTAGAATTGATACTGAAATTGTTGTCCTTTTGTCTGACTTCAGCATTTCAATCTGATCATCATATCATATATTTGGTGAAGCATAAGAAAAACTCAAAACCAGAAGCTATTATTCTAGGTAGAATAGAAAAACTATGCTCAAAACTATATGAAATATTTATACAGGAAAACCCCGTAAATAGTTATTTTAAGCTTTAGAACCTACCCCAATAATGTGATTCTCATTTTAGGACTAGTTCAATAGTTACGATAAAATAAAGTTAAAACAGGATTGGTGTCCTGGTTTTGGCTAGGATAGAGATAATTTTTTTCTTCGTTGCTGGTACAGTGCTGGGCTTTGGATTCAGTATGAAAATAATATTGACAGCACATTGATGTTTTAGTTGTTGCTCAGCTGTGTTTATCCTAAGTCAAGAACTTTTTAGTGTCTCATGTTCTGCCAGTGAGGAGCT
>VZRE01016571.1:0-12301 GCA_013396775.1 Cephalopterus ornatus
TAAATTACATGGATGCAGGACTGGAAGGGCCACTATGCAAATTTGCAGATGACACAAAACTGGGACGAACTGTTGATTTCTTAGAAGACAGGGAGGCCCTGCAGAGAGACCTTGACAAATTAGAGGACTGGGCAATCACCAACCATATGAATTTCAACAAAAGAAAGTGCCAAATTTTTTACCTGTGATAACTCTCCTCCCATAGGGGGAAGTACGGAAATACTCATACATATCCTGAAGGTATTCATCTCTGCTGATGGGCCATAATGGGCCATAATTGACTCAACTGTGCTGATAGGGAGTTCTAACATCTTAGAATGTGTTAAAGACTCCTGAAATATCCTGTGATCTAGTACATCATTGAGTATAAAACTCTCTGCCACAGGGCAGGTACTGGGACATTTCCACCTGGTGTAAGCATAATATGGATCCCTATGAACTAAACCCCTATGGACTCTGTGTTGTGTGCACTTCCCTCACTACCCAGGACCTCCTTCACCACCATGGGCTTCCCTCAGTGGATCCAGACTGCAAATATCGTTTCAACAAAACTGGAACCCTCACCACGGAGCAGATCAGAAGAGGAGAACTGATGGGACACTGTCAGAATCCATGGAGTGGAGGTATTTTGCTACCTATTATGTCTCTGTCACTCTCTTTCTTTCCCCTCTCTTTCTCTTTTTCATATTTCTTTCTATCTCTCTCTACCTCACATTTCCTATTAAGTAAAAATCTGTACTATTGACTTTGGCCTATGGTCTTGTTTGCACCTTAATTTGGGCAGAGGCATCTCTCTAAGAACTGTAATAACTGGATCTCAACAGATGTGAATTGGGGAAAACTGATTCTTGCCTGCAGCTGTACTGGCTTCTCTTGTTCTATCTTGCATAATCTAAACTAGAAAAGTCCTCTAATGAGATAAATAGTGTCTTTACACAGCCAAATAGTATCTCTTTTGCCATAAGCTGTTCTGTACGTGATTGACTCAACTCAGGAAAAAGTCACTTTCATTTCACTCCTTATTTTTGGCCTGGGTGAGGCTGTGAGCAGGGAAAACTGGGAACAAAATCCAAAGGGAAAATCACTCTTAAGTCCATTGGTCTTTCTTGTAACAATGTTCGAGTGGTAAAATCAGAATTTCCTTTTAATCTCTTCACTACAATGATTGAATATGAATGAATTAGATTTGACATCTATGTGTCTGAGGCTGCTTCTAGATTTATATATTTAGAAATGGAGACAAAATCCAGTGTTTTAGGAAATACAGGTGTCTAGGTTTAATGAGACAGAAGTGTTTTGCTAAGGAGGATGAGTTGTGAGGAAGACTAAAACTCCTCTCTCTAAACAATTGTAAATCTGAGATTAAGAGGCTCCAATTGAGAAACTGTGGAGAAAGGAAAAATAACAGCCCTTTATTAAAAGATATATGTGAATTGCAGAACAACAAAAGAGCACAAAGAAAAACCATTGAAGAAATAATCCTATACCCAAAAATCCCCTTCAAAAAAAGTAAACAGTTCAGTTTGCACTTTTGGTGCAATTCTAACCACAGTCAGCAGGGGGCGCTGTTGAATCTCTGGAGGTGCAGAGCCTGCCGTGCTCTCTGTTAGCCCTCAGGGGGCCCTGTTGCATCTGGCATACACCAAGGGGGGAACCCGCGTTTGCAGGAGGATCCGGAAATGGAGATCTTCCTCCCCCGCACTGAGAAGGGGAGAGAGGAGGGGAAAAAACCCCCTGTTCTTTCCCAAGAAAACTCACGCGATCTGCGGTGGCTGTATGACTGTTCCTTCTTTCAGCGATGTGCACAAAAAGAAACCGCAGCCAGGTGACCAGGCTGAGAACAAAGCAAACTTCGGAGCCTCTCCAACCCACACCTTGTCTCAGTTCCGGTAACAAACCCACTGCACCCTTTTCCCAGGACAGGGACAAGCAAGAAAAAAAAGAAACTCCTCCCTCTCCCTACCGACTTTCCAGGGCCATTAGCCTGGAATGTTAAATCTGCTGGCCAGTTCTTTTGTGTTAGTCAAATGCCCATTCAAACATTCCTCCCCCACAGTGGGGCAGGGGGAAGGGAAAAAATCCCTGCTCAATTTTTAGAACAAGTGAACCTATGACAACAGGTTAAGAGTTGACTTATTACAGCTGAATTCTTCTCTGGTCTTTGAACAAAGAGAAGGAAATGACTTTTCATATCATGTGAATTAAAAGTGTGCACTCCTTGCTATAAAGATATTGTTGTAACCAAAGTTAGTATGAATCACAAAAAGGATAGGACACTGATCACTAATATATTCAGAATTGCAACAGCTAATGATAATGCACACTTCAGAAGAATTATTAACCTGAAAACTCCCCAGTTCCAATCTTAGACAACTAAAGAATACTATTTGCATTACTTTTAGTGCTGCTAAGTGTCAGGAGCAGGATAACACAGTATTTCGACTTTATGTTCTGATTCAGCTGGACAACTCATGCTTCAGATGGGTCAGGGCTCTACCTTCACTTGGGAGATTTGTGACTGGGCTATGGGATTTGCTTGCTTCCTGAAAGCAAATTTAAATTCTTGTCATTCAGCTGGACACCAGGAGTTTGTCATTGACCTGGTTGCCTGAACTTTTGATTCTTATTTTTGAATTAACATTTTAAGGAAACTGTCCAGAGTGAGTCCAAGGCCTTTTCTTTTCCAAGTGATCTTGGAGTTTTCAACACACTATATGATTGTATGTGTATACAGGGAGGGTTTATCCTTAGAGGTTTCCAACATTCAATTGCAGCTGTTGAGGATGAGACCCTTGATATCCTTACATGTCTTAAGCAGGACCACCAGCTGTCCTAAATAGACAAACATCACTGAGGATTACAACACTAATCTCTTTTTTCTCAGGTAGCTAGAAGCAAATATATTTGCAGATTTTTACAGGTGGAGAACATGGGAAAAGAAAGCTGGTTCTTGCTGTCAGAAAGGAGATGGAGAAGTGTCTCAAACAGACACTTTCCTCCAGAATGGCAACTGTAAGAGCAAATTTATAAATAGTATTACTATATTGTATATTTATGTATAATTAGACTCTCTGCTAATAAAAATATTTGCTGAATGTTAGGTTAAATGAAAATTTTATAATTTCTTACCACTGTCATAAGATAAAAAGCATGTGCATTAAATGTCAATCTCATAGCATGACAGGTGGAATGGATCCTAGCTGTGATTATATATTAATATTTACAACAAAGAACAGTTTAAAAAGAGTTCAACTTTTTCTTGTGTGAAACTGTTTAAAATTTTTAATAATCTTATGGTAGGTCATGTGTTACAGTTCTTAACCACTTCATCTATCTTTAGGAAACAGAATATTAAAAGATGCAATATATTTATACTAGTTAAAGATAACACTTTGATAATGCCCATTCATTAAGGGATTTGAAATGCCTTGAAATGTCCTAGCTTGTGTGCAGTGGCTTATGTAGTGAGACATAACCTAAAATCATGTTATCTGCAGCCCATATGTACAATGTACTGGACATCTTAGGGACATCTTATGTTGGTGTTCAAATGTGCACATTGCAGGACCCCTTGATATGTGGTTGGTCTCTGAATCTAACTGTGTCTTGAGTGAAGGCTAGAAAGTGAAAATGAGCTCATTGTGTGCTGCTTTTCTTTCCAGTAAGGTGCCCTTGGAAGAATAGGAATATAATGAAGTACAGATTTGCTCTGGTAGTGCTTTAGATTTTTGAGGTAAATTATCACAATTGTATTAAGTCAGTTTCCCTTGAATTGCCAATCCTTTCAACAAGGATTGTCACAAAGATTGCTTGCATTTCTGGTAGGGGCTTAATTCTTGCAGTTGTTGCTAACTGACTGTAAAGTACTTCTCTTCAGTTTTGTACCTGTCTCTGTACCATCTGTGTCTTTTCTCCTAAAATGTGGTTCAGGTTTGCTTGGTGTAAAGCCAGTGTATTTATTTTTCACTTCCCCCACTCTTTGAGGGCATATTCACCCGCATCAGGAATGAGCTGATCAGCTGTGGACAGATGGCAAGTTTACCTCTGCCTCCTGAGCATCTGCCTCTGCTGACAAAGACGCCCTGTGTCTCCTCAGCTGAAAGAACAGAAGAGGGCTGGAGAACCACTGAATATTTCATCTGACATGAAGCGAAGAAGTGATTTTACAACTTATTTATGGTGATTAAATTAAATCAATTCCCTTCACATGTATTTTATTCCTTGCTTGACTGTTTCTTATTTTGGAGAGGAGTGGCAGAATAAGCTATATTCTCTCTCCCTTTGGGTCTTGCACACAAGCACTGCCCTCTTTGCCCCCCTCCTCAGATGTGAATAGAGCCTTTGGTCCAGGTCTTTTCTGAGAGGGAAGAGGTAGTATAATTTTGACTAATCTGATGGTATCTTCTGGCTGCTAGATGTTTAGCCAAAGTTTGGTGAGAAGTCAAAGCAGTGTGCTTTATTTTCTGGGTTGTTTCCCCGCCCCGCCTTGTAGTCCACAGAGATTCAGGAAGCATTGCAAAGGTGTGGTGGAGATCTGAATAAAAATGCTCTGGCACTTGCTCACTACTGTCTTGTCAGTGTAGATAAAGTTTCAGCTCATCAAAACACCCCTACAGGCAAGAACAAGACAGCTTTTCTCTTCAGTGTGCTGCTGAAAAGGCTTTAACAGAGTGGAAGTCAGTAAATTAACATTGGCTATTACCAGGTTGAGAGGTTTTGTTTCACACTTACCTAATTTTGTGATCATGTGGTTTGGACTCTGGATGGGAAGATGCTGGTAAAATCTTCCACATGACTTGCCACTGGGCTATCCTTAATCATGTGCAGGATGAATCTACAGAGATGTAGAAAACTGGGTTTAGCTGCACTGTTCACTGCCAGTGTTCTTGCTGCTGATTTTATGGATGTAAAAGTTCACATGTTATCAGACCAGTCAGGTCTGATAACAATCACACAGCAATCAATGAGCCGATGCCAATTGTCTAATACTCTCCTCTTCATCTCCATTCTGGGGATGGCTAAGGCTGCTCAGGATAAAAAATATAGCCATGTCTTTCACAGAAATGTTTTCATTGTCATCAGGACCCCTTGAACATTTTGGTGCCTGTCATCTGTGCAGTAATGTAACATCAAGCTTACACCAGGTGAAAGGGCTGTATTCGGGGATAGTCAGAGGATGGGTGTTGGCTTAGGTCATACCCCCCCAGCTGCACAAGGAAATGGATCTATCTTTACTTAGGGGGAGAATAGAAGTAAAGAAATGAAAATTAAGATTGTGTACTATCTATTTCCCTGAGACAGGATATACAGTATAAAACCATCTTCCACTTACTTGGAGTGTGCGATGTCACCATATTATTGTATGAGATGCATTGAAGGTTATGATGGTACGAAGGCTTGGTGAGGAATTAGGTACAGTGAGGAGAAAATCAAAAGTTCCCTGAGAAGGCAAAGTCACGTAAAGTCCTGAGGAGGAAGTCTACAACTCTCAGGTGCCAAAGTCTTGAGACTCTTCAAAAATTATATGGTGGATGGATAGGAGTAAGAAAACACTCTGCAGAGAGTGACAGAAAAAAAGTAGTTAATTTCGGCCATGATGTTAGTCTTCCCCCACAATATCATTCCCATTTATTCCCATGAAAACGCTGAGAGAAGAATTTGGCTTGTCCTATAATATTTAGTGGTATGATGATTTACATTGGACTGTGATTGCTTTCTGGGTAGCTAAAGGTTAGTCTTTGGGAAAAACACTAGTGGGAGAAATTTGAGGTAGAATCAGGTACTTCTGTTGCAATCCTGTATATTTGAAAAGAATGTAAAAGTTCTGTTTCCCTCAGTAGCATAGGAGCTGCACAGCAGGTGTTTATGGTCTCTTCACTTAACATTTTGTTGCCTTCCTAGCCATTAATCAACCCCAAAGCCTGATCTCTGTCAGTTTTTTTCAGTGTCTATGGCTGTGTCTAATGTTTTGGGTTTCTCACACCCTCTGCTCCCTGTCTCACTGGTCTTTTGGCATCTTTTTTACAGACATTTTGAACATAATATCGAGTGAACCACCTTCACCCATGGCATGACCTGGAAAGAAAGTTCATTGTCTTCAGAGATTCATCAAAATATCTTCCGTTCTGTTCAACAAAGAGTAAGATTTTTGTGGTTCGGGTTCATTTCTTAGTTATCTTTCAGGCTTTTTATTTCAGCACCAGTCAAAATGCTTGTTCTAGCACTTCTGTTTTGCCCACTGCTGAAGGCCAGGAAGGGGTTAGGTGGCATAAGTTCATAAAGTCCGTTGAGAGCTTTGAGAAGTCAGGCTGGAAACTGCTGCAGAATGAGAAAGCTGCTACATAGATGAGATAAGATTCTGGTGGTGTAAACACAAGTACCAGAAGAAAAACAGAGACCCCTCCTGCACCAAATAAATTACCTCAGGAGAATGCAATGAGCTTGACCTTGAAATGAGCATATGACTCCGTGAAAATTGTGCTGAAAAGAGTAATCATAGACTGGCCAGTTTATTATAAGAATTAAGGGGAAATACACACCAGAAGGGCAGTTGAAGAATTTGTAAAATGACATTCTGATGAGCCTTGTCTCTTATAAAAGATGCAAGTTTGTAGGAGTTGTTACAGTGAGTAAATTAAAGCAGATTTCCAATATTGAACAAATATGTCATGTGCCCTTTTCTCAGAAGTTTTGCTGTTGTATCAGTTTTGTGCTGGTATTTTCTTTCCTCCTTATACATGCACCAGTCTGGTTTCCTGCCTGTGTATATAATCAATTTTTCTCCTGTTTTCTTTTTCCTTCATGAATTAAAGAAAGAAAATATATTGGTTTCATTGTTTCTATGAAAAGTACAATAAAGCTGATTATATTTTTTTCATTTTTCTGTATTTTCTGTCACAGAGTTGTATTACTTTACAAAAGAATAAAAGAAGGAAGTGGAGGCAGAAAATTTGGTCTGGAATCCTCTTGGTGGTTGTGGGTTTTGTCAGAGTAGTCCTTGCAACTTATGCAGGCTGTTTGTGCTGTTACACTGGAGAACTGGAAGAAAACACCACTTTGTTTCTTGTCCTGTTTAATCCCGGACAAGATCGGGGTGGTATCTTTTACAACTTACAGCAGCTATGGCTCTCTGTGTATATTTATAGCTCTATTGGGCAGTCAGCACAGGAATCATTGGAGCACAGAGATCTAGTCATATTCCCTTTTTTCTCTGCTTGCATATTTTACTTTTGATGCTGAAGGCAGAATTACAAAGAGGAAGCATTTCTCCAGCTCTGGGACACCCGAGAACTTCCCTTACTGTCTGATGTTGCACTGAGTTTATGCTAATACTGTATTTTAAGGCTGGTCCTGAGAATTGCTGGTGACAACCATTTTTGGGAAATGGCAAACATGTTATACTGGTGTAAAATTGTGTGTGTCAAAATGTTGTGGTATCCATAAACCAAAGCTTCCTTGACCTGCACAATGGTATTATGTAATTTTCATGTATTCTATACCTGTACATGTACATTTGGAATTTTTGTTAAACTTTTCTGATATCTTTGAAAATAAGACAGACAGTAATGCAAGCTTCTTTATGAACACACACACAACTAAATTTTACTCTAGTTGAAGAGATAAATTAATATGAAGGAAAAATGTTATGTGGAGCTTTTTGTTCCACCAAATCCTCCTTGCATTCTCCACCTGGCCACTTCAAGGCAATTTTAACTAATACCACCCCTTATTTCAGTACTATCATATGTAGGTAATTGCTTGTTCCTATTAACATGATCAGGATTGTGACCTCACCTAGTTTTCTAAAAGAAGCAATATAACGTGCCTTTCAGTCCTTCAACTTTGAAGTCATCAAGCATTTAGCACATCAGTAGTGTGATTCCCATCTGACTATAAGGAATGCCTGCGAATGCTTGAAAGTGGTAGTGGTTAACCTTTCATCACAGGAGCCTTTGGAAACTTTGAACTTTCGTTCACATCTTTTGTAATCTTCCTAACTCCTATTAGAAAGATATAGAAAACTTCGTCATGATATATATGAGATTAGACCAGGCAGTTCAAGAAGTCAAAGGAGAAAATTAGGGGCTTTTGTAAGCATTCCAGACCAGGGATAGAGATATAAGGCGTAGGTCATTTCAACATTTATCTTCAAATTATTTACTTAAAAATTCAGTCACTGATCTAAAATATGGAGAAAATGGTACCAAAGTTGAAGACAATATTGCTACTGAAAACGTAGCAGTGCCAAAGAAATAGTATGATAATTTTCCTTCATCTTCTGGCCAAAGTCCAAATGTAGTCTCTACAATGTTTGTCTTATTTTGTGGTGAGAGCATATTTTCAGCCTACTGTCCAATGTAATTCCCTAGTACTTCCCAAGACAGCAGATTTCAGTGAAATTTAGGTGTAGTGAATGTGTTTTGGAGTACTGTTCTCATTAAGGTAGAGTTAGTAAAACCCCACCAGATTTAGATGGTGGAGGTTGCTTCTTTCTTTGGCTATCCCTTTGTCAGAAACTTTCTCATTATAGATATTTGCTTTACTGTATTTCAGTTTATTCACCACCAGCTTTTTAGGATTACTAAGCATTACAAGTAAAAGTTATATTTATAATATCTTACAGAAGTGATGCCTCAGTACTGTTCTAAAAAAACCCTAATATCAGTGTAACTGAAAGCAGTGATGACATTATGAAGTTTCCCCTAGGCCACAGGCAAGACACATTTGAGTTTATGGCAAGGTGGAACATGCAGACCACATGCTGCTGACGTCTTTCAATTAATATATGGGTTGTTCAATTTGTATTTTTCTACATTGTAGCATTTGTGCTGAGATTGTTCATGAGGAGGACTAGCCCTGATTTTGGCTGTTTTTGTTTTCAGCTTTTGTGATGTTTTATTTGTTTGGTTTAATTTATTTGAGAACTATTGCTTTATAGGATTTGAACTTTTAGCTTTTACTGGCCGCCCATAGGCATCCTAGTCTACCTATTCTCAGGTACAGGTACAAATAATTCAGAGTTTTCTTTCCACTTTAGTCCTCTGATTAGTCCCAGTAGTTTAAAGGGAATGACGAAGCTGATCAGATTGGCCTCTGGAGAAGTCTTCCACTTTACAGAGGTTTCCTGCTTCTGCAGAATATCACACTATGTATTAAGTGATTGAAAAGAAAGAAGCATATGTGGTGATGTAATACTTTATCTCTTCCCCGTTCCCATAATCCATGGTGAGGATCCTGACTTGCCAGTAAATTTTACAGAGACCTCAATGAGCTCTGGGGAAAACCTGAAGATATCTGATAGTCCTCCCTGGACAAATTCTTAATACTGCATAAAGGAGTCATGGTAGAGATGGAGATTTTTTTTTTTTCTTTTTTCCATCCAGGGATCTCTTTTGTCTTTAGCAGCTTAAAAACAACCAACTTGAAAGCTGTATTAATAATTTGGACCTAGATCCTGAAAAAGTCCCTTAGTGAATCAAGACCCTTTTTCTCTCAATAGTTCACTGTTTGAAATATGTTACTGGTTGAAAACAACACCACCATAAAAACCTCACTAAGAATAGGAAGTTGCTGCAGGAACGAAACTCCTTTTCTGGCTAACACGGCTATGTTTTCCTATGCAAATGCAGCAAAGCCCAGAAATTAGCAATGACTGCTAAATTAACACACTTGAAGAGCTTGGCTGGTTCTAATAGGCAGTCAGATGGTCTTGTTACATTGTAAGGGTGCCAAGCTAATTGAAGTGATTACTGTTGCTCATGAGCAGCCCTTTTGAAGTGGAAGTCTTTTAAATTATCCATAGACGTTAAATGTCAGACACTATTGTGTAATTATACTTTGTAAACGCTGAATGTCATAAGGCATCACAGGTAATTGAGGTTTATAGAGAAGAGCTTTATCTAAACCTAATTGGGCATCAACCCTTTGTCACTATTTCTAAACCTAATTGGGCATCAAGTTTTTGTGCCAGGGGACACTGCAACACCTCATTGCAGCCCTACCCCCATCCTTAGCAGTAGAGAAATACATATTGCAGCTAATCTAACCCTCCAAACCCAGGACCTCTCACTGTCCAACCGGTACAGCCGATCAGTCCAAGAAATGGATATTTTTACAGGCAACCAGGTCTCTACATTTCACAGTTGTGGGGCATCAGCAGCTGGCAGTGATTTCCCAGTTCATCTGTGTTCTTGTTTCAGCTCTGACGTTACCGCTGTGGTAGTCAATGGAAGCTTTGAAATGCATGAAGAGCAGAACTTGGCTTAGTAATATGTGTATTTATTTTTTTTTTCATGTACATATAATTTTTATTGAATTATTTCGTATTATTTTTATTCCTAGGAGAAGTTATGATTCATGGTACAGAAATCTGTTTTACAGCTTGTATTATTTTACTTGGACACAGCTGTTAAGCTTCCTGAGAATTTCTTCCAGACGGAGAGCTGCCCACATAAGTGTTCTGCTAGGATCATTCACATACAGTGATTGATTGCATTTGTATACGTGAATTTTGTATCTGACACCTTGTTATCTTTTTTCTTCCCCCTCTTCATTCCACCCTCAGCCTGCCAAATCCAAAAATGACAGTTATGCAGTCTTTACCCTCAGTCCTTCATGCCCGTCTCCAAAAGCATTCTATTTTCCTGATTTGAAATCTTGAACTGTATTCATACACAGTCTGATCCAAAGTTTACTGAGATCATCAAGTACTCTGCCTCTGAATTCAGTGCATTTGGTTTCCAAGCCTATTAAATCAATCAGTTATAGTCAATAGCTCACTTGTCAGAAGATGCAGAAGTCCAGAAACTGCTTACTACTGCCATTTTTGCATAATTTTGTGTCACAGTCTGCTTCACATGTTTTCATCAGGTCCTACTGGGTAGCGAGTGTTGAAAGCACTCATTACAGATAATGATCTTACATCTGCTTTTTATTAGTTAATTTTAACAGTGTGTTGTGACTGGGAAGGAAATTCATGCACTTATGGGATGAAACTCACTGTGCAATGTGTATTTCAGGGTAAGGGATGCGGAAGTTTTCTGAGACAAAAAAAATTGATTTCAGAATCTCAATCCATTTGCAGTGGAGGAGTTCTCACTGGTTACTCTAAATATTTTCACTTTGTTTTTGCATATTACTGTATATTCAGAAACCCCTGAATTTTTATCAGACAGAAGATAAAATAGAAACTGTTCACCCACTTGGGAAAAAGGTATTTATACTGTAACTTTTTTTTGCTTTGAGAGTTCAGACCCTTTTTTACATCATCTCCCTGCTGTCCCAGTCTGTGCACAGCCTGAAGTGGAACTTGTTCTCTGATGGAAAGAGAAAAAGAAAGAACATTAATCTCACCTGTTTTGAAATGAAGCATAGGGTGTTCTTTTGTCTGTACTGCATCAAATATTTTAGATATGTAGGTGGACATATAAAACTAACTTACAGGCAAAAGACCCCTAAGTTGTAAAAAATGTCTTTGGGGGAAGGGGGAGGGGCAGTGTTCTTGAGGTGATATAAATAATTTCCTTTAGTTTTACTGTACAATTGCATTTTAGAAAGATAAAAGAATACCAATTTCACTTCTGGACAAATGCATAGAATTAAATTATCCTATAGAATGTAGCAAAAATGGAAAATAATAAAAGGAAACACTGTGAAGTGTATGAAGGGCATATCCAGTTATATTTGAGATCCATCACTTTGATGTTTGATTTAGTTGTATCATGTAGGTGTTTGATAGCCTCAGACTTCCTCTTTCTCATTTCTCATATAAAATCATATACGTGTCCTTTTGTCGGATGTGCTGAAGACTGTTGTCAAAAAGGTGTTTCACTCTCAGTTGTCTGCAGGAGTCCTGACATGACTGCTAAAATATCAGAAAACGAAATTAAACCTGATGGTTGGGCTATCCCCAAAGGGCAGAGAACTTGATTTCACTCAAAGCAGAACACACTAATCCACAGCATTAGCAGCTTGCCAAGTCTTTCGCAGTCACTGCTTTTTTTTGTCAAGAGTGGGAAGAAGGAGAGATGTACATGGAGCAGGTGTGTAGGAGAGGTTTGAGCAAAAGGAAATTGGCGTTATCCAAAGAGATAGTCAATAAATACATTTGGCAAAGACCAAAAATAAATGACAGATCTGAAAGAAAAGGAAAAAAGTGAGTGAATTAAAAATATTGTGGGTTTTTTTTTTTTAATTTAGGAATTTAACTTACTTTCAAGATTTTAAATTTAAACAAAGTTAGAAATTGTACAATTATATATTTCTAAGACTGGTCATCATCATCATCATCATCATGATGGCT
>VZRE01016572.1:0-38608 GCA_013396775.1 Cephalopterus ornatus
CCGCAGGGATGGGCTCCTCCTACGTTGTTACTCAAATGTATAGGGTGAAGGTACGTATCATTCTCCCTCACGATGAGGTAAAGGCCCTAGCCACTTGTCCATTTCCTCCAAATCCTCCCATGTGCCACCAGGTTTCTGCTTTCTCTTTAGTGAACTGTCAGCCGTCCCCCCTGTCGCCCCTTCTTCAGCTGGGACTGTTCCTCTTTCTTTTCACGCATTTATAAGAGAAGATTCTTGAGCTTAAGTTCAAAAAATGATGCTGAGCAAATCATACAGTAGATATGATTCTGATATTTGTTTTCATTCCTTATCTTAACTTGTCTACATATGTGACAGCTCCATATTTGAAACAGATTCGTGGATAGTAATCCCATAATTTTTGCTTTGGATATGTTACTGGCTCTTTTCTCTTTAAACTAGAGGTCAATACTTAAGACCTACATTTGGTGCATTTGCACAGCACTTAGCAGAAGTAGTACAGTATGTATATTTTTTTTCTAATATTGTTTGTTTAGGAAGTAGTCCACAAGGAGACAAGTTAGATTTTATCCTGTGCCATAAAATCCCCCCAAAACCTTGGATTCTGTGATTTGGCCAATCATTCTGTATCAACCTAAATGAGAATGCTAGGCCAGTGATCACAAGGCCATTCACCAATTTGTCTCCCCAAGACCATGGTTACAGGGACCATATCTATTGGGACTACCTGTGAATGAAGAATATAGAACACCAGTGGCACACTATTTCTCCTTATGCACAGACCAGGTGGGAAATGTGGCATGTTCCACTGTCAACAAAGGTATCCATCATCTATACACTGTCCTGTCATTTCATAAAGATAGTCGATTTCATAGTCAGTAGAAAAAGTCTCCATGTTAGACTAAAATAATTTCCTTCTGGAAACCTTTGAAAGCTACTTTCCACTAACTGCAAAACTAAACCTATTTCGGGGGACTAGTGTATTAGGCACATAAAATTAGGAAAAAAGTTAGATATCTATATGAATTAGATGAGGCCCTAGCCCTGTATTATTCTAGCAGTCCTGGAAAATGCTTGATCCAATTAATGGACGAATATCTATGTATATTTATTTATTACAGAATCACAGAAGCACATAATATGCTGAGTTGTAAGGGACCAACAAGGATCGTTGAGTCTAGCTCTTAGCTCTGTACAGGCCCAACCCCAAGAGTTACACCACATGCCTGAGAGTATTATTCAAATGCTTCTGGAACTCTGTCAGGTTTGGTGCTGTGACAAATTCCCTGGGGAGCCTGTTCCAGTGCCCAACCATCCTCTGGGTGAAGAACCTTTTCCTAATATCCAACCTAAACCTTCCCCCACACAACTTCAGGCCATTCCCTTGGTTCCTGTCACTGGTCACCACAGAGAAGAGATCAGTGCCTGCCCCTCTTCTTCCTCTCATAAGGAAGTCATAGGCTGCACTGAGGTCTCCCCTCAGTCTCCTCACCAAGGGAGTTTTGGTTTTCCACTTGTTAAGTTACTTTTCAGAAGACAAGAATTGTATATTGCATATATACATGTAAAATTCCCACAGTAATGTCATTTTAAACAGTAAAGGAAGAACTGCAAACTAAATCTTAGCAGAACATCACAATAAAAAGTTAAAAATACAGAAAATGCTTTTAAATTTATGCTTTGAAATCTCTTAAAAACAAGTTTCATTGCATTTGTTGTCTATTGGGAGATTAGAATATAATTTTGCCAAATGTGTCAGCTATTAGATCTTATTATTCAGACTGTGGTTTATTCCTTATTTGTCCTAAAGGAGCAGATTTATAGTTTGCACAAATGAATCTAATATACATATATAAAAGGAAATAAACAGTGACTAGTTCTTAAAGTTATGAATGTCACTGTTTGCTGCTTTTCCAAAAGAGTTGACATATTTATGCTTTTTGTTATGGTAATAGCTAATCGTTTGTGAGGCTGACAGCACCTTTCCCAGTTCCAGATATCATATCTCTACAGCGTGATGCATAAGTGCACTTTGTGGTTTTGGCTGCAAAAGAAGTAGTGGGGAAAAGATTTCTCTGTAAAGCCCTCAGAAGAGTCTTCACCATGGTGCTGAGGTGTAGTGATCTCTAAGGCTTAGTCTGACCAATAGAAAGATTGAGGATCAGAATAGGGCAAGTATGGTCTACAAAATAAAATGGCAAGTCCTCAGCACTAGGTAACATCAACTGCTTTTTTGTGTTTATTTACTGTTTGAAACATATTACCAAATGTTATGCTTTTTTTAGGTGGAATGGCTTGACAGGCAAGAGGAAACTTGGATGTTTGTCTTTCCCTGGCTGTTACAGTCACATTTGATGAAACTTTCTGAATGGAAGGATGGATGGCATGTTCTCTATCAGAGCATATGCGTGTGACTCGTTGGTGAAGCATCAGGGCACGGGATGAGGTAGTAAGCCTTTGGACACAGAGTGGCAGCCTGCAGCTGAACTAGAGAACGGATTATTGAAAACAGCAGAAAGCATGTAGACAGCAAGACCTCTTAGGTGTGAGAAATAAAGAAGCTTTCCTAAAGATGGAGACAGAATTATTCAAAGTTTGTTACAATGCTGGAAGCCATAAAAAATTGCAAGAGTGGTACATTTTCAGACCTTGTTTTGAATGTTTCTCACATGTCTCATCTGAACAGTTTTCTACTTTTGTTCTGATGAAGTGTGAAAGGTGGGTTTTGCTGTTTTGTTTTTTCTTCTTGTTGTTGGCAGTGGTTGGTTGGGTATTTTTTTTGTTTTTGTATGTGTAAAATTAAAAACTATTTAATTTTTAGCAAAATGGGATAACAGAGCTAGAAAAATAGCAAAACGTAACAAACCTTGTTATCAAGACAATGCCCTTTCAAGGCATTCGTTGCTGCTACGTAGAAATTTCTTCTGTGTTGTGGTTCTTTTTAGTTCATACTGGGGAAATGACCCGACTTCTTCCTGTGCCACCCTGCATACTCCTCTTCAGAACTGACTTCCTTGGTCACTGACTTCTACTTTCATACTGAGATCATTAATGACTCCAGAATGCAAATGAAACCTTCAAATAGTTTCTTCTAAATAAATTACTTTTGCCTTTATCTTAAAGTGGAAGATACTGTTGTACCCTAAGTCAGACAAAACTAACATGATATATTGAGAGTTCTTTGTTTCATATGTTCTTTGTTACAGCATTATAATACTTCTGATGTTTGGACCAAGCGGTTGTATCTTACAAATGCTGTAAGATGGCTTGCATTTTTTTCAATTATTATCACAGAATTTTCACCTGAAATTCAGACTTGTATTCTGATTTTTGTTTAGTCTTTTTTACTAATGCGTTATCTTTGTAATTTATATTTGAGGTGGTTAGAATAACCACATACCACATGCTATTAGATCTAGGAGATCAACCACACCTCTCAGCAAGTATTCTAATGAGCACAGCAAAAATTTATAATACAAAAGTGACTCTGCCTTAAGAAGAAAACTTAGATGTTGTGAGCATTCCAGATGTTGAAGAAAGACATCTTGTATAGGAGGAGGCAAGGGCAGTTTACAGCAGGAATTTGGACTCTAATGAAGCAGTCTCTGAGGTCATGGGATGAGGGAAAGGAGAGGGGGAGAGGGAAAGAGAGATTGAGAGGGGGAGGTGGGTTAAGAATTTGAGTCACTACTAGTATCTTAAATACTTACCTTGAGAGGCTTCTCCTTTTGCTTTTATTGACTGAACACAGAGCTCAGACGGCTAACTTAAACTTGAAACCTAAAGTTTAAATGGTGAGTTACTAAGGAAATACAGCCATTTCTAGCACTGTGAGGGTGGGTGATACATAAACAATTCCACTCTGCAGAAAGTAAACAAATATTTGTAAATGTCCACAAATATGATACCAACCGTGAAACTACTCCAAACCACAGGAATGTTGAAGGCATCTTTATCCTCCCTCCTTCTAAAACACTGAGAAACCTCACAACAGGCCATGTGATCTCTTCTTCAAATCTTTGGGCCTCACTCCTTTTGCTCAAAATAAAACAAAACATTTATTAAATACTTAAGACAGCTGTAAAATCTAAGTCTATAAGTGCAGCCTTTTTTTTTTGCTACATTAACAAATGTATAGTGTTGTTATGTGAGTGGAAAAAACACGTGTGAAAAAAACAAATTAAAAAAAAAAGAAAAAAAGATTTTAAATAGAAGACATTTTAGTCTTCTTTAGTTATTTAGTCACTTCAGCTACACCAAAGAAAAAAAGTGCTACTTGAAAGAAATATTGAAAAATATACAATTAATCTATGTCATGCACCATTTATGTAGGTATAAATCATTAACATTTCTCTGCTTTGTTCTGCTTACATTCAAAGAATTTTCTATTCTCACTACTCAGGCAACTAAGGTCCAAAATTGCAATGTGTCTATTTTTAATTTACTTAACTTATAAAAGCAACTACTAGGATATATGTTTCATATAAGTTACATATTTGGAGACTATCTGTTGTGAAAACATTAAATGCAGGAAGAATTTATCAATATCTGACCTCAGCTCCTTTTATCTCCTGTTATTTAGTAAAATGAGATAGTACAGAATTTTAACTACTGCAACTTGTATAGATCAAATTGTTCCAATAAATAAGAGTTCTCTTGATTACATAAAGTGGAGATTTCTGTCCTTCCCAGAGTATGATAAATTCACATCATAAGCAAAACTTAAGGTGTTCTACTATTTTCCACTGAAGTATGTTCCCCAGTATAATTAAAAAAAAAAAAAGAAAAAAAAAAAACAACAAATCCCAAACTCAGTCCTAATTATATTTGGACTGTGTATTTCCAAAGTAGCACAGTATTGCTTCAATTAAATATCTTCCAATGTTTCAGAGACAAAAATGGACCTGAGGCACTGATACTAGTTATTTTGTCAAGATCATCTGATCTCCTTCCATTTCCAAATCCAATAACATTAGAAAAGTTTCTGCTGTATAAGCATTACAATAGATAGATATATTAAAAACACAGGAATATAATGTACTGTGATTTTTCCTTCACTAATGTGGATTAAAAGAGAAAATTTTGACCTTGTATAACAATCACATTTTCTCTATGAATATTTTTTTTATAAATGACAATAGCAATAGCAATAGTAATGACAACCTTGTATAAAAGTATAGCAAAATACCAATAAATGAATGAAAAAGTTCTCTCAACATGCCAGTAAATATCAGAGAATGATAGGTACAGAAAGGTACATATAATGTATGAAAGAAAGATTTCGTTTAAAAACAAGTGATAATTTATTTTCTGCAGACTTTATAGCCTGTTCACTTGAATAATGTGCTTTCACGTACTGTTTGGATATGTACTGAACTTTACATCCTGTAAGTGCACCTCTCTTATCTGGTGAACAGAAAGGAGCAGGTAATGTTTCAGACCTCCAGAGGAAGATCTCATCTAAAAGGATTTAGATATGAAGCACTGAATGGAATTCCTAATTCACCCATCTCTGACTGACTGACTGACTTGCTACTTATATTTTTAGGGCTGATTCCCCAAACAATAAAAGACTAGGTTCATTTTAAATAATCTCACCTGGAGATAATTTTTTCATAAAAATAAAATAGATAAAAATAAAAATAAAATAAATAGAGCAAATAAAAGATAAGATAGCCTCACATTAGAAATGTACCTGACACTTTTTTTTAGATGAAAAAGGTGTTATTAATTTTATTTTTAAATTAAGAACATCGATATACACATAGTATCACAAGAAATCAGACACTTCTGAGTAGTTTTCAGGACTGTAGCCCAAAAGACATTTTCCATTACTTCAATTAAGCAGTTCTGCATGTCTTACTGTTGCCTGAATTTTATTTGGGTCTTCTGCCCGTTTGTTTGTTTATTTTAGGACTAACAGGGAATTTTCTTCTTCCAACACTCTTATTTCAGTAGTAATCTCTTTAAATTGATTACAAATTAATCTCTTTAAATTGATTGCCATCCAGGGTTGCCCCACCCGGTCATGCTAAGAAAGGTATGAGAAAAAAACACGAAAATGAAAAGAGTCTCCAAATCAAGGGAAAAGAAAAAAAATCATTGCAGAAGCTGAACTCAAAATATGAATGTAGGGGGTATGTGTTGGAAAATAAAATACATGCCTCACTGTTTTGCAGTAACAATTTCTAATAAAATGCTTTTAGTCCCACCCCCATTCTGTATGGTTTTTTTTTCACTGTAACTACTTTTCTTTCTTTTTATTGAAATGTTTGGTCTTTTATTTTTGTCATTAAAGGGGAAAACAAGAATATATAATTGCTTTTAAACTGTTTGTTATTTTATACTTCTCAGTCAGTCATCTGATATTCATCTCTTCTTTAAACTTAGTGGCCAACTTTTCAGCTGCTGTAAATTGCACAATACTTACAAAATCAAAAGTACTACAGCAGTTTTAATCAGCTGTTCATCTGGTTTCATAGTTCTGTTTATTTAATATCTACTTACAGTATTCAAGTAAAATAACTCTGAAGTTCTTTTCTTTCTTTCCTTGAATTTTATACTTGTTTGAAGTTATCCCTCTGACATAATATTTTCAGTGTTTTACTTTATTAATTTCATAATATTCTACCACTTGCTCTCTTTTATTGACAGGCAGTGGGCGTTCAACAGGTGTTTTCCCTAAAGATTTTAAAATTATCCTTATTTGCTATTTTACTTTTTCTGGGATGGCTACTCTTAATTTAGAATTCATTAGTTTGTGCAAGTTCAAATTGTTCCTTCAATTGTACATTAGCTTGCATTTCTCTACAGTAAAATTTGCTTTCATTGCCCAACTACCATGTATTATCTCAACTTATGAAGCTCCTCATAGCCTTCTGAAAACTGAAAGCAGTGTTGTCATCTGAATATTTAACTCACCTTATGCTCTGGATTTCTGCTTAAAAAATAGGTTAATATCAAGCTTAGTATCAAAAATAACTTGCAACAACTCTTGTAGGTCTACTACTTACCTAAATCTACACTGTTCATTAACTTATTTTCTCCTTTTCAGTGCTTTATATTTAATTTGAACTGTTTCAGCTCAGTATCAGGACTTATCATTCACCAAATCTGCTTTTTCCTCTTATCATCTGTAGATCAGTAACTTAAAGGCTTTTATTGCAAGTGCACTGTAGATACCTTGCAATTATTCCATTGATCACTTTGGCTTCTAGCCCTTTAAAGTGGGGTATGTTATATATGTTGCAACCCAAAGTGATGGGTTTTGAATCAAACTCATTTATTTGTGTAAATTAGATTCTTGATTGGATAAAGACTCTTGTGAAAGTCTAACATAAATAAACTAATCTAATAGTTGAAAGTAAAAAGTTAGTGCTTAGGAGAGATCCATCTCACATTAGGTATTTAGTGGCTGTGAATGCCATTTTGAGAGTAGTATTCCTAAAGCAGAGGACAAGTAACCCATAGTGATTCTGAATCATGTAACAACTATGTCCGTTTGTAAATCTGAACCCTGGATTTTCTCTCTGTATTACTAATTACTAATCTGTAAAATTGAAATTTGTAAAGATATGAACATTACAGCCTCTGAAAATGCCCAGTTCCATGTTAATATGGTCCTGTAGAAGCACACCAGAGAGAGCCTCAGAGCTGTAGAAAAAACAGTAAAAGAAGAAAGAATGTAGACATTTTGTATAACCTGCTAACTCATAATCAACTTGCTGTCAACCAGGACCCTAAGGTGTGCTTCCCAGCCTCTCATTCCCCAGTCTGTATGAACATCCAGGGTTGCCCCACCCCAGGTGCAGAATCCGGCACTTCTCCTTGTTGAAATTCATATGGTTGGTGAATGCCCAGCCCTCCAGTTCATTGAGGTTTCTGTGCAGGGCCTCCCCACCTTCAAAGGAGTCCCCAGTTCCTTCCAATTTAGTATCACCTGCAAACTTACTTAGTATGCATTTAAGTCCTGGATCCAAGTCATTTATGAAAATGTTGAAAGAGATTTTTACACAATACCCTTAATAGCTTTAACTTTTGGTTAATCCTGAATTGATCAGGAAATGATCATTATAGGTCCTTCCAACTTAATTATTGTAGTCTACTCTAGTCTGGCCTAAAATTCTCAAAATTAAATAAGACTAAACTAATCTATGATAATAGAGCACAACCAAAAAAAAACCCAAACAAACCAACCCTGATTTTAGTGTTTAGATTCCTGCTGAATTTTATTAAATAAGCTGAACACCTAAGTTTATATGAAACTATGGTTAGCTTTTTGACACTATTGAGAATGCCCAGGCCAGCCAGCTCTCATAAAGCAATATTTTCAATAGAGAAAGAATCATAGTTCATGCCTTTCATGAGCTGAATCTCACATTTAAAATACTTTTCTCTCCCTAAAGACTGTCTAGAGAGTGCAAGTTGCTAACTGAAAGACCATTTGACTTAGATGCAGTGAATCTGTGCTTAAAATGTCTTTCTGCAGTGTTTTTTTATTCAGAGATGGTAAATTAATGGAGCATACTGTTGAATGCAATGAGCAGGTTGCACAGTCATGCTACTGGTAGCTGGTTACATACAGCAGTTCTTTATGTTCCTGAGGTATTAGGCCTCTATAGAAGAGACCAAATTTTTTTCTGCAGTACTGCAGAGAAAACCCAGAAGAGAGAGAAAAAAAAAAGTATTTTGCAGAAGCTAGGAACTGTTTATTGAAGAAAGAGTTCAGATCCAAATCATTTTCTTAATGATAGGTAAATTATCTGATTACCAAAGAAACATCATTTTCCTCTATGAAAATTGAGTGTGTGGTTAGGCCTGAACTGATTGTGTATAGTAGTCTTACATTTTTTACTGTGGTCACTATGACTGTAGTTAGCTGAGAACACACACAAAAAAGTAAGAGAAAACAATACGTCATGGTTGTTTGTTAAATCACAATAGACTGAAAAAAAGCTCACTAATGCTCTCCAGATTTAGCTAAAAAAGCACAGGTCAAATACAATAACACATGTGAAAT
This sequence comes from Cephalopterus ornatus, assembly GCA_013396775.1. NCBI lineage: Eukaryota > Metazoa > Chordata > Aves > Passeriformes > Cotingidae > Cephalopterus > Cephalopterus ornatus. The sequence continues at coordinate 8,999 of VZRE01016572.1, forward strand.
CTTTCATTGTTGAAAAAATTGAAGGAAACCTATGTTTGCATATTATTTCCACTGGCATTGTAAATGTAGGTGGGCTATAAAGTGTTTCTGGAGTTGAAAGCAATTGAAGTCTATTAACCATCTATCTTATATGTTATCAAGAATGGTTCAAAGCTGCAGCAGGAGAGGTTTTGACTGGAATTAAGAAACATTTCCTGGTACTGAGAGAGTGGTTAAACACTGGAACAGCTTTCTAGAGAGGGGTTTGATGCCCCAAGGCCATCAATGTTTAAGAGGCATTTGGAAAATGACCTTAATAACATGCTTTAACTTTTGGTTAGCCTGGAATTAATCAGGCAATTAGACTAGATGATCATTGTAGGTCCCTTCCAACTGAAATAGTCTACTCTATTCTATTCTATGTTAATCTTTCTATAAATATTTTGATACCCTTGAAAAGCCCAAGTCTGTTCTGTTGAGATCCTATATAAAACACTACGAGATCAACCAGATAATGTACCGTGGAAAATCACGGTCCACTTACAAAACCTCAGTCATTTGGCTTTTAATTTATTTTGATAAAATATTAGAATCTGGTTAATTGTCTGTATCCAGATTTCTTGTTAATATTGATTTTTTATACAGTACAACACACAAAGTAAAAATACCCCATGGAACAAACTAGCTATGATCTGCTGTAAAAATCAAACTGGCTTTATCTGTTGTAAGAATAATCCAGATAAAATGTTGTTTGTTTTTTTAAATTTTCATATCAACAGGGAGGCTGCAGTCAGGCAAGATTCTGGCAAATGCAGGTACTTTTTCCCCTTTTCAACTGCAGTGTGTTACCTCTAAGAAAAACAAAAAAAAAAAAAAAGAAAGAAAGAGAAGAGAGGCAACAACCAAACAAAGTTGCCTTGAACAGGGAGAAGGTATCATGTTTAGCCTGACCTTGACCTGCAGCTCTTGACATCAACTCTGGAAAATGTGTCAGTTTTCTTGCCTGGTTTGTTCAAGTGGTGAAGCCTTATTGCTGCCGTAAAGGCATACTTTACATACACACACAAACACAAGTATGCTTATTTCTATGAAGTCAGAGGCAACAAAGCTGTCTTTGTATCTAGCAAATATAATTCTTTCCTCCTTGCATAATTGCTTAGATGTTTTTGTCTGAAATTCTATTCACATTGACACTTTGTGTATGTGTGAAACTGGTTTGAATGATGTCTACATTCATTAGTTTTTCCACAGTAACTATTTCTCTTACAAGGTACATGATCCCAGAGCAAAGAAAAGTTAACAATTTAACACTCTGAGGGTGTCTTTGTTGGGAACAGTATAATTTTTTAATTCACATTCCTTTCACTTAGTTTCTGTAATCCCTGAAGAGAACTGAGTCAAACTTTGTGTTTTAATTAGGATTTTCAGTATTTATGGCCTGCAGCAATGAAAGGAAAAAAAATTCTACAGTTGTGGGAAAAAAGATTGGGCCAAGTCTGCGTTCTTGTGACTGTCATTTACATTTTCTAAGAACAGATGTAAAAACTGAAAATGGTTTTGTGATTCACAGCCCAGTATGACCAAAAGTAATCAAAAGCATTTTGCATGAAATATCAGTAAGAAACATCGATGAAAGATAGTGAATTTAGGTAAGGAATGCTACTCTGTAAGGAAGAGAAGAGACTGGAATTACAGAAATTACGATAACTCTCCAAAATTGCTATGTTGTTTTTATAAACACAGAAGTTACAGATACATTGCATTGGTACCAAGGGCTGAAGAATTTAACAATGGCAAATGAGAAGCTGATCTTGTGCCAGGCAATAGAAGCTCACAAGAAGGTAAAATTTAGTATCACTACGAACTTGTACAGATTCGTTACAGTACTGAAACATTGAAAAAGTACACCTTTGCTCTCTTTTGCTTTACAACATAAGTTTATTAATGTGTCATCTGTAGAACATTCAGAAATACCAGATGAATAAAACAATTTTTCAGGTTTTGCTTAATAATGCAAAATTCCTGCTCTGTCCTTGTGGGTACCTGATTTGTTTGACTGTTTATTGATCAATGCTTGACAGTCTCTGTAGGCTAAACTGTGCAAGACGATCAAGATAATCATGATTAGTTATTTCTCAGTGAACATCATGCAAATCTGGAATAGCTTTATGGTAGTTTAACGGAACTAGACTATTTTCAGCAAAAACATCATCCATCAGCAAAAACGTTGCGCCTCTGTTGGAGACTATTTCCTAGGTACTCTAAATAATTTGTAAGAATGTGGGAAGATTACTGTGAAAAATACACATGAGAGGAGAATCAAAATTTAAAGATACCAGTGAAAGGTAGTAACCAAGTGTGTATCCATCTCTGTTTTTTGGTGCTAATTGGATGCTTAACTACTAACCATGTATTTAAAAGCTCATGCTACAATTTAATAAAAGAGACTTTTAAAAACTCAAATATAATTAATGATTGGAAAGGGAAAAAAAGATCAGCTATATGTATAGCTTAATAGTTAAATATTATATGAAGAGTGTTTTCTTCCTTAGAAAAAAAACAAGTGTCTCACTCAAGATAGTTAGTCATCTTTTGAAGCTGCTTTTTCATGTTGTAATAGTTTAAACTTAACAAATATTTTAAGCTGAGAAAAGTGCAAATTAAGACTAATGTATTCTAAATCCATTTCTTGAAGTACAGACATTTTTCATTTTCCATAATCCATTGAGAAAAATGTCAATTTAGAAAAACTGAACTACAGCTTGGAGGGAAAAAGAAAGTGTAACAAAAGTATCTATAGAGATACTAACAGATCCAGAATTCACAGATTAAAAGCTGAAATTATAAATTACCTCAGTTTTCACACAAACAACTTACATAAGGTTCTCAGTACCCTTGAGCTCAGCCTCTCAAAAATCTTTGAAAGTACTCATTATTTGGACATATGTGGGAAAAAAAGAAATGCAAAAGCAAACCCAAACCCAACAATAATGACAGCCAAACAAACAAACAAAGAATCTATCTTCAACTTGATAGGTTGAATACTATTTATATCAGAATGGCAGTTTCTGAAAGCTTTATGAGACTTATTTATGACTTTTGACTCTCATTTGTATGTGAAAATGTCCAATAAACCATGAAAGTCTAAAATTAATGTTCTCCTTCCTCTGTTCATCATTAATTAAATCCAAGTGAGAGTTCACAAATTTTCTTCAGCTTTTTCTTAAAATTTCTGGAAGAAAGTTTTGGAAGACAATCTGAAAACCAGGAGTTGAATCAGTAGAGTATAAAAGGGAAAATAACTTGTTTTCTAATTCATTCTTGCCTCTGGGACAAGTAAAACAAAGACAAAGGAAGGCAACAGCTTCTTTCAGTATCTAACAGATAAGTGAGAGAGAATTGCTGACTAAGACTGAGAGCAAGATTCCCGTAAAATTGCTAGAATGCATAAATTTTCCTGCATGTATGCATTCACTACTTCCTGTAGGGATGTCTGTATGTAAACACGAGCATGAACACAGATGCACACACAATGGTATATTCCTTTTTTGCTAAGAAATCATAGTCTTAAAATGTAGCATGGCTATTTTTATCATGCACATATGTGGACACATTTTTCAAAATAAAAAAATAAAATCCAACATCCTGCTAACCATTCTTATTTATAGAAATTGAGATAAAAAGGGGAAGTATTAAAAAAAAAAAGTGAAAATCTTATTCTGTCAAAAAGTAATGAAAATGCTTAGTCAACTTTCCTACTCTAGGATCACTTCATCTTCTCTCAAATTTTGATCAGATGATATATATTTAACAGCAGCATATTTTTCTTTCTGTGGCAATCAATATCAACTGTCTTCTTATTGACTGATGGAAAAATAGTGGCAAAAGTTCTTTATGTTTTCTTAATAATTTCAGTTCAGGGCATAGTATGTCATTATAAAATAACAGAAACTATTTCTGTACATTGAATTATAAAAAATGGCCATAAAATTATTGCATTTTCATTGGGACAAGGAAATCTGACAAGTGCAAGTAAAACGCTTGATCTAGCTTCTACTGTGATGAAAGGGTGAAAACAGGCAGCTGTTCTATCAGAAAAATGCTGATAACAAATTATGATCTTTATTACACGATTTATTTTTTTTTTGCTGTATGCATATATCCATAAATCTGAACTTATACAAACAGTCTGTCCAAAATGAAACAGCTCACAGTAAACATCTGAATTTTTTTTAATCATTTATTTTGAATAATTTAAATCTAGACTTAAGCCATAGAGTTCAAATTAAAACTACTTTTGGAATAAGCATCGATATCTAGATGTGTCGAGATTCATTATAGCAATTTCACCAACTATAAAGAAGAAAATTTAGTCTAATTTACTTATTTTTCATATCTGCCTAAGATGAGTGGAATATAAAAAGTTCCTTTAGTTATATCTACTTATAATCATAGAATTCTGAACTGGTTTGGATTGGAAGGGACCTTTAAAGATCATCTAGTTCCAGTCCCCCTGCCACGGGCAGGGACAGCTTACACTAGACGATGTCACTCAAAGCCCCATCCAACCTGGTCTTGAACTTTTCCAATGATAAGGCATCCAGAACTTCCCTGAGTAACTTGTTACGGTGTCTCACCACCCTCATTGTAAAAAAATTTCTTCCTTTTTCCAGGCCTCTGATTATTTTCATGGTCCTTCTCTGGACACACTCCAACAGGTCCATGTCTTTCCTGCACTGGGGACCCCACAGCTGGACGCAGGAGTTCAGGTGAAGTCTCATGAGAACAGAGTAGAGGAATCAGTAGTATGTGGTAAAAAATTCAAACTCAATCACAGAATATAATTCAGTACCCACCATGCACTTCCAGATCTTCCACCTGATGATAACCTGTTAAAAGCCAAGATGTTTTTGTTGTCTGATAGATCCCTGTGAAAATGTTTCTGTATCTCTGACACCTAGACTAGAAAGCTACCATAAAACACATGACAAACTACCTTGCTGAACAAAGTCAAAGGACTACATACTGAGACACTTATAATATAGATCAGATTTTCATTTATCTCTTTACTTTCAACATATAATCCCACTTTTGAAGTAGCTGTTATATGAAATATACTTCATTTTATAAGTGCCATAAAGGCACTTGCATTATTTATCAGAAAGTGATGATAGAAAATGTAAATGTATTCCTTTTACGCATGGTATACACAATATTTTCCTGAGGTTTTATTAGGTAAAGCACATATTTATATGGTATGTGGCAGGATGAAAATTACCAGTCTTTAAGACCACCAGTTGCATAATAAATAAAGAGTCTGTGCTATTTTAGTAGTAAATAATATGAAAACAACATACAAAACAACTTTTGTTGTTGTTGTTGTTCTCGTAAACAGGTCATCTATAAAGCCAAATAAGAAAAAAAACCCAATATGATGGTGCTATATTTTCTTGAGATCCAATAACTTCAATAAATTGGTATTTTCATATTGTACCATTTGACATAATCCATTAAAGAAAAGGCACCATATAGTTTGATTCCTTATCTTGCTATGAAGTTGTTTCTTTGGTAACTTCACCAATGTTTAAGTATTTTTTATATGCAGACCTCACAAAGAAAAAATTCTTGGCACTTTAAGGCAGTTGTTGTTATGAATTTTCTGAGGGTGCTTTTAATAGCTAAAAAGTTGTAATAGATTGATTATATGTTTACCTTTCAATGCTGCTAATTCAATTACTTTCTCACCACTCTATTTCTCACTGACTTGTCATAAAATATCAGACTTTGGAAAATGGATTAGAAGTACTGCTTTAATGTAGTGTTCAGTATCAAAATTTATTGGTATGCTTCAGTTGTGTTTCTTTAATGTGGAAATGAATATATGCTTTTTAAAGTTCTCATATGCCGCATTGATAGAAATTTCCATTTAAACGCATTGTAGTTATGTACTGTACTTATCTGCTCCAACACAAGTACTTAGAAATCCAAATAATGAATATGAGAAATTTCATACTTCAGGCCAATACAAGTATCAAGACATTTGTAGAAAAAAAAAATCTTGGAATTGTTAATACTTATGTTTTTAATGATTTTGCTTGTGCAGTTGAATTTTGGTTTAGATACTATATAAAAATTGGAAAAAATATATTTAAGAAACATAATACACCACAGACTGAAAAATAAAATAAATTATACAAAATTCTACTGTCAGAGGCCTAAGTTTATTTAGGCATGAGAAATAATTGGTAGGAGAAGGACAGTCATTCAGAAAACTGAATGAAGAAAGATTTCTAATTATATTGGTTGATTGCTTCACAAAGATCAGTGCATAAATGGATTCATCAACAAATCTCAGAATCACAGCTGTCCCATTCCTAGGCCTAGTATGAAATATAATCAAACTGTGGAAGCAGTGACAGCAAAAGGATGGCAAATAAGAAGAGATAAAGGCAAAAATATTCAGTGTGAATTTGACATTGTCCCACACAATATCCTTGTGTCTAAACTGGAAGGACATGGATTTGATGGGTGGACCACTTGGTGAGTAAAAATTTGGCTGGATGGTTGCACTCAAAGCATGGTGGTTAATGGCTCAATGTCCAAGTGGAAAACAGTGACAAGTGGTGTTCTTCAGGGGTTGGTGTTGGGACTAGCACTTCTTAAAATTTTTGTTGGTGACATGGACAGTGGGATTGAGCGGACCCTCAGCAGGTTTGTTGATGCACCTAGCTGTGTGGTGTGGTACACGCTGGAGGGAAGGGATGCCATCCACAGGGACCTTGACAGGGTTGAGAGATGGGCCTTTGTGCAAACCTCATAAAGTGCAAAAGGGCCAAGTGCAAGGTCCTGCACCTGGGTCGGAGCAATACCAAGCACCAGTACAGGCTGGGATGACAATAGATAGAAATGAGCCCTGAGGAGAAAGCCTTGTGAGTGTTTGTGGAAGAAAAACTCAATATGACTTGGCAATGCACGCTTACAGCCCAGAAGGCCACACACATCCTGGGCTGTATCAAAAGAGGTGGGACCAGCAGGTTGACAGAGTGATTCCTCTCCTCTACTCTGCTCTTCTGAGACCCCACTTGGAGTGCTGCATCCAGCTCTGGGGCCCACAACACAAGAAAGATATGAATCAATTGGAACAAATGCAGAGTAGAGCCACTGATGTGATCACAGGGCTGGAGCACCTCTCCTATGAAGATAGATTGAGCCAGTTGGAGTTGTTCAGCCTGGAGAAGAGAGGGATTCAGGGAGACCTTATAGCATCTTCCAGTACCTAAAGGGGTTCTACAGGAGAGCTGGGGAGCAACTTTTCACAAGGGCATGTATAGGTTGATAGGACAAAGGGAAACGGCCTTTACCTGAAGGAGAGTGGGTTTAGATTAGATACTAGGAGGAAATTATTTCCTGTGAGGGTGGTGAGACATTGGAACTGGTTGCCCAGAGAGGTTGTGGACTCCCCATCCCTCAGGTGTTCAAGACGAGCCTGGATGGGGCTCTGAGTAACCAGTCTAGCAGAAGGTTCCCTGATTATGGCAGGGGTATTGGAGCTAGATGATCCTCAAGGTCCCTTTCAATCCTAACCATTCTGTGATTCTGTGGTTAGTTCCCAGTAAAAAATGTTTATAGGGAATTACAAATTTTCATAGTAAATATGAAGGACAGATAGAGTAAGTTTTCAGGAACTAACTTTGGGTTACTGGTTTTTGTTGGACCTGGAGGCAGCCACTCTACTAAGGGACCCATTAACAACACATAAATCTTTCTCTTCTTTCCTTGTGAAGAGCTCTTGGGAAGCTCGGTAATAGAAAATTTTTTGTCCACCACTACCACCATATTACTCTTTATTTTTGTGTAGACAGTTAACTTAAACAGTAGGGAAAGAAAATGAATACCTCCTTGAAAATTTCCTTTCTGTTTGTTTAAGCTATTACACTTTTGAGACTCTTAGAAATGAGGGAAAAAGGAACTTTTTTTTTGTCTTGAAAAGTCAATGCCTGCATATATTTAGATAGTAACCACAGAACTACAAGAAAAGGAAATATGAATTAAGATTGCATATTAAGATATATCTTGGCATCATATGTATTGTTAATTTTTTTTTTTTTTAAAGTTTTGGCCTAAGTTTGATGAATTGAACTGTGAGTTTCTGGTACAGCATAAACTCGAGTTACCTCTGTATTTAACTATACTGCACTTGATGGAAATTTGCCCTCCAGTTTATGCAACATTTCACAATAATTTCATGCTCTGGAAAGGAAACAGGAGTAAAGAACCCTTCTCTTTTTTCATGGCTTTAAAACCAGAATGTAGATTAATGCATTTGACTTCAGTTTGAAATAAAATCATCCTACGGAGATTTTCCAAGTGTTGTACTTGACAATTTTTGTATTTTTAAGTATTATTCATCTTGGTGATTCTGTAAGATGAAAAAAGGGAATTACTCAGCTCCATCATGTGAAAAGGAGAAAGAAAGGCAAAAATGCAGAAGGAAAGAAGGAGAATGAGGAAGAGGGAATGAGGGAATGGAGGATGGAAGGGAGGAAGGAAATTGGCCAGTTGTTGCATGTACTGAAGCACATAATGTTTAGATTTTAAAAACATGAAGACTTTCCAGCTGAATCTCTTCCTCTAAGCAATCTGGCCTTCTTGGCTAAAAATAAAGATCCTGCTGCCATAATAACATATTGCTCTTGATTAAAAATGCTCATTAAATGGAATTAAAATTCTTACTAGTGGCTAAAATTATTCTGTAAAAATAAATTAGGGGCTTGGACTAATAGAAGAATTACACAGTCTAATAATAGTTTAGGATAAAGGTTTATACAGATAACTTATTTTGTTATTTTGGTGTGTAAAGACTTCTGGTATGGTAAAACCAGTGTCAGACAATCTGAATTCAGACATGTGGAAGGGCATTGCCTAATCCATATATTTAAGAACTATGTCATAGCTGAACATTTTGGATCACCTTATTCCATCTTTTCTACTTTCCTTCTGTTATATTTATTCATAATTTCATTATTCATGATTGCAGAAGTTAGGTTTTAAGAGTGGAGGGAAAGAGCAGAACAGAAGAAACATAACTGTGTCCTTTTGGGAACATCCTTCTAGTAGGGATTTCATTTGTTACACATTTAACACTAATTTATCCATATTCCTCCTTTTAGAGAAATATCGAAGAGAAGGTCAGACCCACTGAATGACCATCTGGGGCTGTGCAGAGGTACTTTATCTTCCTACACTTCTGGAAATCTACCAGATATAAGGTTAAAAGTCTTCTCTCTTCTATAAACTGAGACAAGCTCTTTCAGTTTGTTTTCTGTGACTAACCAGGAGGACCTTGGTTAAAAGTGCTATCTTTTCCCATTCCTTCAATGTTCACTGAAATAATGTCTTTCCTTCAGTGATCTGTCAAAATTTTATATCTCTTCCATATTGTTTCTGCACAATGACATGCCATCATTTATCTTTGTCCCAAGCTGGGCAAATAGAAAATTAATTATCTATAAACACGTTATAAATATGTGCTGTAAAAAGCATATGTAGGCAAGCTGTCACTTAACTTAGTCTCCTATTGATTCTAAACATCACGAATGGACTGATTTCTTTTGGACAAGTCTAGCTCTGGGGCTAGTGTTAATATAGTTGCTATTGGATTAATTGAATAAAATCTATGATTAACAATACGAATATCTATGAAACTAGACAAAAATGTCATGTCTTTCTTATATTATACCACTCCATAACCATATTTCATCAATAAATATGCCATTTTTACATCCGTAATGTAAGACTGGTTAGATTAATAAGGCAATTATTTAACTTAGCTAATCTTCTAACATTTATATTATATTTTTAATTTAGGAATTTACAGGAAGCTGATTAAAGCATTATTAGTAAAAATTTTAAAATATATTAACAGAACCTTTGTATTGATGTATAATTTCCAGACTGAAGATCTATAATCAATATGCTTAAACTTTAATAAGTGCTAAGCATCATATACGTAAAATGTGTTGGTACTTTTTCTCGTATGGCAAACAGAATAAAGTAATTAAAGCTAAAAAGAAAAATGTGTGCACCAGACTGGAATAGTATTAAAATATGCCTATGCTTAGGAGGATGAGAGGAAATACAACACAGATGGCACTGATTTCAAAAATACAGGACCTCATTCAGTGCCTATTAAGTTATCAGAAAAATAAATCACTTATCTGCACAAGCTCCAAAATGCTTTCACAGACACAGGTATAGACACATCTAAGTTCCCCTTGTACAGCAGTCAGACACCTGACTTGGTGCGGGGTTGTTCTCCTGATGTTAGACTGTCATACCTGGCTGAGAGGTCCAGCACTCTTCCACGGCTGTGTTACAGACCCTCAGAAAAGAGACCAGAGAGACTCCTCTCCATGAGCTTTAGTCTTACGTTCCTAATGATTCTGGAGGTACCTCCAGAAATAATTCCTTAATTAATGCAATTTAAAATATTGAAATGGTGAGGTAAAGTGCTGGAGGGGTAAAGGTAACAAAAAAAATTAGTACATTTTATAGAGCAAATATAAAGTCCTTTTAGTACCTATAACTTGTGGTCACTGTTACACATATAACTGCTAAAATTATGATTAAGAGTGTTACTTGTTAGAAAATGGCCTGCTATTATTGGAAATCTATTAAGTAGTCATTTAACATGTAAAACATCTATTTGTTACTCAAATGAAATGTCTGCAGAGGAAAACAGTACTGCGACATACTGGTCCCCAGCTGCTACATAAAGATTGGTATTGATCCAACAGAAAACAGAAACTGAATCAGATATTATTATTAATTTTTCTACGGTAGCTACTTGTTAAAGCTATTACTTTTATTGCCTTCTTCCCAAGGGTCCATTTTTGAGCTTTGGTCCTTGTGTAAATAAATCTGTGAAGAGTATAGAGTGATATCACTTTTACCAGAAAAAAATAACTATGTATCTCCTGAGTATACTGAGAAAGTCCAAAAGTTATGGGATTCTGGGTAAGAGTAACCCTAAGCAGAATAACCCACTACAGGCTGGGGACTAACCTGCTTGAAATCAGCTCTGAGGAGAAGGACCTGGCGGTCCTGGTGGACAGCAAGCAGTTCACGGGCTGACACTTTGACCCTGTGGCCAAGAAGGCCAATGATATTTTGAGATGCATTAGGAACAGCCTTGCCAGCACGTTGAGGTAGGTGATCCTGCCTCTCTGCTCAGTCCTACTGAGACTACATCTGGAATACTGTGTTCAGTTCTGAACTCTTCAATACAAGAGAAACATAGAGCTCTTGGACTGCATCCAGCAGAGGGCAACAAAGATGATTAAGGGACTGGACCTTACAAGGAAAGACTGAAGTAGCTGGGCCTGCTTAGCTTTGAGAAGAGATGACTGAGAGGGCACTTCATCAATGTATATAAATATCTGAGGAGAGGGTGTCAAGAGGATAGAGCCAGGCTATTCTTGGTGGTGCTGAGCAACAGGACAAGAAGCAACAGGCAGAAACTGCTGCACAGGAAATTCCACCTGAATATGAGGAAGAACTTCTTTACCGTGTGGTTGACTGTGCACTGGAACAGATTGCCCAGAGTGCTTATCTGGTCTCCTTCACCAGAGATATTCAAGAACTGTCTGAATGCAATCCTCTGCTGTGTGTTCTAGGATGACCCTGCTTGAGTAGGGAGGTTGGACCAGGTGACGCACTATGGTCCCTTCCAACTTACCATTCAGTGACTGTGCAAAGCAGATTCACTGTATGTACCTATGGATTAGAAAGTGCCTTTTTGTGTCTGAAAATATCAACTTCCTTTTGCATGGAAATTGACCTCCATTTGGACTAGCCTGTGATGCCTAAAAGCCGTGCCTGTAAATCTAAACTATTAATTGGGGGCTTTCTTTAGGATATCAAAAGTACAAGAACCTAGAAAGGGGATTCATCAGATATCTGGAGACATACATTTTGTGTTGAATTGCCTTTTAGAAGTATGGCCTAGGATACCTCGGATAATCTAACTCTTAAGACAAAGCAAATAAATTTCTGAGCAGATTAATTCTTGGTAATAGAATCATAGAATTATTTAGATAGGAAAAGACCTCTAAGATCAAGTCCAACCATTACCCTACTAACAGTGCCGAGTCCACCATGAAACCATGCCCCTAAGAGTCCCCTTTACATGTCTTTTAAATATCTGCAGGAATGAGGACTCCTCCACTTCCCTGGGCAGCCTGTTTCAACATTAGACAAAACTTTAAGGGAAAAAAAATTCCTAATATTCAGTAATAAAGTCCATTTTGTCTTATTCTATCTCTTGTTATTTGGGAGAAGACACTGATTCCCTTGCTACAACCTCCTTTCAGGTAGTGGTAGAGAGCACTACAGTTCCCCCGAACCTCCTTTTCTCCAGGCTAAACAACCCCAGCTCCCTCAGTCACTCCTCATAAGACTTGTACTCCAGACCCTTCGTCAGCTTCATTGTCCTTCTCTAGAAATGCAGCCTCAGTCATATGTCTCTTTATTACAGTTCATAAATAATTTTTTCTTGTGAAACATAAAACATCATGAACACCTAGTGTACCTGCTGGGCAACATATATTTGGATGTTATTCTCCATGGACAGAGCATGTTGGTGTGTTCATTTCAATTTCCTTTTAAATTTGAAAATGCTGGTATTCTTCTTGATCTACAGATGATGAGGAAGGGTTCTGATAGGAACAACTGTAGCTAGTGCCACAACCATGTTTTATATCTTATGTCCATGTTCACCCACCGCGAAATGACCCAGTAGAAGAAAGATGTTGATAAATTGAGAGGGGGTCCTTGGCCACAAAAATGGCAGGACATATGAGGAGAGGATTGGGGAACAAGGCTTCCTCAGCCTGGGCCAAAGACAGTTTCACAGACACCTTCCCATAGGTGGTTACTGAGGAGAGAGCACTAAGATTTTTGCTATACTGCACAACATTAAGAGTGAGTAATAGTGGTAATCAATTGAAACAATACAGCTTCTGACTGCATCTAACTGGTGGTGACAGGGTGGAATCTCCATGAAAATAATGAAACTAATTTTGTTAGCTTAGTTTCTTCTGTTTTGTGAGTTGCTAGTCTTCTTGTGCTCAGAGAAAAATATCTTTTCATATTACTGAAAATGCAATAATTAATTGAAGCAATATACATATCACCTTTTACAGTAGTAGCTCTCAGCAGCATGGACTTTTGAGTAAAATGAGAAACAATCTATAAAGTTTTCTTCCCCTCTTTAGTCACACATACATAAATAATTACAGTAAGGAACCCATACATTAAAAGCTGAAATTATTTATAAAATGCATATTTTCACCGAATAATAATTTAAGTATATTCCTCTTATCCTAGAACAGAAAAAAAATCAGGAGAAATACTCATATGATTTTAAATAATGCCAGTAAGCCTCAAAATGTTATGTAGTACATGAATATCAGCCTGCTATAATATCTAGGAAAAGCTGTTGAGCAGAAATTAGCCTTTAAATAAAATTTAAAGGCCTATAGAGAACACTCATCTTGAACAGAAAATGTAGCTTTTGTTCGATGATTGGAACTCGTAATGTTTTCCCTGTTAGATCTTATTAACCTATATATGCAATGCACAACAATGCACAGTAAGTTTTAACTACTTTAGTCTTTGTAAAATCTTGCAATTACAATCTCCAAAACATGTGAAGCTATTTTATAATGTTAATTAAGGGTCATGGAGTATTATTTCCTACATGGTGTTAGTAAGCTGGTGGACTGTAACATTTTGCTGGAGCTTAAGTTAGCACTCTATTAACTATACCTAAGTGGCTTGCTTATCTTTTTTTGTTTAGCAGGTCATTTGACACCCAATAATTTTATGTTATGAAAGAAAATACATAAAACTATGTTGACTTAGAATAAGGCAGCATTGTTTTTTTTTCAGAATCTCTCTTTCTCTCTCTCTTTCCTTTTCTATCTGTTCATAAAGGAGGAGAAACCCAGTGTATTAATGGAGACAAGAAGGTACTAGTGAACATTGATCGAATATTTGTGATGGTTTCTGTTATTACTCTTTTAATAATTTACAGCAGTACCACCACACGGTTGTGTAGACTTCTAGAATATAAAATGGTTTAAACTATTTAAAAGTCGTGTATTCTTTCATTTTTGTTTTTGTTTTGTTTTGTTTTACAAAATCTTACAGCATAAGAACTTGACAAATTAGGTAGGATTGAGATCAGATGTATCGCTGTTCTTCGTTCTGTGGCATCATTTTCACATAAGTAAAATAGGTATGAAATCATAACACATCAGAGTGGTATTTGGCTAGGATAACAGCTAATGAAGTCCTGGATTTCCAGTTTCCTACTTTTCCCTGTGAAGTTCATGAAATTCTTCTGTATATCAGATTATCAGTCACTATTTAGCTGAAACAAGGGGTAAGATTCCCATCAGTAAGAAGTGTCAGACCTTTTCATAAATGCTCAGTAAAAATTTGAAATTGCAATAAGACAAGTTTTAGATCAGTCTCTACTTATTTCAAGGATATTTATTAAGCAAGTAAGCATCAGATGAAAGCCCATGATGCCCTTCTGTAAGACCTCCTCAAAGAACCTCAAAGCATAGTTTACTGATGAAGGTTCTCCCAACACTTCTTCACTTACATGGAAACATAAATGAGAATAACAGAGTTACTAAGGATTTTTATACCCTCCATGTACAGAAACTTGAAACTGATGTTCTTTAAAGGGTCACTTAGTTGATATTACTATCCTGCGAAGGCTAATCAAAAGTGCCCAATTGACATTTCATCTAGGTTAAAAGAAGTCTCTTTTTGTCTTTAGGTGGCTAACTTTTAACTTTTCTCCTCACATAGGTATATCTAGCAAATGTGCAGGAAAATAATTTCTCTATCCTTTCCCTTACAAAACACAAGTTAAACTGCTATTTTGTTGTGCTGAACATGCCTATTTCCCCTCTCTCCTCTCAAAAAATCAACATAAAAAAAAAAGAAAAAGAAACTTATAATTCCTGCCTCCCTCAATTCTTTAAATTTCCAAAACAGCATTGTCTGTATTCATATCAGTAGTATTATTTATATAAGCTATAGAAAAAGTCTTTATATTATGAAGACATTAAAATTAGACTGACAGAACTGTAAATATTTGGTCATCAACACCCAAACCACAAAATGAGAATATTGCTAAAAGTTATGTTCCTTCTTGAAACAATTAACAGGAGTGGATCACACTTAAATCATACTTATAATAAATATCTGCAGATGCCTCATTATAATGCAGCAGGAGATGACCTCCAAAATAAAAGGAGACAAGCAGTTACACTGGTATCTAGGTAGATTAAAGCTCCAGCTGCATATTTTTAGGTTCCTAACAAGTAAAGCATCTAAAATAAGAGTTTAACTTTTCTCTTTGAAAAAGGAAAGAATCATCTATATTTTGTTAAACAAAACCGATTGAAGATAAAATAAATAATTAGAAGGATTAGTTGAAAATATGACTGAAAATAAACATGATCCCTAGTGCAGATCACTAAATAACTGGAATTTACATCTCCTCTTGCAAATCATATGCTCTACAGCTAAAACCCTTTCTGAAGATCTTATTGAAACACTATAATAATATAGCTAGAGAAAACAAATCAAGATGCCCATTTTGAAATCTACTCTCTGTGTGTTGACATTTGGTGATTGTGACTGATTGATATCACAGCATATTTTAAACATTTGAAAGGCAAGGTAATTTTCCTAGAATTGGATAGAAAAGGAATCACATGATAGTTGCCATCTTGGATATGACCAGTGTATTTTAAAAGCTATTACCTTTGTGTGTGGTCCAGCCAGAACACACTACAAAAACCTTTACCAAAGGTATAAACCCTTTACCCTTCATGCAACTCACATTCCTTAGATCTAATTTTAGGTATTTGTCTGCTATTTTAAGTCAGAGGTCTCTCTGACTTGGAGTAGTTCAATTTACATTCACTTATCACTTTCCAGTGTAGAGGAAATCTGGGGAGACTGAGCTCTAATTTGGAGACTTTTGTTCCATTATGAGAACTCAGAATCCCTAATGCAAATGTTTCTCTGTTAACATTTATACAGGTAGGATACTGAAAAGTCTTGTAGTACCTTGTACCTCTTTTAGGAATTTACATATTTAGATTTCCATTCTTTGTTTCAGTGTTGTTACAAGATATGATCGCGGAAAATATTTTTTGCTGTTGGACATACATTGTACTGACTGCAATTTATTCCTTTATCTGTTCATGTGTAACAGTTACAGCAATCTGCTGAAACGTGGATGTATTTTTCTCTTTATAGTTTATGTTTAAACGATGGAGGCTGACATAAAGTTGGGTTTCAGGTCATGTGGAATGTCAGAAGCATAGGCTGGAGACATGCATAGTACAGTGTCATCAGTATCCATGAATTAGATTAAAAAAAATGTGATTATGTGGTCTCTTAAATTAATAGATGATCTATTGCATTTCTAAAAATAATTTAAAAAATTAATAAATTGACATGGCAAATTGAGTAGAAAATAATAAAAAAAAACAGTAAAAAAATGTATCTTTGCTAGAAAGAGGCATTTTACATTTTTTATTGTTGTGTTCCATAGAAGAATATTTATGCTGTTTACCACTTGACTAATGTCATTGTGTAATGCATTTATTTGACAGACTTTAAGATTGGTAAGGAATGTGACTCCTGAGACACTTTTCTGTTGTATCAAGTCACTTGTAATAAGCCATCAAAAGTTTTTTGGGATTTTTTATTGGTTTTGGAATGAAGAGGTGATATTTATCAATTCTTCTATCTACAAACTTCAGAATGGTCTTATTGTTTTTGATTCTAAACTTGACAACCTGACTTATGGCCTGGTTTCATTCCAGTTTATGGTCAGTTTTAGGCATTTACCTGAAGCTACCACACCCTGAAAAACATTCTGAAGATGATGTAGCTACTAAAAACATTCTATGAGGATACTCAAAATCTCCCATGAGACAGACTTAGATCCTTACTACTCTCAATTGCTTTAAGAGACTTTTCTAGGATTATAAAGCTTCCTAACTATGTGTCAGTTTAGAACCACAAGTGAGATAGCATGAGTCGAGGCCATTGCTCTTTCTGTACTTGCATGTTGACTCTATAAACAAAGTATGACAAATTTGCGGGTGGGAAAAGGGAGGTGAGGGAAAGAGAAGAAAAAGTTTATCATTGCTTGTTCTAGACTTGAATGCAAAAAACAAACTGAGAAAAAGGAATGTCTGTAGATAGTGGTATGAGAACAGAATATTGTCAGCATCATTATCTGCTTTTACACTGCAATCAAAAACATCCAGTGTTTAGAATGATACAAACAGAGAAGATAAAACCTTACCCTGTGGATCCAAAACAAACAGCAATCAATTTTTGTCTTCATAATGTAGTGATCTATCCTGGAAGTACCAAGAGCCTTCAGACTCTATCTTGTTTTTTCCTTCACAGCACTGAGCATCAGCTCAGTCCTGAGCTTTTCCTAATAATTTCTGGACACCCTCATGTTTTAACAATATGAGGCAGATGGCACAAAGGGAATTGTGTTTAGATGTTTTGTTGTCATTCTTTTAACTTATTTTTTAATCCAGGTATGTATATGATGCTTTCTATTGTTTTTTTTTCCCCCATTGTTATATGCCTCATTTATTTGAAATATCTAAGCACGTTTATGCTTGCAGTTTCAAAGGAGTACTTATTTGCCACCCACACCTCTGCAGTACTGTTTCACAACTGCACAAAGAAATAAATCATGTAGGTCAAAATCTCTTGTGGAAAAAGTCATCAGACAAGAGAAACTGGTTTGCTTAAAGAAAAACTCTATTAAAATAAATCCACTTGAATACTTTTCACATATCTGAGACAATTATCTGCTCCCAAATGGTATGATTGCTTGTTCACTAAGTAATTCTGCTCTGAAGTTTTGTTCTATAAGCAAAGACATAGTAAAAGGTGTTCAGATCTCTAGAGCAGTTTCAAGTACTTTTGGAGCTTTGTAAATCAAATGGATAAAATCAAAATGATAAAGTAGAAAATTAATAGAAAGGTTTTAATGTTTGGCTAAAAGCCATAGTTACCATTAAAGTTGTAAATATCACCACAAAATAGATAACAATATAAAAATTTATGTAAACCAATAGAAATGTCTATTTAAACCTATTTATGAAAATCTATTTTCAGCAACTTGCTACACTGTGAACTCAGTTGTTCTGTGCTTTCCTTTTTGAAAACTGTTGATAAAAGAGAATTGAAATTTTAAAAAAACAGGCATACATAAATGCTTTCAGAGACTGTTACTACTATTTTCGTTCAGTGGACTCTATACACATTAGAAAATGTCTTCTATCTATGATATCTGTTACGTCAAATTATCCATTATTCATTGAATAAAAGCTTCTCCTTCTAACAACATAATTTTAATGACATTAATGTAGTTTTTCAGAAATAAAATACGTGGTATGTAATCAGACTTCATTTTCTTCACTGGAATAGCCCTCGTGTTGTCAAGGAAATATTATAGCACCACACTGTCATTCCCAGTATATGACAATTTGACCCCACATGACAAGTATTTTTCGAATACATGCATTTAAATTAATATTAATGAGTCATATCAAACATGCACGCCACATAGATGAAATTTCAACTATATCTACCTAATCAACTAGGCAAAGCTTTTGTGAAAGGCAATTTTGGTGGAGTTTTTATTTTTTTTCCTACATTAAGTACATGGAGATTTCAAAATAAATAAACTCTTCAAAATTAATCTGTGAATGTTTTTGAAATGGTTTATATTTTTAAACCCATGGACTACTGGTGTTTCTGTCTTTTTATGCTTGGTTATGCAAGGCCTGAAAATGTGATGAAGTGCGGTGGTGAAAGGGGGAAGAGGCAAGATGTAGCGAACAGCCTGACTATTGGCTGCTACAATTACTATAACATGCAAAAACCCCTAGCTGCAAATCCAGAACAGGTGCACTATTAAGGAGGCAGGTTTTATTACTCTGATACAATATTTCATTCCTTTAGAAACTGGAATTGATTAATTTGTTCAGATGGTATTGGTTTTGTTCCTCAAAAGGATGAACCAAGTAAAAGGTTGAGGTCTACTTAGTGATTCTCTCAGATTTTTTTCTTGTGATGTTTTTACCTCCTTTTTCTTCTGAAGAAAATATAGGGAAAATACTTAGTATGTGGTAACCAACTATAAATAAACACAATTTTTGTAAAGGGAAGCCCCCACAGAGAATGTTTTTAACAACTTTACCAATAAAATAAAATATTTCACATACTAGCAAACATAATTTTACAAAGTATATATGGGTTGCAAAAGAAAAGTTTGCATAATTCCATAAAAGAGACTTTGGTCAGATAAAATTTGTGCTGAGCCTGTGGCTGAGAATGTAGGCTAAATTTTATCATTTTGTTCATCTCTTATGTTTCATAGTGTTCATTTTTATTGTGTTGCAACTATGCCTTTCATACGAACATAATATACACAGAAAATTAGAAAACGACCCAATGAGGAAGAAATGGGTGGTCCTGAACATGCATTTTTATCAAGTGTCATGTGCAGCGAAGAGAAACATTATTCAGAAATGTACTAATTTCTCTGATTTATAACAGCCTCTGTTTAGAAACTGTATAGAACTATTTCTTTCATAGTTTGACTAGGAAAATGGGAAGGGCAAAAATGATGTATAAGAGAGGAGATGATAATTCTGCATTATTCACAAGAGAATAATGTAGAGAGAAACAGCACATCCCACACAAAACAGGATTCACCTCTCATAAGTTCTGGTTTCTTTTAAGAGAGCAAAAAATATGGTGATTCTCTAACACAAGTTGTCGTAGAAGGACATACAAAAGCATGACCCAAGGAAGAAAGAAAAAAATGAGAGTTTATTAGTATCAGAGAATAGATTTATATGAAGATTTATTTTTTTAAAAAATGCTTGAAAACATAGTAATAATCCATTTGATGAAATGAGCCTTTTAGCACATGGAAGATGAAAGTTCCTAGGGTTCTATTTAGCCATTGAAGCCATAATTATTAATCATGTTTTGAAGCAGAGAAAGTTATTGAAGCTTAAATGGATACAGCATATATTTGCTACTAGCTAAAAATTAAATCTGATAATATAATGCAAAAACCTCATTTAAATACAGAATGAAGCACATTTTTGAGGGTTTTTTATTTATCAAAATGGCCAAATTTCAAAATGTCATATAATTTTTAGGTAGATTATGAAATGAAAAAATGTTGAAATGAAATACTTTACTATTTTAAATTTTGCACACAGCACTCATACAAAACAAAAGCACTGCTGCTTTCTAAATGTGCATGCAGTTATTATTGGTCACACATTCAATTATCAGTGAAAGACTAAAATTTTTGTAAAAGTTTATAAAATGTTAGTATTTTCTCAGCAGTCACCTGTTATTTTGCTATGGATCATAAGATTACTTTCCTGGAAGACAGATTAATTTTCTAGATCTATTTATTTTCCAATTATTCATTCAGAAATTAAAAATTTGGATTTTATATCCTGATCACAGGAATTTATCCTATCCAAATCACAGAGAGTAGTTGCACACAAATTTTCAGGAATCAATTTAAATTTTCATTCCATAATGCCCTGCTAAAGATTTTGTCTTTTCATAAACACAGTAATTTCAGAAATCTGCTTATTTTTTAAAAAAATAATTTCACAAGTTCAAGCAATAACTGCTTGGAAAGAATAGATAATTATGTCTAAATTCTCACAGGAGATCTACAATAACAGTTATATGTATGCCTGTGTCCATATCTAGGCTTACATTAGCTGTATATTTTTAAATATTGCCTATTCATCTCTAACAAAAGCCAGGCAAAAGCCAGAGCAAAAGCCAGACAAAGGCCAGTTTTGGACCTCTGCTCAGTTTTTACTGTCTCTGAAACTTCACAGTTTGTAGTTCTCTGCTACAGACTAACTTCTGTACCTTCCATGATGTGGCTTTTCCTCCTCTGCTTTTGCTCTGTTTCAGTCGTTTCTTCCATTATTTTCTTTCCTACCACTCCAAAATACTCGCAGCATCACTCCTGCCCAGAACTGCAGTTTATTCAGGAGCTTTAGAGGAGCATGTTCAGAAAAACATGATCTCAATTTGATATATACCGGAAAGAACCATAATTTTGTAACGCAGCCACTGAATCTTGATTTACATCATATTATAGTCCCAGAAGGACAGCTAGGAAAAGGAATTTTTTTGTAAGAGGAAACTCTCTGGTTTAGTACTAGGGTTGGTCTTTTTTTTTTTCACAAGGAGTGTGAAGTAAAGCATGCCAATGATCCAAGTGCCTTGCTTTCATACAACTCTCTCTTGTAGGACAAGGACTTTACATACAGGGAAAAAGAAATGACAGAGATACTTTTCTCAGACCACAACTGCTGTTAAAATACCTGATACTGCAGACAGTCAAGCCAGTGGTCCTGCAGACAGTCAAGCCAGGACATCCTTTCTTCATTATGTAGCCCAGAAGAATTCTTTACTAACGAGTTTCTGAAACTGAGGCCAAGTGATGTTACCTGTTCAGGTGTATGCTATCAAGCCCAATTCTCTTCTGAAACAGGGCAGCCTCATCTAGCCTGTTGGGAATTGAGATAAATCTCAAACTCTGCCTAGGAATTGTCTGGCAGAAGACCGGGCAGACTGATGAGTGTCAAATGTCAGTGGTCCAGATGAGAGCTGTATATCTTGAGCCCATGATCAGGACAGTACAGCAGCAGCCTTGGGCATCTCTTTAGCAGAAAATTCCTGGATCTTCTCATGTACAGAATCTGTTGGACAACACCTTTGTTATTCAATTTGTGTAGTGAAAGAGGGTAGGCAATATATAGTAAGAGGAGGATTTTGCTCTTCAGTGGTCACTTAATGTAAAAATTATGTAGGAATAATATGATAGTGCTCAGTGATTACTTCTCATCTTTGCTTTCAAATATGGCACTGAAGCAGAGCAAAAAACAAGTAAAACCGAGAGGCATGTGGTTTAAAAAAGTGTCACACTAAGTAACATATACTAGGACTGTCTCAATGGTTGTAGTATCTCATGTTGTCATGCAGGCATTGCTCCAAAATTATTTTATATATATACATTCATGTATGTCAGTGACAAATTAAAGTGTAGATAAGAATTTCAAAGGCCAATGAGGTGCTGTAACTCTTGACTCATTGAAAGTGTAAGCAGCCCTTGCTCATCTTGGCAGGAGACAGATTGTCTCCTTTTTTGGCTGGGTTTTTAGGGACAAAATATGTTAAGATTAAGAGAGTCAAGTCCAAGTCATCTTTTTTCTTTCCTTTTACTCTGAATCTGTGAATGCTGAAACTAGGACAACTGCTGACAGTGCTGCAGCAAAGAAAAGCCAACTTCCAAGCATAGTTGCTGTAACAGGCAGAACATAGATGGTAAGAGGAATACCAGTGACTTGCTGGAGAAAGATGATATTTGTAAACTATTATTGTGCTTGTTTTTTACACTGATTATGAGCTAAAAATGCCTGTAGAATCACCTGAACATGACCTTATCTTGTTTTAGGTGCCAGTTCAGGTGCAGTCCCCAAATGCATCACTCCAGAACTCCAATGTTATTCTGTATAGGTAGCTCTGAAATAGTGAAAGCATGAGAAAATTCATTGCATTCTTATTTGGTGGTATATCACACAGAGGTATAGAAGTGAGAAGAGAAAAGAAAAGAATGAGAGGGGAAAGAAAGAAACCACACAAGAAATAGCACAACTATTCCTTCCTGTTTTGCCCCTGAAATTTAAGCTTTCTATAGTGTACATATTTTTCCCTCCATTCCAGTTAGATTACTTTTCATTTATTTATACTGTTCCTATCAAGTCTACAACGTCTCTTAGCTTAATAAAGCTCTTTGCTTAAGCTGTTACTCCTACTGGCCTAATTACAGTAAAAGAAGTCTTTCCAGAAAGATTACATTGGACTTCAATAACAGATGAAACAGTTTATATAGATCATTAAATTGGCACTATATTATTCTCAAACAGCAAATACGAGAAAGTATATTTAAATCAATATATTTTTTGACAGACAAATCACTGCTTTTTTTCTTCACACACCCAATCCATAAATTTTAGAAAGGCAAACTGCCACAGGAGTACTTCATGCAGGCAGTTCAGAAAATTATTTCAACGAGAAAACTAAGCCCTAATGTTTTGCACAACAGTTACATCACTTTAAACATCTCTGGGACAGCTGTGTTCCTTCAGTGTAAGATTTTCATTATTTTTTCAAATAACTAAAAATAATTTGAATGTGAATAATGTATTCAGATAATGTATATATGCATATATGCAAATATTTTAGAATTTCTGGGAAATTTGCCTGTACACACACACAGACACAGCAAGGCATCTTGAAATAAACCCTTTTCATCCAGTCAGATAAGGATTTATCTACAATATTCTGTTCCTGTTAATACTGAAATGCATATTCCATGTGCTCCCATCTTATCTATATCTGATTCCATAAATAAATGCTCATGAGGTTTAGCAATGTCCTGGCCACAGCATCAAAAGGAAATGAGATCCTAAACTAGCTAAAAACCAATGAATTAAGATTATATACCTTCCCAGTTTTCCCTGTGTTCACCTTACTGTATCTTCCTTTGTCTAAATAAGATTCTAGTACTGTTTTTAACTACTTTATTGTGTACATTTTCCATAATATAAAAAAAATCATAGTTTCCTTAGCATCTCCAGCACGGTCTGAAACTTCCATTTGAAAAATCAGATCTGATTTCAGATGTGTCTGTCATGTCAGTGATTCCTAAGTGGAGGAATTCTCTAATATCTAAAAGTAGTAGCAGTCTAAGAGTTGGTACATTATTATTAATTCCAAAACAATCCATTCTGGAAATGTGATGAATGTTCTCCATTGTGTTAAGCATAAAAGTTTCAGAAAGCTACTGGCACTGATCTTCATCTCTTTGCAGAACTTTGGAAGCCATGACTGATTAGTTCATAGTTGCAAACGTAATTTCACTAGTGTATGTCAGTTCTCCTCTAGGATTGCCACAGGACTTTAGGCTGGAACTGAGGCCTTGCAGAAAGTATTTAGGCTACCTCTGCTACATGCAGAGATATGGATATAGTCTGGATCTAGCCTGTCTGTCTGATGGTTCACTTCTACCCATGCCCTTTGGATTTAGAAACTTTCCCCAAAGCCTTGTATTGTCTTTTTATGTGTGGGTCCCATGGTATAATAACTTGTATTGCAGTTCTGAGGAGATTCTGGCCCCCATTAATATTTTTTGCTGTGAATTCAAGTAGTCTTACCACTGAATCATTCTGTGATTCAAGGCTGCAAACACTGAGGAGGACAATGACTTCCGCCCTTTAAGAAGGACAAGTTGTCAAGACAGAATTTCAGAAGACCTCCAATTTACTAGCGTAAGGAAACCACTACATATAACAATACCTGGCATAAGCACATGGAGGTTCATTTGCTTCATTTGTTTCAATAAAATAACTGGGAAAGGTAGGTCACAGAGCAAGGGTCTGTGCTATGTTCTGTGTCACAAGTTATGACCTGTCATTATAAACATCACCATCACGCTGATATCTCAACAGAATGTGATGAAATGTTTCCTACTTTGAGTGTTCAATCTCTGTCAATCTATTTGCTTCATAGAGATTCCATATTTCCCCAGGGAGTCCTGTTCAAAAAAGCACATAGATAAGGCCACACTCAATGATCTATCAATACTTTTGACACCAAGAAAATGTGAAGTAATACCCTCCTTTTAAGAATAACAATTATTGTCAAGTGGATATGCATTCATTAGGTGATTCCTAAATACAAAAGTAAGCAATTACTCATATAGTAAATATCTGTAGAAAGAAAAGGATGAAGAGATTATACAATATGGAACCTAAAAAATAATGAGAATATGTCGCAGCTCTGCTAGGTTAAAGGGACTGTCCACCCCAGGGAAGGGTTCAACACAGGACAAAGGTCAAGTGAGGAGAGAACACTTTATTGAAATGGCGTCCCCCTTATATAGGATTAGCCACAGAGCATTCAAGAAAATAGGCGGGGTGGTGACATATAAGGAAAAGGTAGGAGGGGAACAACCCAAACAAGGGAAATAAGGGAGGTGCAATGACCTTATTGGGGAGAAAGGAGGGGTTTTAACCATATAGGGTGACAAGCAGGGACAGCAACTAGGATTATTATGCACATTCAAAACTGTAAAAAACCCTTATGTTGTAGAAAAAGTCCTTTCAACTGTTAAAGTCCTTGTCCTCACTATTCTTCTTCTTCCTCAGGGTAGGTTTCCGCTAGGGTTGTGGTGAATTTCTAGTAAAGGTCCATATCCACTGTTTCTTGGTCATCTCCCACAAGAATGAGGCATATCATTGTGCTTTAACAGATCCTCCACTTCAACAATAATCCCTATTCCTTCTGCTAACCCTCTTTTGTAAAAACTGACTCTTCAGCAAAGCTAACACGAAGGAGCAGGAAGACTACTATCTATGATAGTAGATATTAGAATCAGTATATTAGGAAGAAGTATTCAGGAGTGCTAGTTGGATCACATACACAGGAATGGATACTATATTTGCATTTAAATTTTTGTTAAACCTAAAGCTACATTATGAATAGGAGCATGTCTCCTTCTTTCAAAAACCTTGTCTCATTCCAAGCATGAATAACAGCATGATATCTTCCTTTCAACCATTTGCTACTGTGGCAGTTGGGACTGAAGCCCTGATTAAGTTGGCATTTTAAAGAAATTCCCTCCCATTTTCTTTCATGTGCTCAACAGGCCTGGATCACTTGTTTTGGCTGTTCTCACTGTCTCATGTTTTCAGACACATTCATTTATCACAAAGCAAGTCACTTTCCTGTTTGTGTTTCCACTTTACTCTAAAGGGCACACAGAGAAACATTATAGGAATGCAGGGTTGCAACAAATAAATTGTCTGCACTTAGTCTGCAATATGTCTCTACAGCCATTCAGCCTTGTATGATTTCTTGTTGCGGAGATAGAGTTAAAAGGCTTCTTATAAACAACCATTTAATACAGTATTTTCTGATGATGTGACTCTTTAATCTGTTTTTCTGCTGAGAATTGTAATATAAACTATGGAAACTTTATGTGCTTTGTAATGAAATGTCTTAAAGTCTCATTTAATAGTACAGTTGTCTGTATATCTCAAAGATGTATGACGTACTGTAATTTAACTGGAATCAGATTGCCAGGCAACTCCCACAAATCTGAAAGTTTCATACCGAAGAAATTACAAAATCAACTGTTTCCAGCAGGATTAAAGGAAGCATCACAACTTGAGGCGTTAATGAGTTACACTAGACAAAATGATAGTCATAGCTGCATTTATTATGTTTGTTACTGGCACAAAACTGCAACACAGTTTTAGTAGCATTCCTATTTTAACCACATATATAGTACTTTGCCTTCTTTTAAGAAAAAAAGTTAAATACATACTGTTCAAAAAACAACCTACAAAAGAATTTTACTATAGTGTAGCTGAATTTTTCTTTTAATTACCGTATGATCAACTTTGACAGCAGAAGTAGCCTTTTAATAGAAAGCAAACAAACTCAATTCATTACTGAATACCTTACCCCTCATGTATGCCACTGCAACCTGCAGGCATGTGTTCCAAAATAAATAAATGATTTACGTTGAATGAACAATCAAATGTGGTATGACATATATATAGACACTTCCTCATGCGTTTAACTTCCATTATCGTTATTTTTATTTTACTGTATTATAGTAATATATTATTTACTATATTTTTACTGTTTAGATTAAATTCGACTTTGAAAATACAGGATTGCACTGAGATATAAATATTTGGGAAACTACTTGTTGAAGAGTTAATCAGAAAACAGCAGAGTAGCTGATCTAATATAACTAAAACATGCTTTTTAAAGTAATTTTGGAAAATAATTTTTTTTCTCCTGCAGTCTTTTAGGATGCTGTTGTTTACTTTTTGTTGTTGTTGTTTTTGCTTAAGCTACATGTGTTTAAAAATCAAAACCAAATACCATTTGTTTGGTAATTTTTTCTTTTTTTTTTTTTTTTCAAAATGACTGACCTAATTTAAAATTAAAAATAAGAAGTGCAGAAAAATTTCAGGTGTCTTTAAGCTCCAGAGTCTCAACAAATTGCAATGCTGTTTTGCCTATTTTTCATTTCATTCTTACGCTGAGGAGGCAAGACTTCACTGTTATTGTCTATTTTTATGTGGATGGCCTCATTCAGATGACAGCAAAATTTCTGTTTTTCCAGGTTGGTTTTGATTTGTTTGTATAATGTGCACAATTGAAAAAGCAACGTTTTGAAGTTGAAAACATCTGACATGAAGCAAACTTTTAAGATAAGCCAATAGATTTTTACTGTAATACTATTTACAGTGAGCATATTTTTGTATAATTTGTGTTTGCAGGTTGGTTTTTTTTTTTTTTTTGGTTACAATTGTCTTCAATAAGTGTCATATATAATGGGAAAACATCTGAAGGCATTGACAGAGGAAGACATCCCATCAGGCTTCAAATGGATTTTGAATATTTTTGTCTTCTTTTTCATCTTTTATCATCCAAGGCAATGTCCATACCACCTAGGTTAGAAAAACCAATACCTAAATATTGAGGCTCCATAATCATCAGTGCAAATACACCGCATTAAGGCAATGTGTTTTCTGTATAGTTTTCTGAGAGGCAGAAATCACTGAATAATGGCTTGTAAATTCTCTACACTATCATGAGAACTGTCTAGAGTTCCCTCTAGGAAACTCAAGAGATTAGGTAAAATTCTGAGCCCACTGATTTGGGCTGTACATCTAACATCAGTCTTCTGAAATTCATACAGAAATCCATGCAATAACTTAGCTGGGCTCCTGAGATGTCAGAGTTCAGTTCAGGAGCTCTAAGACAGGGTCTCTACAGAGGAAGTGAGAAATGTGTCTTGCCCTAGCCCAAGGGAAGATACTGCAACAGCTCCCACATCCTGAAGACAAGGTCTCATCACCTGATGAGGTAGGTGATGCTGTCTACCTGTGTATAAAAAAAAAAGAAAGTTGTGCTTGCTAGCATCAGAGATAAAAAGGAGTTAAAAAGGAGAGTAGGCAGAAAGATTAAGGCACTTCGTGTTGAGCAGAAGGATCTTGAGTCAATTATTGTTCTGATTGCTGAAAATAAAAAAAAAATTACTATGATGCTTTTGTCCCTGAGCCTACATTTACTATAATGTAGATAATAATCTTCAATTGCCTTGCCCTCAGTAAAAATAAAACCTGCTCATGCCTTGCAGAGTAATGTTTTAGTTGTCTAACTACAAATGGATTAAGTGCTCCACTCCATAGACATCTGTAGTGTTTTATGGCTGAGGTATGATCTAAACCAATGAACACTCACTACCAAACCTTCATTTTCCCTTTTCATTTTATTTGTTCTGATACTCAAAAATCAATTAACATTGAAGAATACAGACATCGGGTTTTTGAGAGTTAATAATTTAAATACATGTATTTCTCTTGTCCATTTTGAGAAGAAGGATGAAGTTATACTTAAATGAGCTCAAAACCTGGATTTTGTGCCTCTGGAAAATGTATATAGATAAGAGGACATAGAAAAACAAATAAAGAAAAAATCCCCAAGGATATTGAGCAATTGCTGTTGTGAGGGCTAACCACAGGTTCCAGTGGTTTGGGTGGAAGTGTACCCCACAACCAGATGGACAGTATTTTCTGATGATGACTCAACAGAACGTAATTGTCAACTCTTCATCACTGCGTTCCTCAGGGTATTTTATCCTTCTGTAGTTAAAAGCAGAGTCAAAATATTGCCAAATTATGACACTGTGTGAAATTCATCTCTTTCTGCACAATTAATTGAGCTATGGAGTTGGAATGGCACTTCTTTGGCACATTTTATTTAGGAGTAGAAGAAAGGGAAGCAATTCAAAATCATACTGGTGTAGTGTGGGATATGACGAATGTAAGTGAAATGAAAAAGCTGACTAGTAAGTTGATTTCTGACATTTCTAAAATTATACTTGTAAAAGTCAATAGAATGGATTGAAAAATCATTTTAAAGATTTAAACTATTCATATAGAGAGAGTCAACATCACTATATCACACAGATAAATCATGAATCACAGAATATACTGAGTTGGAAGGGACCCACAAGGATCATTGAGTCCAACTCTTAGCCCTGCACAGAACCATCCCCAAAAGTCACACCACTTCATCAAACCACTTCCCTGGGGGGTCTGTTCCAGTGCCCAACCACCCTCTGGGTGAAGAACCTTTTTCTAACATCCAACCTAAACCTCTCCTGACACAACTTCAGGCCATTCCCTTGGGTCCTATCACTGGTCACCACAGAGAAGAGATCAGTGTCCGCCCCTCCTTTTCCCCTCACAAAGACTTGGTAGACTGTGATGAGGTCTCCCCTCAGTCTCCTCTGCTCCAGGCTGAGCAGACCAAGTAACCTCAGCTGCTTCTTATGCGGCTTCCCCTCAAGGTCCTTCA
>VZRE01016574.1:0-39494 GCA_013396775.1 Cephalopterus ornatus
ACCACCTACGACTCTTAGAACGCTTCCATGAACACTGAAGATAAAGTCTATATTTTTTATCTTTTGTTCTTTTAGCACCAGGTACATCAGTACATATCCAGTTTGTGATCATCGCTTTTTCCTGGAATAACCTGTGTTTAAGATGACTCTTTGTTCAGGAAGACAGACCCCTCCTTGTTTTAGTTTCATGTTGCCCTGTTGTGACTAGAGTGGTCTAAGGAAGTGACACAGAGGTTTGTAGAGAGAAACTCCATCCTTTTTCAAAACATCATTCAAGCTTTTTGGTGTAAAAGTTATTTTCCAAGTTTATTCCAGTTTGCAGGTGGATTGTGAATAATTTTGTCCTTGTTTTGCACTACATAATGAATTTAATGTGTTTTATAGGCTTCATTTCAAGAGTCTTCTTCCTGCACATTTTGACATGTCTGTTTTTCATAAAAATGTTGCATCTTGACTGAAACTATACACATCTAGATGCCTTTTACTGGCCACCAGTGTCTGAGGGTCAAAATTACACTGAGTTCTTCCATTTTTGTTCATGTTTTTACTTTGCCTGGAGTTTGGAAGAGGGGTAATTCTGAGTATATTAACTGGAGAGACAATGGAAAAATCACTACAAGCTATTTTAAGCCTGCACACACTAACCAAGAGAGCATATCTAAGGAGTGCCCAAGGACCTGGTTTATACTCTAGGGAGCTGTTGGAAGATCCACTCCCCACTTATCAGTAGATTTCCGTACAGGATCATTTCCATGAACTGGGAGTTGGTCACTCAGCTGTCTTTCCATCTTGAAGTCATGACATGTTTGAGGGCCTGCACTAGGATGCACACTGGAGCACACCTTCTTTTGTATTGTGTTGCATACAGCCAAAATTGGCCTTCTCCTGCTTGCAGTTGAGTGTACCCCAGAACAAACTGGTCAGATCTGGGAGTTTCTTCTGGACTGTTAGTTTTCCATGATGAGCTCATCTGTCATCACTTGTCCTGAACCATACTTTCTTATTTATGTCCATAGTTGGTTATTTTGTTGTATTTCTTGTTGCTGTAGAGAGCTAGTTGAGGTCTAAGGGTCATACATAACATAGTACATTTAATTTTGTGTCTGCTTTCTTGGTGTAATTAACAGAAATGGGAGATGTAATAAAATGTCAGAATGTTAATAAATACAATTTTTCTGTTAATACTTCCCTCTCATTCCTTTCATATTGCAGGTGTACTGTCACCATGATATCTAGGCTCAAAATGCAATATGTAAGAGAAGCACATCAGTCGCTGTCTGTAAATTAATGATTTTATTCACTCATTCCTTGATAGAAAATGAAAAATTAATAATGTCCTAAATATGCCATGAAATATTCACAGCATTTTTTCTGACTTGAAGAAAGGAATATGGTACGTAGTAGTTCTTGAGAGCTGGTGTCTGTCCTGACCATATTTATGTTATTGTGGTTGCAATGGCATAGAGGTCTTAGGTGGTCCAAGCTGGGATCAGCTGTGATTCTGGCTCTTCCTCTTGCAGGATTCCTGGGATATTTCACATCCAGGGAGCTCTGGAGACACTGCTGTGGCCAGGCCCCTTGTGTTGTCCCTCCCTCCTCATCCTACTGCCAACCATTGCCATGGAACAGGGAGTGCCTTGTCCCCCATGAGTCTTGGTCTCTGAGCACCCAAGTGCAGTTGGGACTACCCAGTCTCAGGGCATAAGGCTGTTTATCTTTTATTGTGCTTTCTGTAAAAAAGCACTCGTAAGCCTATGCTTCATCTGCGTAATTGGCTGCAAAGTACAGGTTTCTAAATTGTGAAAATGCAAGAGTCTCCATCTTGCCAAGCAGTAGGGATTGAATTGCAGACTGCCAGAGCTGAAAACAAAATACTACTTGAGTGAATCAGCCAGGATCTGATACCAAATACAAACCAATGTTCAGAAGAAAATTTCATTACAGAAAACATTTTAAAAGAGAAAGGAAAGGGCTTTATGTGGAAGTTGCCTTAATGATTTTCCCCTGTGCTGTTTTTCTTTCCCATACAGTGTTTTGTGAACCATTAATTTTTATTTTTTTCTTAAACACATGGTAATTTCATTAACTGAAGTCTTAATTTTAGTATGCTAAATGCATACCTGTTGGGGAAAAAAAGATTTTTTAATATAAAAATATTTCTGTTTTCTCTATTAAATAAACATTGGACATTTCATTATTTACTTTAATATAGAAATAATTCAAATAAATAAATTAAGCAACTGAGCACATTATTTCTGTGGACAGAAATGGGAGGCAACTTGCTGTTCAGAGAATCTGAAGTAGGCTCATTCAGGCATTAAGAGACTTTATGTAATCATATTTCATTTTCTATGTGAATTGGTGTAATTTGGATTTTCTTTGTAGTTTATACCATATATTTCAGCATCTGAAACACATCAGACAAATATCAGATGGATGTATTGCCTAATTAAAACATTTCTCTGTCTTACCATTTGAATATTCACAAATGTTTTAGTTTAACAATGAATAAATTAAATATAGCATTCTGTAAAGTAAGGTCCAAAGGAATGAAAACTCCTATTTGTAAAACCTGTGAAAGAAAAGAGCTGAGGAATGGAAGTGTGTGCCTGAGTGGCATGGCAGTTCAGATGAGGATGCGAAGGTGTGATGAAAAAAAGAGCGAGAGAGTTAAGTTGTATGAGCATCTCCAGATCTGCACATGTCTAATGGGCAAAAGTATCTGGAAGGACCAGATTTTCTGGCTACAAAATATGACCCACTAGCAAAGCAGAGGAAGAAATCTAATAATGGGGAAGAAATAAAACTAAGATAGGGACTTGGTGTACTGGAAATAAAGGAGAGAATTGCACAGTCAAAAGATAGCTCCTCTGCAGCAATTTTTTGATATGCTATCTCCAGAAAGCAAGACAGAGATAATAGAGAGGCTAGGAGCCAGAAACAGCTAGAAATTGGAGAAGATAGGAAACTGTAAGTGGCAGACTGCTGGATGATCTGCACCAGCATCTGAGAAAGGCATGACATGCAGTTGGATGTTCCTTCTTGAAAAGAATCAATGCATTGGGCACCAGCAGGGCTAAAAGCAATCCATAGACTAAGGCTCATTTTGGGACAGGTAATGGTGTCATCTGCCATATATCTCTGTCAAGGTCTGGGAGAAAAACTCGGAGAAGAAGGCAACATTTCAGTAGAACAGCAGTATTGACTGGGTGATCACAGATTGTGTCAAATTTAATTGAGAGATCTGAAAAAGAGCCTTTTTTTTTTTTTTTTTTTTTAGGAAACTTTGCAAAACCTAGCAAATGAGATTAAACCGCCTATATTTTTGTAAACCTAGACTTAGGTGTACACAAGTGCATACACCAAATATACCTCTCTGTACACTTATTTTCAAGTCTTATTCCTGAGTTTAATTTTTCCAATTTGGGATGGGAAGATCAAAAAGAAAAGAAATCAACCCATGGTTAGAGAACAGTTACACCCAGGACCAATAAGGAAAATCCAGGGAAGCAGAAAGCCAAGCAGTTTATTGAGCTTTTATAAGATGTAAATTGAATTACTTGGCTTTTTTTTCCAAAGTAAGAAAAATACTGTGTTGCTACAAGTAAGGATGTACTTGAATAAGAGAAATATGTGTGGACAGGAATTCTCATTTCCCATTTTGATAGGAGGAGGAAAGTCTTTGGAATGTCTTTAAAAGACATCTCAGAATAAAGACTTGTGGTTTGAAGAATTAAATGTAAGAGAAACTGGGAAATTTTTGCAGTCAAAGGTGCAGAAATTGAACTTTATTTCTAAAGCAGCAGTAAAAAAAAAAAGTTTTTAACTTCTGAGGGACTCTGGGCCCAAGTGAGAAATCACAGAATCGTAGAATATCCTGAGTTAGATGGGACCCCCAAGGATCATTGAATTCCAACTCCTGGCCCTGCACAGGACAGCCCCAGGAATCACACCATGTGCCTGAGAGTGTTGTCCAAACGCTTCTTGAACTCTTTCAGGCTTGGTTCTGTGACCACTTCCCTGGGGAGCATATTCCAGCATCCAACCACCTCTTTCTAATATCCATCCTAAACCATCCCTGACACAACTTCAGACCATTTCCTTGGGTCCTTTCATTGGTCACCAGAGTGAAGAGATCAGTATCTGCCACTCCTCCTCACTAGGAAGTTGTAGATAACTATAAGGTCTCCCCTCAGTCTTCTCTTCTCCAGGCTGAACAAGTCAAGTGAACTCAGCTGCTCCTTGTATGGATTTACTCCAGACCCGTCCCTCACCAGCTGAAGAAGAGCATTGATACTAAGCAGAGAAGCAATAAGGATTAAAGTCTTATTAGGGAGGTGAGAATGGCTAAAAAGTGAAGCATGTTAGACTTTGCAAATGATATGAAGACAACCAGTCAAGGTTTTTCAACTTAATAAATAAAAATAGAATAAGAAAAGAAGTATAGCAGCTGTGCAGTACAGGTAGGTAGAGACTACAAACTCTTCATAAGCAAAAAATGATGTTGAGTAGTTGGGAAGAGGAGTATGGATACAGAAATGACAGACACTGTTGTGCAAAATAATCTTCAGAGATATAAAGGTACCTCAATCAAGGCAATAGGATTCTGAAAGGACTGGTGAAAGAAATCACAGGACCTCTTGGATTGGTTTTGAGATCTAATTTAATGTTTTCTTATTGCATGCTATGATTAGTCATACAATGAGATTGCCTTAATTTTCTGATAACCAGAAATGGAGAGGCAGCGTTGCTGCAAAAAATGGCAGCATGTCAAGAAAAGGTGTGTGGCCCTGATGGTTGGAGTATCAGGGGTGCTACAGAAGGGTGGGTGCATGGAGGCACTTGCACCCAGCTGAACAGTAGAGCTGGCTGCTGTGAGCAGGGAGGGGAGTGTGCCAGCTACTCAAGAGGGGAGCGACTGAAATAACAGCTGCCAAGAGGATCCATGACAATAATGACAGCAAATGTCCACAGATTTTTCTGAGTGTAGATTTCTGGGAGAGATGGGTAAAGTGCTGTGTCTGATCACCTGTATTCAAGGGAGACAAACTCAGAATGAAACAGGTATAAAGAAGGTCTGTTAGGATGATCATGGGAAGGAACAGCCTATGGTAAAAGGAACAAACTGTCTATTTTTATGTCGTCAGCTGTCTCTAACAAGGGTGCTTTGATCTAGTCCCTAATAGCAGGGGACATGTCATGGTATTCCCAAGCAAGGCAGTGTAGCCTGCATAGAAGGTGGCTGAGGTGCTACCATGTCTAAACTGAGCGTGACACTCCAGCTCATGGGGCCTGCAGGAAGCATCTCAGTTTATTTACACTGTGAAAAAAGAAGGATGAGAGAGGAGATCACTTCTCTTAGAACTATCTGAGGGAGAAAGACTCTAGAGAAGGAAAGGATCAATTTGAGTGACAGGACAATGTTGATGTAAGGGTAAATGGTTATCAGCTGCTGGTGTCTGAATTTCCAGTCATCAGAACAAGGACTTTCCAGTATGCCTAACCAGTAGGAGTAATGGTGAGCACATGGGGTAGGCCTTGACAACTGAAACCGAGGACATTTGCTTCTGTGCCTCTGTGTTTTCTGAAGTTTTGCTGTACCTCCTGTTCCTTTCTGCAAGCAGTGAACTAGTTAAATTGCTGAGTAACTCTAGAAACAGTGCAAACAAGCAGCAGCTGCACTATTGTTTCCAAATAAATGTATATTTAAATGACCTGGTGAAGGATGAGATTGAAGTGATAAAGCAGTTGGATGGTAAACATGTACAATAGAAAGTGTTACTGTAGACTGTGTAATTTTTTCCATACCAAAAGTGTTCTTAATAAGTATTAAAACTAATCAATGACACATGTCTAAAACTGATCTGATACATTTTATCCCCATGATGAGGACCTCAGGAATGTAGGCACAAATTTTAAACTAAGGTGGCTTGCCAGCACATGGATTGAATGATCATGACCATTTCATGGAGGGATAATTAGCTTTCTGTTCTCTTCTCTTTTTAGCTGTTTCTATTATTTTAAATGTGTGTCCTCACCCTTGTGTTCACAGTGAAACTACACAA
Organism: Cephalopterus ornatus; assembly: GCA_013396775.1. Taxonomy (NCBI): domain Eukaryota; kingdom Metazoa; phylum Chordata; class Aves; order Passeriformes; family Cotingidae; genus Cephalopterus; species Cephalopterus ornatus. The sequence continues at coordinate 6,066 of VZRE01016574.1, forward strand.
AGTGCTGAGTGAAAACCTTCATAGACGCTCTTTGATTTCTACACTGTAGTGGTCAGTGGTAGTGGTCTTCCAAGAAAGAGTCATTCCCTTCTTTATCACTTTGAACAGCAGAATAAAGTAAATGAAATCCTGATTTCTAAGAATAGTCTAGCACCTTTCTTGATAGGTGAACTTAAAAAAAAGCATGTATGATGGCAGCAAGTCGTTTTATTTAAAAGGAAAAAAAGATGCATCCAATACAACCACAGTTGTAAGCTGTGTACAGGTTACAATGATTTCCGAACAGAGAGATGTTAATTTCTTTGGGTTACTGTGGCTGCATTGCATAGGCTTCCCAGCATAAAAAATACACTATTGTTTTTTCTTGACTCCGGTCCCGAGTTAGTCAGATAGATTTATTCTCACAATTACATGTTTTCTCCGTATATTTTATGTTGCTCTGATTTCCATAGGTCTTTAAAAGGAATTGGTTATTTTTTCTTAATTATGAAAATGTTATTGCAGTAAATGCAATTTAATTAAAATAAGAATTTCTGCCAAAGCGTTTAAATAAATACAGTATTCTTTTACAAGTATGAAAGGAGTTACTATTTGCTGTTTCATTTCCTCACTAATATGCTGGCATGTTTGGTTTGAACCTGAGCTTGTGGAAGTTTATTCTTAACTAAAGCAGTTCCTTTTTCATGTAAGTAGGTTAAATGTGAGTTGTAGAGCCCTAGGGCTCTTTTTGTTCAGTTTTAAAGCCCCCTTGAGTGGGCCTCTTTCAGAAACCTGGAATCATATGTTTGTAAGGTTGATCCAAATTACCATTAGAATAGCTCTTTTCAACTTCTTATTTATATCAAGAAACCTAAAAAATGCACGAAACTGACAAGGTATTAAATCAAACTGAATAAAGACAGTTAATTTTCTTTTTCCTCAACAACTTTTTTTTTTTTTAATGGAAACTCTCAAATTGAAAAAATTGTCTGTAGAGTATGTTAAGGTGCCATGCAGTATAATAAATTGCTATTACTGTCAAAAAGGTACATGATAAAGTGCATTTGCACAAAAGACACATATTAATGTCAATCATTTTTGTGTGATTTATATACTAACTGCAGTGTTTTAAGAAGATCAATATTCTTTGTTTTGACAACATTTCAGAGACTTGTACTTTCCTGACAGTAATAATCTTTCTACCACAGTATGGTAGAAAAATTTTAGTAATTAGTGAGTGGTCAGTTTGATGAAAAGATACAGAGTAAAAGTACGTTTGACTGTTACCAGGTAAAAAGCTTAATGCATTTTTGAGTAAGATAAACATGGTAATAATTCTAAGTTTTAGTGGAACGTAATGGTATGTAATTAGTACAAAGTTCCTAAAGCAGTGATACTTTCCTATCCCCTAAAATGCATTTTCTATGTATGTATAATAGTTACTTGCATTGCAATAATGTCAGTGTCCCGTAAGGTAAAAAATAGAAAGAATTACAGTAGTTTGACTTGTCATTTTTTAAAATGCTTCTCGGAAGGTATCAGAAATACTTTAATGTTTTTCTTTAATTTCTCTTTGTAGGTTTTTTTTTTTTTTTTTTAAAGTGGTAGAGAGGCTAAGCAAAAAAAAATGCTCTTATCTCTTCTTGTGAAGAATTCTTAGCTTTCCCCTCTACTTAAAAAAAGCCCATCTCTCATTCTTACTTGTTTAAGAAGTTCCAGAGCTCCCGGAGGGCTCAGCTTTCAGAAAGTTGCCTCCACATAAGAAGAAGTCCTGAAGGTTCTTTTGGAGTCTTTCTCAGGAGGTATTGAAGAGTTACACTTTTACTACATTCTGATTTTACTATTCCTTACCTGGTTCAGCTTACCTGCTTACCTGGTTCTGCTGTCTTCTACATCCTGTACTTCTAGTTTCTGCAGTATCTCTATCACTAAGGTGTTAACTCGAAAAATTCGTAACAGAGCAGTAATTTTCAAGGCTTTTCATGACTTTTAGTCCTACTCTATTTTAAAAATAACTGAGACACCATTTGGTAAGCATCTCTAGTACTACAGTTATTTCCTTAGGTAGCTGCTGTCCAGTGATTTGGTGTTCATGATAACAGCTGTAACAGCTTTGCAAAGGCCAGGTCTGTGTTCTGTATTGCATAACTCAACATTCACTTTCAGCATCCTAGATATTTTGTAAATTCTTAGTAAAAGTTTAATACTAAAAATATTTTTCACAATAAAGCTCATCGTAAACTAAGAGTATACTGAGTATAGAGTTAATTACAGTGAATGATTATGTGTATGTCCCTCACACATTTCCTCTTTTTAGATATACATGCTAAGTAGATTTTAAAAATAGCGTAACGTACATACGCAGGCTTTCATCACAGCTCTGATAGCCATGCTCAGATCTCCTACCCTAGATGTCCTGGTACCTGAAGGACAGGCTGACTCTATTGTAGTGTGCAGTTTTATGGCTGTACATTAACAGAGAAACTGCTGGATTTTCGGTCTTATCTTCCGCATGTAAGTTCCCCACGTTGAGGGCCCTGTGCTCTAAGAACTCAGCCCTAAGCCGGGTCAGAGTGGGTGTCACACTGCCTCTGCTGCAAACCAGTGCAGAATAGAGGGAGAGGCACCAGAGAGAGCAAAGGGAGTCAGTGCATTTTGGGAAGAAATGAGATTCCATGTGCAGAACCTAAGTTCACACTCAACAGCAATTTGTGTATTTGATTAGTGATTTGTGAAAAAAACTTCTGCCTATGATGGAAACTTCATAGGTGGAAAATTTGCAGAGGGGAATAACCATTCATAACATATTAAATGTGAGGAAAGCATTGCTTTTTCAGCCCTGGGAACATAGCACAGCTTTTGGGAAGCTGTGATGAATGTTGTAGGTTCCATGGTGGGCCATTGTCTCAGGATGGGGAGAACAAAGGCAGCAAGAGTTTGTCTGTACCATGGTGCTGTGCAGGAATACTCATGGGTTGTGTAATTTATTCCTGGACTGCTTGTGGTTGTGCCTAAAAGCCTGGTCTCATTCTGCACTATCATGTTGTTCTGTAAGGTTTTATTTCTCAGTTTGGACTCAGAAAAGTTGTAGGATAATCTGTTCATAGTGAGTTATATAGTGCTCCATATGATAGAATGAACTGGTGGTGGTTATTCAGACCTTCAAAATGATTGGGGGAAAAAGAAAAGATGAATACTTGCAATTGGCAGCTAATGCCCTATATCAAGTAATTGACTTTTATGTTACAAAACGGCAAAAATATCATGAACCATTGAACAACTGCATGCCTTTATAATTTTTCTTAAAATTCTGCTCATCAGCTTTCATATGCCTGTGAACAAATGAAAGTTGATGAGGGTATTGCTTTGCTAAGTGTACTGGATAATACTCTTTTTAAACATCTTATTTGATAGGCAAAAATTCACTAGATGGTAAAAGTCAATCACTGTAAATATATCTGGTTAGAGTTAAAATCTCTGTCTTACATGTAGTTTATTTATCTAGCTAAAGAAGATTAAAGGTTAAGTTTTAGACATTTTTGTAACTTCATTCATGGAACGTTTTTATTCTCTGTTTTCATTCTGGCAACCAGAGCACTTCTTTACAGCACTTTCACAACCCTGCACCTGTTCATTTGTATGGCCAGGAAAAATGGTTAAATTAGCACTGAACTCTTTGGGAGAGGATTTTCTTTTTAATTTGAGATTATTGTCCTATGTGTAACAGTCATATTACTTAGATTTTCATACCAGTTGTAGCTTGCAAATTATTTTTCAAGGTTATCTGTTTTCTTCTAGTACTGCTTATGCCAGCCTATTCACTAATTCCAGGAAGGGCTGTGATTTTATTAGATTCTCTAAGAAAAGCTTCCTGATCTCATTAGGATTGCTGGGAGCTAGAGAAGATCCCTGACTTTCTAGTTAGACTTGTATCTTCTGTGCTTCTGAAGTTCTCCTATTTCAGTCCTTTGCAGGAAATGGGCATTAATATTATTTTTTTTAATAAAGGTATAACTACAGTTTCTTATTTTTACCTAGGTTGCAGGTTTTGGGCTCTTTTACTTTAAGACTGCTCCTGATTTTTTTTCTACATTAAAGCCAGTGATGATGGTGAGCAAGTGATTCATTAGGCCAACTTGACTGATATGATCAGCAGAACTGAAGGCATAAATCCTGTGTTCTAGCTTCAGTACCGTCTAAAAGAATATTTTATGTTCAGGCTTCTTATGTGGGAAATAAAACGTTACTGGGAATCACCTGTAGGAATCATTGCACTACCACTGAACTGTAGCCACATTTGGTTTGATGTTGGTGCTGTATAATAATCTCACCTAAAGACACAGATACAGTCACGTGCATTTAAAGCTAATGGTTTGTAGTACCAAAACTGAAATTTGTCTGCAATAGTATGGACTGTTTGCTCTACTAAAATTATTCACATGAAGGAATCTGATTTAGCCCTTGGATTAAGAGCTTTGTTAAGTCATACTTTGACAGTATCAGTTTTAGCAGTGATGTTTCAGTGGTTTTCTTTGTTGAGCAGAAAATCATATCACAATGTCCTGGTGAATTTAGAAAAATTTATTCTGTATTTCTAAAATTATCAATGTGTCTTCAAGTGAAGATGAAATTCTTTTTCATATTCATATAGATAAATATCATATTCGTATGAAAATTCATATGCATTCACATTATTCAAGCTTGACAAAACACATATGAGTCCAAGGATCTGCTGTAAGACTTGAAAATCAGCTTCCCCAGATAATATCAAGACTGTCTCCCTCATATGTGCAGTTTACTTCATTTGCAGAAACACTAGTTAGTACAATATTTGAAATCTGCTTGCTGAAGAAGAGGTTTTAAGATTGAGGCCACAAACAAACCACCTTCACCTGTTAAAACTTACCACCAACTGAAGCAGCTGAGCCTTTGCATTGGGGCAATCATCAATAAAGGATAATGCACGGAACACAAAAGACTGTCACAATTTAAATCGCTATTTCATGTAGCTCTGGCATTTTCCAGATTTTGCAAATTATAAGGGCCTGATTAGTTTGTGTGATTTGAAAGTTAATGTTGGGAAAGGTAAATGTATTCAGGTTGGTTTCATATTACTTGCTCATAGTAGACTTTTTTTTTTTTGAGAGTAAACTTTATCAGAAACTAGCTGCCTGAAGAGATATGCAGGCACAGAAGAAATTAGTCATCAAAGACAAATGCCAGCCTGAAGCTGACCAGACCTGAGTGTCTATTATCAGGTTTAAAAGGGGCAGCAGACAACTGGAGAAAAAGTCCTTTGAAATGGAGCCCAGGTTCCGCCTGACCAGGACCACATTTAGATTTCCTGGGTTTTTTAAGTGCTCCAATTTGACATAATCTGAAAGATGACATGAGAGTGTGATTATATGTAATTCAGCTTCTATTTTCTTCCTCTGCTTAAATTTCTAAAAATTTCTCACACTAATTTAATTCTATGTATCCTAAATACATCCTCACATATACAGGTAATTTACAGTGTGTAGTTCTTTAATTTAAAGTGTTCTGTTTACCTTTGTTCTTTTTTGCCTACTTTTTTGTTCACATGATACTTCACTTTGGGATATTTTATAGCGTGAAGAAGGATGTTTGCTCCCAAGAAAAAAAGAGATGCAGTGTATTCCCTCTTCTTTCTTGGCATGACTGAAAAAAAGCAGGGAGCGCATGGGTGTTTATCCATTGCACAAGGGTTTATGTGAAAGCCATTGAAGTATGTGAAAGCAAGCTTACAAGTCATTGTTTCTCCCCATCCTGTTGGAAGGAACTGGAGCCTGCCCTGTTGCAGGGAAGGAGAGCATAAAAAGTTCAAGTCTGCCTCTCACTGATTTCTGTCCCCCTCTTAAAACTGGGGGAGAAGCAGAAAGGAGCTGCAATTCTTGAGTAAGCGTTTCTTTCCTGGGCATCTCGCAGCTGTGCACTACCCTGCACATGCAGAAAGGGGCTGTGTTAATGTCTAGCCTCAGTTTGAATTTAGTAATCATAAATTGCAGCAAATGTCAAATTGATAAAAAATATTTTGATAACTTGAAAAAAACCCAAACAAACTAGTGTCTATGGTGCGTATTCCCATTTTGTAATGAACAGGAGTGTTGATCACTGTAGGTCTGTTAACTCCATTTGCAACAATAATTACGGATATTTTTAAAAGACACACGCTTCTTTTTTCTTTGAATACTTGCACCTTAAGGTGCTAGATCTCTTACATACGGCGTCAGTAATTCCAGAAGACTGGAGAAGACAATTAGATAGGTGAAGTATCATCAGTGCTTTGAAGTCAATATAAAGACTCCAACCAAGTTCAAATCCCATGCTAGGATTTTAAAAGAGCACTTCTCCAGCCTCCTGTGCAGGCAGGCTGCCTGCTGCCAGTGGTAATCAGTGGATGGAGAGGGGTTGTTTTTTTAGATACCACAGCTGGTAACAGTAAAATTTTCATGCTTATACTTAATATGTGATATTGTACGTAATTCTTGTTATAGAGAGAAATGTCACTGATGTTATTGGTTTTTGAAATTTAAAGCCATTTATAGTGTTTAATGCTAACAGACTGAAAACATGAACTCCATATGTTTTTGGAATAAAATACAGTGTGAGTGAGCAGTTTCCATTATGCCTTTCATTTCTATGCACACTCCAACACTGGTCTTTTTCTTGTGCTACCATGTTTTTAAAACTATTTCTTGAATTTGTGGTCATGGTGCTTCTTCCAGTTTTAATGTGCTTCTTATAGTACTTTAATTTTTTACTTTTTCTTTTCTTAGAAATTACTCTCTTCCTCCCCTTCCTCTCCTGAAAATATTATTGAGGTCTTTTACTGGAACAGTAAGTCCTGTGGTGTCCTCCACTTAGCATGAAGTTAATTAACTTCAGTTTTTAGGCAGTAAAACTTTGTAAAAAATATGTTGATCTTATACTTGCCTGAATTGCACTATGTAAACCAGAGAAACTTTGAAATCAACAGAAATATTATCTAAGACAGTAATAGCTGGGCTTTTTGAGATAACTTGAGACTGAAAATAGCTCATAGTATATCAAAGCAGGAATTATATGAGCTATAACGATAAGATTACTGGTTGGGAAGACTCTGGGAAATTGAAGGAATATCCTGATATCATTATTGGCTTTCATGAATCCTGGATGATATTGTGCATTTTGGTTTCAGCAGCTAAAAGTCTTGTTTGAGTGTATTTATAGACTAAAACTTGTAGTGGTTTTTATATGGTAATGAATTTCTGTCTTTTATGTATTCCTAGGAAATGTTTATAATTGAGTTAATTGCATCTTAAATTATTTATTGCTATTATAATAAAGCTATTTGAATAATTATTAAAATAAACTTTCTGAATACTCAGTTTAACACTGGCATATCTGTGGAAGTCTTTGTATTTTTATCTACTTGTTTTTACACTTCTTTCAATACTTTGATCTGTAATCATGATACTACGCAATATTCTAATAACTCGAAGACTGTGGAAGGAGAGTTTTTATTTTGTATACTCTTGTTTCAAAGGAGGATAAAGAAATAATGTCTAAAATAAGAGATATAAGATTAATAATGTTGGGCTTATCCTTTCAGGATTCTCTGTGTAAGACTCAGTAACTCTTAGGAAATGCTCAGAAGCAGTGATTGTTGGCTTATCGAATTTCTTATATCTGTGCCCAAAAACATTTATTCCTCCATCTTTGTGAACATTCAGAAGTTCAGACTTGCAGGATTGCTTCTAATGCTTGTGAGTGAACACTGTATGTTTGGGACCTACATCATGCTTTTAAGACTTGAGTTAGAGAGGTGTCAGAGCAAACTCGATAAGGTGACATTGTATTGTTAGAGATTTTATCCTTCATATAAGCCATTATGCTGGCGTTTTCTTTCAGTTGGTGTTTGTTGAGTTCCATATCTGAAAACTCCAAAGGTTAATCCACAACTACAAATAATCATGTTCCTTCTCTTATTACTACCTACAGATTGATCCATGTGCTTCATACCATACTGCAGAAATGCTTGTTTGAACACAGTAATTCATTCTGTAAAGCTGTTTGAGGTACATTTAGAAAAATGGTCCAAAAATGCCAGTACAAACCAAACCATGTTATAGAGGCTACATTGCCAGATATGAGAAAACTGAGTTATTGGTCAGTATAAAAGGAATGCAAACAATAGCTAAAATTATGGTTTATATTTTTTCTAGTCAGGACAGGCTAACATATTTCCTGGACAAAACTGATGAAATTCTCCGGGCAGTGCAGCAAGGCTGAGAGAATGGTTATTTTAGAGTGCGTGCAAACCTATACCAAGTGCTTCATCATTTTTCGTCCTGTTTGTTAGCCTAATGAAGGAAACTTTCAGACAAAAGTTGCCTTGTTATCTATATTAATCAAACATATTAGGAAATGAGGAAGAAGAGGTAATTGTCCCAGTTTATACAGAGAGTAGGTGACTGAGTACTATGGTGTCTGTATTTTAGTAGAATTAAAGTTAGTCAGTGTCAGAGTATTATATGCTTTAATTTAAACACTGTGAATAAATCCTCTTCAGTCTACAAAGCATTTTTCTTCAAGGCTATTCTGGGTTCTTTTTTATTCCTAACATCAATAGCAGTTATGTGTATGCAACAAGAGCAAAACTCCTAATGTCCTGTTTGGTCTTTATTTAGAAAAATATTGGTCTTTATATGGAAATACTATGTTTGTGCATGCAAATTTAAACATGTTCATTACACATACATCCTGTGCAGAAATATCTTACACCATACTCAGAGAAGGAATCATTAGTAAAATATTCACCACAGTTAATTGAAAAGGAAAAATGTTTTTATCTCAGTGTCATGGTTTTTATATACTTACGGGATATAAAACATGAATCACATAGCAAAGGTAGGTAGGAAAGGTTTTAATTCCTAGAGTTTCTCTGAAAGTTTTGGTAAAGCTAGCTGTCCTTTTCTGTCTATTTCAAGTTTTTCATGTAATCGTGAAAAAAACCAAAATTTTATTTTCTGTGATGGTGAAATAAAAGGCAAACCAAGATAGAATATCAGTGGTTATGAGCTGTATAGAGTTTCATTTTAGATTTAAACATTTTATTTTGAAAGGTTGACATCACTCTTGTAACAGGTTACAGAATGTTCACATCATAAAAAAAAGTATATATAACCTTCAGATTCACTGAGGACTCCCTTTTACCTATATAGTATTTTTTGTTATGACTGTATCCAGTGGAATTTGGGAAAGCTACATTAAGTATCACTGTAAAAATGGGAAATTCTGAATACCACTTTGGGTTTTGTAAGTATTTTTACAATTTACTAGTGAAAAAGTGGTGAAATTATTTCAAAGCAACCAATTGTAAAATATTTAGAAATAAGTGTACAGTTTAAAAATTGTTCATGTAAATTCCTTGATTCAATTAGCTAAATCTCATTTTATAATCAATTTAGTGCACTTTTGTGTTTTCATACATGGAAATGTGTGTATGTGTCCTTGCATCTATATGTAAAATTGAGGCAGTACTACACATTAATGACATGTTCATGACCAGACAGATCAGTTCCATGGTTGACAAAACAGTTTTAACAGGAATCATTTTAGAAATACTTTTTGCAAGTTTTTTAAAATTGTCGTACAGTACGGAAATGTCCATCAGAAATGCTTCAACTTGATCCCTGCAGTAATGTGTAGATTAAAGACACTGATAACTGAGTATATTCCATTCCCTTGCTTTCTTTTTTAGTTGGCACCAGAATTGCTTGAATATCAATTTGCTTTGGTCACTTTACTCAGACTTTATCTGTGATAGGGTACAATAGAGGTTTACATTCTTAAATCTAAACTACACACATATTCAATGTCATGGAGTCCTCTACTTCATGTCAAAAAGCAAAAAAAAATAACTTTTGAGCATTACACTGAGGAGAAAATAGTTTTCAGTGATGAAAACTCACTTTCAATGAAGAGTTTTCACTCCTCATGTTTAGTTTTTCCACTGAACTTGTATTTTGGAGCTTTGTACACGTTGAAAAGGTGCCTGAATTGATCAACTACTTAATTACCATTGATTCTCAGTCTGAGTACATAATCTCATGGCACAGACTGAGTAACAATTGTTAACATTTGACTAATCAATTAATTATTTCAGTATTCATGAAGACAACAGATAAGACTGATCCTGGTTTAAAAGAAGCAATGCAGGAGAAATACCAGTTCTCATAATTTAATAGTAAACATTTAATTTTCTTTAACTAAATATAGAATCATAGAATCGACTGGATTGGAAAAGACCTCTGAGATCATCAAGTCCAACCCTTGATCCAACACCACCGTGGTTACTAGACCATGGCACTAAGTGCCACGTCCAGTCTCATCTTAAAAACCTCCAGGGACGGTGAATCCACCACCTCCCTGGGCAGCCCATTCCAATGTCTGATCGCTCTCTCTGTAAAAAATTTCTTCCTAATATCCAACCCAATATGAGACATTTGGATTTTCTGTGTTCTGTATATAACTGTATCAAGTACTCCAGTCCTCACAGGGAAACTGTTAATGTTAAACATTGAAACAGTAAACAACAACATGTGCTTAGTGTGATCTTTCCACGTCTCTAGTATCTTCATTACTTCACCCTTGTGTTCAAATCTTGCAAGTGTTCTGCCTTTCTGATGCAGTAAATGTAGGACCTGTAGAAAATACTAGATTGACAGAAATGGAAATTTAGTCTCCCTACTTAGCTGCTAAATGCATGACTGCGGGCAAACACAGACAAGAACATCAACACATTTCCTCCGGTGGCGTGTGGCTTTGGAGAAACTCTGCAAAGGTCTAGGCCAAAGATAATCTCCTTGGCCAACTGCTTGACATGCATTTAGGGCAGATAACAGGTGCTGTTCAAGAAGAGTGTTTCTGCAACTTTGGTGTCTGTCTCTGCACAGAGCTTTTCTGGACAGTCTGTATTTCACACGTTTGTTCCTGCACTGTGGAATGGAAGAAGAGCCATGACTCTGAGGTCTACCTTGGGATGCTACAGTTATCCTGCTGGGTGGTCTGGTGCCACATCATTGGTGTGAGCTGTGCAGTTCCACAGTGCTGGGAATGATGAGATAGCTCATGCTGGCCGGTGCTAATGGGGGCAAAAGCCTCTTACTCCCCTGCCAGTTCATAGGAAAACTTCCCTTTCATCTGTTAACCTTTCAGGACTGGTGACCTAGAGATAGGAATGTCTGCAGTTTCTTACCAGGTTCTCTGTTTGTTTAGTTTTTCTTATTAATAAGTTCTGTAATCATGCATTGTGAAAATATCAGTACACTTCAACATTACCTGTCTTGAAAGAGCTGCTGGGAAATAGGATTTCAGTGAAATAGGATTTCAGTGAACTACTGAAAAATATTTTTCTGTTTAACATAACAATACCTGTATTTTGTAGTAAACTGTGGGTACGGGGGAATTATCAGTGCATACAATTTTATCAGTGCATACAGCTTGTTTTCCTGAGTAGGTTTTAAGAAGCTTTGCATTTCTTAAGTTAAAACTTTAACCATTGTTTAGATTGCCTCGTATCCCTGAGATTTACCCTTCTTTTAACCAGATCATTAAAAAAAAAAAGCAACAAAAAACCAACAAAACAAAACATGACCAACAATGCTTCTGTAGAGGAACAGAAGTAATTATTTTTTTTCAGCCAAACAAATTGTATTTTGTTGTTTTCACTGGCTAACTGTTCTTTAGTTTTCTTGATAAATACTGTACATAATGTGTTCATCTTCAATTTAGGATTTCAGTATGTTAAAGTTTATGATCACATAAGCATTTTCTTGTCAAATAGTACCTGGATGACTGAGGTCACTAAAAACAAAGGTCCACAGCTCCTTCGCAGTTTTGTAAATCGGGAACTTTGTTCAAGTCAGTGGAATTAAAGTTGCATGAGATCACAGTGAAGTCCAAGGATATTACTTGTGATCATTAATCTGAACATAGGCTGCAGAACTGGATCCATCTGTGCGCAAAAGAGCCATATGCTGAGAGTAATACTTAAAAAGCTCATAGAAGTGATGGATGGATTCTTCAAACTTTAACATGTAATAACTAGTATGTACTTAGATGTCAGTGGATGTAGCAGAATATGAGCGGGAGTGGCAGGTATAGCCAGCTGTTCCATATCCATGCTATATTTGGCCCAGTAGATTTATAATGTGTTCTCATTCACTGGCATGTCTTCATTCACCTTCATCAAGTACGAGACATGTTGTTCCTGCCTTTACTCACTGGCTTCCTCTTCCTCTGAAAAAGAATTTCTGCAGGTGCCAAAATCCTTTCAAAGGTGAACTTGCAGCAAAGAAATAGTTTGTGAGAGTTGATAACCAAGCAAATCCAAGCATTTATAGTAAGTTTTGCCCATCACAGTTTCTAATCCTAAAGTAGTAGATTTTAACAGTATTTTAAGTTTTGAAATGTAACATCCACAATGCATAGCCTATGTTCCCCCTTAAACAAGGTTCTTTTCTAAGTTGAAGCTTTTCTTGTAAGAGGAAAGATAGGATGAAGCAAGCAGCTATGGAAAAACACCACCAACAAAAATACAGGGTTTATTTTTCCCCCAGGAATAGTAAACCTGATCTTGAACCACATTCTATTCTAATTCAAAGATCAGGCTCCCAGAGATGTTGGAAAAAGTGTTCATTATTTTCTTTTTGTTCTCCCTGTAGTGGATTTATCAAGGAAGCTTTTCTAACATAATACTTTCAGGCTTTCATTTTACATTTTATTTTCTGAAACTTTATGATTGAAAGTATTTCTTAAGCATTATCTTACACATTTATTGCTTTTTAACTGATTAGCAAAAAATTACTGGCATACTTCTATCAGGCTGTATTTCTAAAAAATAGCTCAGGAATGCTATTTGCCATAACACACTAGAAAAAGCATGATTTTGAATTTGCTTTAGAGCTTAACCTGTTGGCAGTTCCTGAACTGGGCAAAAAAAAAGTGTCATCTGTCAGATATTTGTGTTCTTCATTCAGAGTATTGCTGCAAGCACTTATATTTATTTTCTCCATGCTGTCAAGCTGTGATTTCTTTTAGCAATGACACTTTTATCTGTTTATTTTGGAATGCTCAGACTTGAAGTGACAAGTTCTTCCAAATTCTTAGGTTTACATTTTCAAATAATTTCTATACCAAGGGGGCTGCAGATGCAAAGTGAGTGTTTTTCTTCTTCAGACTGTAAATCTCAATCTCCAGTAATGCTTCCTAGGCATTTCTGTTGTCCAGCAACACAGTACATGTAAATATGAAGTAGAAAAAGATTTTTATTTATTTATTGGTTCACCCATTATAAATAGAAATGAGAGTATGGTGAAAAAACAGAGTTGTACCTTTCACTTCTCCTTATGTAATGAGAGTGCACTTCGATGAGGAGTGGGACATGGGTATGGATGCAAAAATGCTGTAAATTACTCTAAACAGGGGCTGTTCAGGCCACATTCCCGAGGATCTGATAATGAGTCTCTCTCTGGCTTCTTCACTAGATCATGTCATCTCTGTGCAAATCCAGAACTGGGGAGCATATCCCAGGATCGTAACAGGACAGTATCTGCAATCCCCATGGCTATATTCTCTCCCAGTGGAAGATAAGCCTTTGTAGACCCCGTTCCCATCCCTCTGGGAATGGAGTATAAATTATTTTCAGTCTGCTTTTATAATTTTACTCCTGGAGACAAAGTAATTTTTTTCTGATGGAACTTTTCTCTTCTGTAATTCAGAAATGAAAATGCAGACTCAAAATAATAACATTTAGTAGTTGCTTCCCCTTCATGTTGTTCTTTGAGCTTTTACCTTATATTTCAGGGATGGCACACAATTCTTTCAAAGGTTTTCAAACTGAGGCAATGTTTAAATGGAGACTTGGCCACCCTTTGCATAGGTAGACTGATGAAATATAAGTTAGTCTTCATTTACTGGAAAGAAGCAGTGAGCACCTAAATATTTACTTAAGGAAATTGTCTGTGGGTTTTTTTCCCAAAAGGGAACGTTCTTATTTGGGGTTCAGATTCCCTCCAATGTGGATACAGCAGTATCGATGTAATTGAGGGAAGGAAAGGAAGTGGTATAGGAGTTGTCCTGGTTTCAGATGAGATAATTTTCTTCCTAGTAACTAGTACAGTTCTGTGTTTTGAGTGTAGGGTGAGTATAATGTTGATGACATGCTGATGTTTTAGTTGTTGCTAAGCAGTGCTTACCCTAAGTCAATGACTTCTCATCTTCTCCCACCATTCCACCATTCAGGAGGCTGGGGGGGGCACAAGAAGCTGGAAGGAGACATAGACAGGACAGCTGACTCCAACTGACCACAGAGATATTCCATACTATATGTCAACATGCTTAGGATATAAACTGAAAGGAAAGTTGGCCAGGGCCCACTGCTCAGAAACTGGCTGGACATCAGTCAGCAAGTGGTGAGCAATGGCACTGTGCATGACTTGTTTTGTGATGCACAATTTTATTATTCTATTATTCTATTATTAATTTGGGGTTTTTTTCCCCATTTCTGTCCTATTTAACTGTCTTTATCTCAACCCACTATTTTATTTTTTTTTCCCAATTCTCTCCCCCATCCTACTGGCGTAGGGTAGTGAGTGACTGTGTGGTGTTTTAGCTACCTGCCAGCTAGTCCTCTGCACCTTTTGACAGGAATGCACATTGTCCTGCTGCTCATTTGGATGCTCTGACCTGCCCTTCATCCGTGACATTAGCAGAGTTCACATCTGCTTTTTCTGGCCAGAGTAGAACACTGTGTGAGGGTGTAGCAGCCAGGTACCACATGCAACTGGCAAATATGTGGCTGCTACCTTTGCCAAATGTGTGTGGTTGGCATAAGCAACTTATATTTTCAAATCTGCTAATTATTGATAGTTCTGTCAGTGTTGGTGGCTGCAGTCCATCTTTTTTGATGAGCCTTATGTAAAAATAATGGATGTTTGCTTTCTATACCTTAGGACTTTTTTTATAATCCCTTTGAAATTTGAACTGAAATAATTAAATCTGGCTTATTTTCTGAACATGCTACTTATATATTTCCTTATGGTGTAAAGAATTGTTTACTAGTGCTGGGCTGTGAGCAACTGAGTCATAGAAAACAGAAAAAAATTAGAAAACTCTCCCCTCTTGTAGGAGGGAGTGTTTGTTTACAAAATTTATGTGGACTCAGGAAACAGAAGAGGAAGGAGTGTAATATAGTCCCAAAACAATGTATTATTGTGTAAACTCTTTGACTTACTCAAACAGGTGTCTCAGGTCCCAACACAAGTTTGGCACAGGAGAGCGGAGGTAGAAATAAAGGAATAAGGCTGGAAACTAACACGCAGGTGTATTGCCTTTGGAAAAGTCACACAGTTTCCATCATGGGCCCTTTGGTAAATGTGTATTTTGGTAAAAAGACTGCTTTTGAATTTTAAAGCTGCTCTGATAATTAATTGAAATAAATTATAGTTTATTTCTGGTTTAAATTTTGTTGTAGTGTTACAGTGGTTTTTTTTTTTACTGTTTTTTTTTATAATGTATTTATTTTTCCATTTTAAATGTATTAGTATACATGTAAACAGCAGTGTATACCTGGAAATAGAAATTGGTTTAAAATTAAGTCAGACAAACTCCACTTTCAACTGGCCCCTACAGTTTTGTTACAGTGTTTTATTAGGAGTCTAAAATAAAAGCAGACCTCTTTCTGCACATCCACTTACATTATTCCTTGAGATGTCTTAGCTAATAAGTGAAAGTGGAGTCAGTTCAGCTGTAAGAACTGGGTGGCATAAAGTCCATCTTATTACTGAACAAGTTCCAGATGGAGCTTATGGAACAGCCATTAAGTCTGGAAGTGGAGATGCTATAGCCATTGTAATAATAAATTTAAAAATCATCTGGATAATAAATTTGATAAATGGGCATATATACTCAAAGGATAGTAAGGTTTTCTCTTATCTTAGTCAGTTATTCAGTCTTTCAGTTGACTGCATTCACCTTAGCTGTATCATTCAAGGGTGCAACTCATTGATCTGCTTTTATGATTTCTTTACAAAGTGAGAATTTTCTCATTATTCCTTCTGAAAAATAGATCTATGAGGATGAAGTTTCATGGACCCAGCAAGATTCCTAAGTGTCCAGTGCTAGCCATAAATCTCAGCCAAGCATAGACTCACCCCATGGACTATCTGATTAAACACTGCAGTCTTCATTGTTCACAGCAGTGGCTGCCTGTCACCCCTTTCTCTGAATACCTCTATAGACAGGGATGAGCTGTGCCAGATGAAGCATGAAGGCAGAAAACAGCCAACTGAATGATACAAGACACACTTGGATGTCAACTATCAGCAGCACAAGAAACTCTTTTATGAGTCTGTTACATCTTTGATGTAACCCAGAGATCCTTTACTCTGTACAGAAGTCACAGAATAGTCAGTGACAATGTGTCTTAGATTTGTACAGGATAATTCCAAAAGAGAGCACTGGAATCATCTTAGCTGTATGCTGCATCCAGGTTAAAAATTTTTTGTAAAATGTGACATTTTAGAACTCTTTTTTGACAAGTTCTGGCTAGGTAATGGGAAAGACACTAGCTATACAAAGTGAGGGCTCCTTCATATTCATGTTAAACAGTTGATAATCATTCCACTTATAGACCTTTCAGCTCTGAGAGCAATATATTATTTATTGGCTGTCTACCACATATGGTGGGTGTAGATAACAAATTGGCTTTACTACATCCTTCCAGACAGATCTAAAATCATGAGATTTTCACAACTAAAAGAGTTATAATTCTACTGGATGAGTATTTTCTGATTCTTTAACAGTTAAGGAAACAAAATGCAATGGTCCAGCATATCAGCTAATGTATAGATAATGTGACCTGCAAGAGTCTCCTACTCTTTTGGATCAGATATCCTTCTTAAGAAGGTATTATTCCTATTAGTAGAAGTCCAACATCACAATTTGCTGGATTTAAGATACTTTAAAAAAATAGAAAGTTATTTAAGAAGAAGCTTGCCAAAGTTCAGCCAGATGAAGGCAGTGGTGAATGAAAAGATAATTTTGAAAAACCTGAGGAATTCTTGATTACTGAGTAACGGATGACAAGCTGGATGGCTTTCTTACATTGTTTATAAAGTTAAATGCCTTGAAGTACTCAGATCCACACGTGTAATTTGAGCATATGGAGTACTGAAAAGTTGTTAAAATTAACCTCAAAGTGCACAATGAAGAATGGAAGTCAATGTCTCATGATTTTTGCAAATAAACCAAGATCTTCCTATGCTTGGACATAGTGTTTATTTAGGTTTAGTGAACCTTCACATTCAATTCAAGTTTAATTCTTTATTTCCACCTTTACTTGTCCATCAATTCATGTAGAATCTCTATAACTTCTATCAACAGCAGATCAAAGTAGTCTTCAAGACATTTGTGGCCTTGAAAAGAAAAAGAAAGAAACAAATGTATCAGAGAAACATCTGTGCTGTAGTATAGTTTCCACATAGTGAAAGTCTGAGTACAGGCATATGAAAGTTTCTTAAAATATCTTTGTTTCTGTGTATCCATATGAGAGAGTTATCTGGCTTAAGCCCAGTCCCCAGGGATGGCCATGGTTCAATTTACATACAATACAAGCTTCTTTTGGCTTAGAATGGGCCTCTAGAGATGGTATTACTAGACAAAGATTGTTAGAAAGCTGATTATTCTTCCTCTGCTCCCTTCAGCTTGCAGTCAACTTCTCCCAGATGTCCCCTCTAGCCTTTGGTGGGTATAAAACCCACAGCAACACCAGGATGCCCATAGGGGTTTTTGTGGACAGTTTTTAATCAATGCTGCTATAATTTAAGGAAGCCCAGTGGTCCGAGCTGAGGTTTTAATCCATTTCTGAAGTAGCATGGCTTTTAAGATCAGGTTGTCTCTTAGCCTGATTAACAGACTTTCCCAGTAAGACTTAACCTGTTTCAAGCATAATGACGTTTCAAAATCATTAACCTACTACAAAGTTTTGTGAAAGCACACACTGCATTTGCGAAGAGGTTTGTTAGTAGTCCTGCGTCTACTGACAGATGTGCCGATGAGCAAACAAACATACATTAGGTGCATGAGAATCCATACAGAGCTGAGCTGCCAGAAATCATGTTTCAGAAGTTCAGAATTGCTGTGACTTAATTTTTTGGTTTTGCACCATGTTCTTTTATAGTAAATTGTTGACATTTACAGAGTGATGACATTTCCTTTTTCATAGTCACATATTTAGGAGAGTATATTTACACCAAAAAAAAGGCAAAATATCGAATCTTTAACAGGTCATGTGTACTAATATTTTTGACTTTAAAAAGAACAAGTTTTATGGCTCAGTCAATACTTAATCATGAACTTTTAAAATTTACAGGGGAGTGAGAATGAAGCAAGGGGTCTGATCTTTTGTGTTTCACGGTTGTTTTTTCACACTAAGGACTTTTCTTTCATGATGAAGTCAGGATCTGATATCTCAGTCACATGGGTTTTGACTACAGGTTACCTAGGAACAGTAGAGCAATTCTAAACATAAGAAAGATGAACTTCGACCTTCTTTGTAGCAGATGGAACATTTTGTGAGCAACTGGTCATGTGTAAATGTTAACTTGTTTGCCTTTTTTAGTAACCAACAAATGAACAACATATGCCTTTATTTTTCATTTTGCAAAGACTGAGGGTTTGTGGTTG
Source organism: Cephalopterus ornatus (assembly GCA_013396775.1). Classification (NCBI taxonomy): domain Eukaryota; kingdom Metazoa; phylum Chordata; class Aves; order Passeriformes; family Cotingidae; genus Cephalopterus; species Cephalopterus ornatus. Next base: position 24,795 of record VZRE01016574.1, read on the forward strand.
TGGTTTTGTTTTTTTTTGGGGGGGAGGAGGTGTTTTGAAGAGTTTGCTCTTCAAGTACTGAGCACAGAATATTATGTTCACTAGAACAGAGTAAAATCTGACTGTGTTGCTTCTGTATCAAACGCACAGCATGTTTGGAAAATTAACATTAACAAACATTACTTATATCTGAGTTTGTCAACGTTTAATTAAGAGGGCCCTCTACATTTTAGGAAGATACTGTTTGCATATGTGTAATAAAGGGTTCAAATTTAAATACTTTCAATTAGTTTCCATGAAAAAAATGACTTTTGCAGACCCCTACAATAGACAGTTTAAAGAAATAACTATTCTGTGTTTAAATTGTGCTCCTTAGTATTTTAAACAGATGGCAGTGGCTTTCCTCTTGATTATAACTTTGAGGCATGCTTTACTAAATGGAATCAGCGGGGTTCATTAAGGTCCCATTTGATGTATCAGTATTATAAAAATACCATGTTAATTATCCTCAAACGTTGCAAGTTACCTCCATTTTCCTGCAATCAGAAGATGAGAGAAACCCTGTGAAGCAAATTAGTCCTAATTGAAAGAGGACTGATTAATATTTAAATAAGGCATTGTGTGAGGGATTCTGCCATGAGAAAAATAGGCTGAACATCTGAATTAATTGCATAGCAGGTTAAATTAAATTTCATATAATGGGTTGGAAGATGAGTTGGCACAGTGCTTTAGCAGGGAGCACAATGGCTGAAATACCAGTCTTTTCTTTCACTCTTGGCTGGATTCCACTGAGGTCCTTGTAGCCCTTACCTCTTTGTTGTCTTTCTTTCAATACAAACAAAGGTACTAACAGAAAATTGCAACCACATTTTAAAAAATGTTAATCCTTTTTGGGAGACAGCACCTGTCTACATTTTTGCAATTTCTCTTCCACCTTGGCTGCAAAATTGGGAAATGTTAGTATCTTTTTCCTTGCCACGTTTAATGAGGATTGATGTCATAAAATGCTAATGGCTGGAATATAGTTAGAACTGTGCTATTAGTGGGTTATCACTGTCTGACATTTTCACTGCACAGGAGCATACATGTGGAGCCTGTTTAAAGTGATTGGGTTACTTAAGGGTCCCTGTTAGGGATATTTAATCCAACATAAATTACTTATGCACTTTGTTAGTGTTCAAAGGAAGAGTGTCACGTTGTACATGTTGGCAGTTTTCCAGTCAAGAGCTGTTAATTACTGTACAGCTAGTGAATACATTTTGTGGCAATGGAAGCCAAAGGGGGAAAAAACTGTATCTATATTCCATCTAACTGAAAATGAATAGATGGGAGTGCAGGGGAAAAAGTAGACTGAAGTAATTTTCACCCTTAGGAGTTACAGTGCCATTTGTTTTCATTTTGAAAATAAAAACAAATGACAGTATGATTCCCTGAGGGGGAAGTACTTTAGTTATAAAGAATCCCTGCCAAAACCAAGCTATTATCTGTTTGTATGCTGATAAGAAAAAAGCATGTTCTCCAAAGCTCTAATTCATCTACATCTCTGCAGAGTTCAAGGTTCACTAAGATACTCTTTGCTTATCATATTGAATGCACGTGATAACTAGGAAAATGGCTGATAACTACAGTACTCATTTCTTTTTGACATGCGGTTTAGTATAGTCAAATTACTTTATATTCTCACTCTTATATTAACAAATGCTGTTCTTGCCAAGGCTCGTGGGGGTTTAGTGGTGGAGAGACCCAGTAAATAACAAGTATCTTTTGATATTATCGTGTGTTTCAACTTTGGAAACTAGCCATAAGAAATAACTTTGAAGAGCTAAACACATTTTTTATATGGAAGCTCGTGGATCATGTAACTGTGCTAGGGGAAAAATGCGTAGTTCTGTTGGTAAAGTTACTGTATGGTCTACAAATAGCAAGCCTGTTACACCCTTGATCTCTACAAATGGAAATAAGGTTTGAATATAGCCTAAAGTGCTATCTTTATTTCATTTTATTATCTAACTGCAGTGCTACTTATGAAGTTGTCTATATGAAGTTCATAATGAAGATAACTCCATTTTCTGTCTATATTATTAAAATTGCTAAAGGCAAAATATATGCATGATTGTAGTTATGTAAACACTCCATTTCTCAAATGCATCATTTATGAAGCTACAAGGGAAAAATGGAATATCTTGCTTTTGCATAATAATACATCCTACCAAACTTTTTTTTTTTAAAGCTAAACCCAAAAGTTTTATTTTCAAGTGTTCTGCTAACGCTTTCATTACAGTCATTGTGCATTTGTCTAAAATTCTCTTTTCTCCTTGGACATCATCAGACTTTGAGATCTCTGTGTATGTACTGAAATACCCAGTGACCTTGGGTCTCACCTTTTGCATGTGAGGGCTGATACTCAGGATAAAGAGGTAGATCTGGAGACAGAAGTGTGTTTTGGGTTTGAGAAAATGCTCAAAGCTGCATATTGATTTTTATATGAGGATTCCAGATGGCTTGGTTTTGTTTGATGCAGATTATTATCACAATAAATCCTATATATGTACAAACAAGAACATGTGCATTATATATGCAGATAATTCATGTAATCAATGATTGTCACTAGTGCCCTTTGCTCTCCCTCAACTCTTTTGATAATTTGCAACACCAAATCTTTGTGGTTGGTCTTCACAGACACCATGGATGTTCAGGTCTAGGACTTTCTTCATTGTTTGCACCATGCCTGAAAAAACTGAATTGATCTGGCTTACTAGAGTAAAAATGCTAGATTATGTGTTCTGTACAATGCTTATGCCTACAGTCATGCAGAGACTTAAAGTAACTAACTTTTTCATTAAGAATGCCTGAATTGCCACCCAGCCACTTCACATCTTTAACATCTGAAAATACCCACACAGGGAGATGCTCAGTTCTTGTGCTGCTTGTAGCCATAACAGCAGCTATTTCTGTGGAAACCTAAAATTATTCCCACTTAAGACTGCTCAGGGTTTACAGTCTAGGCATATTTTACTCATTAATTCAATTTTAGGGAGAACAAACATACTTTCGGTTGAGGGGACAGAGCCCAAGACTACTTCATGGTTAAGGGCTGTAACCATTAGGAAGGAGAACAGAAATTTTTGCATTTACAATGATCAGTTTGGATGTCATATCCAACTTTCCTTTGTACATCATGACTTCTGCTTTGGAAAACCCTACTTCAGGGTGTGATACAAAAAACTGGTATAGCCACACCGTTAACTTAAATGTACTCAGAAGAAAAAATCAGGTGCCTGTCCATGGGTGGGACTTCTGAACTGTAGACAGGACTTTAAAAGAGATTAATTTAGATTTAATTACTCAAAACATTGGGTTTTTTCCTGAATTTCATCCTTGTGTTCCTGGGGAATAGGCTAGCTTAATTGAAATTTGGAGTTTCACAAAGGGACCTTGTCCTGGGTTTGGCTGAGTTAGAGTTCATTTTCTTCCTGGTAGCTGGTACAGTGCTGTGTTTTGGATTTAGTATGCGAATAATGTTGATAACACACTGATGTTTAGCTGTTGCTAAGCAGTGCTTACTCTAAGTCAAGGACTTTTCAGGTTCCCATGATCTGCCACTGAGCAGGTGCATAAGAAGCCAGAAGGGAGCAGGGCCAGGACAGCTGACCCAAACTGGCCAAAGGGATATTCCATACCACGGAACATCATGCTCAGTGTATAAACTGAAGGGAGTTGCCTGGAAAGGGCCGGTGGGTTTTTCTCAAGTTTTATCCTTCTTTTTTTTTATTATCTCCCTTTTCATTAAAATTAATAGTAGTATTAGCATTATTATTGTACTTTGTTTCAGTTATTAAACTGTTCTTATCTCAAACCATGAGTTCTACCCTTCTCTGATTCTCCTCCCTGTCCTGCTGCAGGGGAAAGGGATGAATGAGTGGTAGTGGTGTAGTGGCACTCAGTTACTAGCTGGAGTCAAACTACGACAGACCTGTATACCCATCTTTTTCAATACTCAGTTTCGTTTCCTAAGCATAAATTTGAGAAGATTAAAGCTTAGAATAGATGCATTTAAAAATGTATAATTAGATGATTTATTTTTATTAAAAGCAGACTTTTTTGTTGTATAGTTCTAATTTCCTTATTAAATTCAATCTTTGTAAACAACATGAAGTAGTCTAATGAAATAAATATGACAATGTTCAATATCTCTACTGGTTAAAAAACCCGATATGAATATGAATCACTATTTCAAATCATTGATACAGATTATTTGCTTGGCTGTGAAATTTGAATGATGTTTTATATTCATGTCATTAGTTAATTTGATTATCTAAATATTTTCCCAAACAAAGAATTGGAACATTAGTCTTGCTTCTTTAAATACAAAATTATTGTTATTATCTCAAAATCAAATACTTATTTTATGCTGTGCATTGATATTTTTCTCAAATCAATGGTTACACAGAATAATATGTATAAAACTATAGTTTTATGAACTATAAAACTATAGTTCTTTCAAGTGATTCTTTACTTCTGGGGACGATTTTTGGGATAGTGAAATACATTAATTGAACAGTAGTTTTTCATTAAAGCCTGTCTTGCCAACAGATGTAATCCTGTGCCTAACAATTTTCAGTTTAAGGAATTGTGTTAAGATGGGCTTCATATTTCAGTTTTGGTTTTCCAGGGCCTTTCTCTTATGTACATTTTCGTACGGCTCTCAGGGCTGTCTCTGGCAAAGAGGAAGCACTAGGCACAGTGGTAGCCAGGTTGCATTTGGACCTTGGAAGTGAATAAGCTGTTTGAAACAGACAAGACCCAGCTCAACCTGAAAGGATGAAAGATTTGGCAGATTTCTTTCCCTGAAAGGATGAAAGATTTTGCAGATTTCTTTCCCTAGTCCTACTGTACATGCAACAGGTACATAAATTAGGCAGAATCTGTGACATCTAAGAAAGCCTTTTCCTATTTAGGCTATTTCTGATCTTTCAGAATGTGATAGCAAAAATTAACAAATGACAAGACAGGCTATTTTTAATTGTTGGCTCAATGCACCTGACTAGTGTAATAAGGTCCTATCTCCTGTCAAATACAGGTGCTCGTTAATGACTGTGTGCAAATAAACAAATAAAGAATGGCACCTTAGTAGTGTTTATTCCTCATACAAAAATTGTGCTTGGCTTAATCCCGGAAAATGAATTGATGCAATGTGTTAAGCAGAGGGACTGTTGATTTTTGAATTCTTGGAGCTACATATGAATTTTCAGGTAAGCTGTTCTCCTTTATGAAACTTAAGAACCTCTGGGTGTGTTCAGAGATGAAGTACTACACATCTTGGCAATAAGGTATTAACAGAAAATAAAGAGTCACCTAAACTCTCTTATTGTTAGGCATGAACTGAGTAGTCATTTTCACTATTGGATCTCTGTTCTGAAACCTGTGTAAGTACCATTATAAAAACTTGATTCCTGAGGTTCCAGCCCTCAGAGCAGTTTTTCTCAGATTTTTTTAAGCAGCAAAGTGGAGACCTAGCTTGGAAAGTCTGAGGGGAAAGAGCATATGATATCAAAGATGAGAGTGAGGGTCCATGTGTGTGTTTTAGTATCTGGAAACTAATATATCATCCCATGTCTCAAAAGGGATCTTTAAAAAGAAGTGGAGCTTTTACCAGAAGCAGGTGGACTGAGTTTCTATAGAATCTAGCAATGCTTTTTTAATTACCCCCAAATTTACAGTGATGTTTCAAGCTAAATAAAGCTAAAAATCAAAGCAAATGTTTTCCACTGGACATAAATAAACTGCATGATCCTTGACATGTTTTTCCTGCCAACAAAATAAACCCACAGCGTATGTAACACAGTCCTTAATTGTGATCAAGCTTTTTATCCTCAAAATGTAATTTCTATCTTTTTTTTTCACAGTTGACAATTATATCATTAAAATAGTATGTAGAGTTGATTTAAGGATAACATGTCAGTTAGACAATGCAATCTAAATATCTCATATTTCAAGAATACATATATGATTTTTTTTTTGCCAAGGTTGCTTGAATCTCCTGATGGCATGTAGGATTTTTTCATGGATGATAGCGCATAGATGATAAAAAAGTTTTGATATCTTCATTTTTAATCCCTAAAAACATGAAATCAGCTAAATATGTATGTTACTCCAGTCTTAAAAAGTATTTACACTGTTGTGATTAGTGTATTTTAGAAGTGTTACTATGCAGCCTAAAATAAATTAACAATCTGCTCAAAAATTTTTGGTATGTAGATCAGATGCTCCAATCTGTCATTCATATTGTATCTATACTCATATATACACACACACTTATTTACATATAGGCTTACGTACCTTCAGCAAATTTTTGCTTTCAGAATTTGGGCTATAATTTGCCAAACAATATTTCTAATTTTTTTTTCCATTGTATCTTTTTATAGTACTTTAATACTAGTGCTCTCTTTTCAAACTCCTAGTTTTGAAGGCACTTCTTCCAAATGTGTGAATCTCTCTATCTGCAGGTTGTCCATGTTTGTTTCTGAGAAGCTCTAAATTGGTAGCAATCAACTTGAAAGTGTGTAGTAACTGTCAAATCTCAGAACAGGCTGCACATGATTTTATGACTGATTTAGCATGTACTGGGAGCCAAAATAATAAAATGTAATTGGTTGTTTCACACACCCGTGTTTGATGGTTAGGAACCTGGTCCACAAAGATGGGGTCTCAACTGGGAGGATCTGTAAACAATTCCAACTCCAGGAGCTGCTTGTATGCTGAGGCTGGACCCAACTCCATCTCAGAGCAAGTGTGGGGAGCTCACCCTTTGGTCACACAGGAAGGAGTCAGTGCACAGTCTGGCCAAGTGTCTGGTCAGGAGAGTTTAGTAAGCAAGACCACAGTCTAGGCTGGGGTGATCTTCTGGGTTTCAGTTGCTGATCCATGGCCTGACCTAGCTTGCCCTAAATACACTATGAGGTGCATGAGATATCTAGTATTAAGGTTCATCCCTTGACTCTGCCACACAGTCACTGTTCTTTTCTTCATCCTGGTTCAGCAGGTGAGGGAGAGAAAGGGTAGTCACAGGGAGCACTAGGCTGCCCCAGAGAAGACCTGGGGGTGCCCAGCTGGCAGAAGAGGCAGCTGCAGGCACATCACTGCATGCTGTCTGAATGAAGAGCTGGAATCTGTTGCTTAGTGAGCTCCAGCAAGGCTGTATAGCATGTGGCAGCCCTCCACCCTAATTCTGCAGTAGGTCTACTAAAATCTGTGGAGTTACAGGTGGAGATGAAGGTTCAGGCTTCACCTACACTTTTCATGATGAGTAGCTGTGTCTTGATTGTATTTGCTCTTGCAGACACAATGTTAAATGAGAAAATGAAAGTAGATGGATCATAGGCAAATCAGGAAAACCTTACTAACTCTTGCCTGCTGTTGTGGTTTAACCCCAGCCAGACACCAAGCCCTACGCAGCCACTCTCTCACTACCCCACGATCGGGGAGAGAATCGGAAGGGTAAAAGCCAAAAAAGTGATGGGTTGAGATAAAGAAAGTTTAATAGGTAAAGCAAAAGCCTTGCACACAAGCAAAGCAAAATGAGGAATTAATTCCCTGCTTCCTATGGGCAGGGAGGTGTTCAGTTACTTGGGATGACAAACATCATCACTCCAAACGTCCCCCCTCTTCTTCCTTCTTTGCATAGCTTTATGTACTGAGCACGATGTCATATGATATGGAATATCCCTTTGGTCATCAGCTGAGGCAGCTGTCCCAGCTGTGTCTCCTGCCAACCTCCCATGCACCTCCAGCCTCCTTACCAGCGTGGCAGTATGAAAAGCAGAAAAGGCCTTGGCTCTCTGTAAGCCCTGCTCAGCAGTAACAAAAACATCTCTATATTATCAGCCCATGTTCAGCACAAATCCAAAACACAGCCCCATGTCAGCCACTGTGAAGAATATTAACTCTACCCTAGCCAAAACCAGCCCATCTGCTTAGTTAGTTTGGGGTGATGGCTTATGAGCTGCAGTAGATTTCTGAGAGGTCAGAAAATCAAAAAGGTTTATCCATAATGAATCCCAGCCTTTGTTGGGAAAAAGTAATAATTTATAGCAATTTATTTGGGTTGCTGATGCTTCTGAGACTCTCCTATCTAAAGAGGCATATGGTTTGGGTGTGCAGGAGATGGCCTGAAACTTACTAAGCTGTGTATGATTAACTGTGGGGCAATGACTATAGAGCACACTGTTGGAGGCTTGCACCCTGCAAAGTGCAGGCTAAGGAAAGGAGGCCAGTGATGTGGTAGACTGTCCTTGCTGGTGTGTCCTAGGGTGGATGGTGCAGCCTGCAGTAAGCAGTTGTGTCTGGAGAGGGAGTGTGGTATGGGAACCAGGTGTGGGTTCAGTTTATGCTTCTGTGGAGCATTCACCACCACTTTAAAATCCTGCTCCCTGGCAGATGATTGTCCCTGATCAAGTTTGATCAGAACCTCCAAGACTAGAGTAATGTAAGCCTGTATTGACATGTAAATATTTGCCTTGTTGTTAATGCGTATCTGGAGACTGGACTGTCTTCCAAATAGAAACAATGAAGGAGCAGAGCAGAAATTCTGCTACCCTTGTGCATGACAGATAAATGTCTAAAACATTCAGCAAAGCATTTTCTTTGTTAAATCAAAGTGCACAATATTGACCCTTTGTAAGAACACTGTTATCCATTTTTAATGGGAGTATGGTGAGTAGTTGAGAAGCTGCATAATGACTTTCAAGCATTTCACTATGTGTTTGTCCTAGTTTGTGCCCTCACAGTCAAAAGAGGGGGAATACATATCTTGAAAATAATGTTATTAAGTAGTAAGAAGCCTCAGAGTACGTATGATATTCTAATTATAGCTCATAATATTAACATTTCATTTCTGCTAAAGGGCTCACTCAGAATAGAATTTTATAGTGAAAACTTGTTCTGATCACTAACATAAATTCAGAAACGTTTGCAGAGAACATCAAGATTTGCAATATCACCATAAATAAAGAAAAGTTAATTTTAAGTTGTCATGTAGCTAGGTTAAATATAATGTTCATTTCTCATTCAGCATTTTGGTATCATCTCCAAATAACTAACTTATGCTACTTTTTTTTTTCTTTGGCATTTCACAATAAATAGCAAACCACTTTTCTCCCTCTCTTTCTCCTGCCAAGATGTAGTGTGACTCAGTTACCTCAGTTTTTTCCTACAGCGAGGGGCAGTTTGTGCCCTGCAGAAGCCAAGTATGAACAGGCAAAGACTGTTGGATATATACCTTCCTTGGAATGCTGCTGCAGAGCCAGAGCAGGGCAAAGGAGCCGCAGTAAAATGACAACCTGGACAGCAATTACATAAGGACAAGAGAAGTGGTTATGGCTCTGGTAGCTCACAGGAAGTATGGTAGTTCCTGCAACAGCAGGATATGAGCCTCTAGAACACTAACCTCGCTCAGAATAAATTTAAAAAAAAAACACCTCTTTTTTTGTATAAAGTAACAGTTCTTAATCTACAGACAACAGTTTTATCATTTAAATTTGCAATACATAAAGGGAGTTCAAATTACTTTGAAAAGTAAAGTACTTTTGCTTAAAAATATTAAAGCATGCAGGGCTGGACTTCGAAACTGGCATTTGGCATAGACAGAAACCCCCTTAGGGAGTTGCAGCTTTACTTACTGTGCAGAGGAACAATTAACAAAATATCTCTGGGATGTTGTTATCGCAGCCTGTAGAATTAGGAGAGCCTAATGAAGCCCTTTCCTTTGCAAACTTATGTCACAATTAAAATTTCTTTTTTCCCACTATGACTATAATGTGACATACTTCCTTCTCTCCAGGAAAAGTAAAGGGAATGGCAGCTGTCCTGAATATATTTCTTGGCCTCCTTTTATGTGTGAGATTGTTAGTATTTCGTCTCAACTGGAGGGAAGAGAAGGGTATGGATACTACTATGCATGAAATGTGGAAGATGTAAATCAAAGACTGTAGTGTTTCTGGAGTGTTTTTACAATTACATCATGCTGTGATGTATTCTATATAATTAGCCTTTCCCTCACAGTATTATTTACCCTCCCTATCTGTTGGGAAGATATTTCTGTTATAATGGCATGTAGGAATCTGATTTCTGCAAACTGCGAGTTGCTTTCAATAGCTTTCAGTGGGTGCCCACAGTTGGCACTGTGGTGTGAAACATAACTTACCTTTATCTCATTCACTTCAGTGAAACACATTTTACAGATTTCCTTGTGAAGGTGAAGAAGGCTCACCATAGGTTAATGTCAAAGCATTGTTGAGGTTGTTTGACTAAAAGAAAACCAAACTAATTTTAGTAGAGGGAGACAGGAAAGGGGAAATAACTAGTTTATTTTAGGGTTACATAGTATCTTGTTTGTCCTGGAAGAAAAGAAGAATGAGGAAGGTGGCTTCCTGTTCTTTAGACCAAAAGCTCGTTGCATATTTTGCAGCACGTGGTAAGTAATTTGTACAAAGCCTCCACAGCCCCTCCATGTTCAAGTTAAAGGGAGGAGCAAGGACAGGCTGATATCTTGGCTTTCTTAAAGAGAAGCAATTCCTGTCTGTAGCCACAACAGTTACATCTTACTCAGCTCTACAGGAATCATAGAATCATAGAATGGTTTGGGTTGGAAGGGACCTTTAAAAATCATCTAGTTCCAACCCCCCTGCCATGAACCTTCCAGGGAACCTTTCACTACAACCTGTCCTTGACCACTGCTAGGGATGGGGCATCCACATCTTCTCTGGGCCACGTGTTCCAGTGCCTTACCACCCCTGCAGTGGAGGATTTCTTCCTTTAATCCAGTCCAAATCTACTCTCTCTCAGTTTAAAATTGTTGCCCCTTCTTCTGGCATTACAGGCCCTGGTAAAAATTCTCTCTCCATCTGTCTTATAAGCCCCCTTATCACAGAATCACAGAATCAGTTAGGCTGGAAAAGGCCTCGGAGATCATCAAGTCCTACCTATGACTGAACACGACCATGTCAACTAGATCATGGCACTAAGTGCTACATCCAATCTTTCCTTAAACACCTCCAGGAATGGTGACTCCACCACCTCCCTGGGCAACCCATTCCAATGTCTAATCACCCTTTCTATGAAGAAATGTCCTCCTAAACCTACCCTGGTGCAGCTTAAGACTATGTCCTCTCATCCTGTCGCTAATTTCTTGGGAGAAGAGGCCAACCCCACCTGAATAAAACCTCTTTTCTTCTCCGGGCTAAACAACCCCAGCTCCATCCTCACAGGACATCCACTTCAGACCCTTCACCAGATTCATTGCCCTTCTCTGGACTCACTCCAGCACCTCAATATCCTTCCTGAACTGAGGTGCCCAGAACTGGACACAGTACTCCAGGTGTGACCTCACTAGTGCCTAGCACAGGGTAAGAATCAATTCCGTGGTCCTGCTGGTCACACTATTTCTGATACAGGTCAGGATGCCATTGGCCTTCTTGGTCACTTGGGCACACTGCTGGCTCATGTTCAGCCACTGTTGACCAGCACCCCCAGGTCATTTTTCACTGCCACTCTGTGCCCAGCCTGTAACTCTGCATGGGTTGTTGTGGCCAAAGTGTAGGACCCAGCACTTGGTCTTGTTGAACGTCATCCCATTTGTCTTAGCCCTTCAGTCCAGCCTGTCCAGATCCCTCTTCAGAGCCTTCCTACACTCCCACAAATTGACACTCTGACCTAACTTGATGTCATTTGTTAATTTGCTAATGGTAGACTCAATCCCCTCATCCAGATCATCAATAAAGATATTAAATAGTTTTAATTAAACCATATGTTGTTATATATTGAAAGGCTGCAAAATGTCTCCCCAGAGCCTTCCTGTCTCCAGCCCGAACAACCCCAATTCTTTCAGTCCATCCCAGGGGCAGAGGAGAGAAAGTTCTTCTGTGCCATTAAGTTTTGTAGTCAAGGCCAAATAAATTTTAAAGAAAATGCAACAGATAAGTTTGCTACAGGATTGCCAACTGCTACGGGATGGCCATATTCTTCTGCATACTATATCTACCCAAATCTCTGATCTGTTGCCTTCAGTGTGATATTTAAATATAGTTATGTGTTTTCATCTGATTAAATTTTGAAAACTTTGTTCATGTGTATTTTAAATCTGCACTGGATATAATATGGACAACATGCATAATAGTTAAATAGTGAAATTCTTCTGATTTTAAGTAAGTAGTCTTCAAATAGATTCATTATTGACTTTGCGATGTTACACAGTTTTTTTAAAAAGTGCTGATTATACATACAGGTAAGTGAAAAAAATATTTACTTGTTGGGAATGTGAGTTTTCATTTCAGTTTTGTCCGAAAGATTCCTTAAATTTAGTAGTAGAAAAAAAAAGAAGACTGTTTTTTGGTCAGTAATCATTTTTATGTTGTCTTCTACTTTTGACAGTCGTTTGTATGCACTAAGTAAAAGGTAGGATGAATGGCCTATTTCTGTCTGTTTTCATTACTGTGCTCTTTCTCTGTGCTCCATCTTTTTCTCTGTATATGCCTACTGGGACATTAAAGATTCTGTAATTATTTCAATAAGATCAGGGTTATAGATTTTTTTGTTCCACTTAGTTGTTTGCTAATAAACCTGCCTCTGTGCTGAAAGCTAACAAATTTCTTATTTAATACTGTACTTTTTTTTACATGATATATTAAAGAGCATTTTAAAAGGTCAGAATTGTGCAATTTACTGTTTTCCCATGCTGCTGTAACAGTCTCAAGGTAGCTTCTTAACTGAAAATTCCAAAGTCATCATCATCCTTTTGAAAACATAAATATTAAAGCTGTTTTGTTTCTTATTTCAGAATCTGAAGGAAATTGGAATAGTTTGAAATATTGCAGTGCTTAAATCCTAGAATGGTTTTAGCTCTAGTAGGAAGTATGTTTGTGGCCTCACAAATAAGAATATGTTAAGGGAGCAACAGAAAACAGATGAATTGGAGCACTGCAATAATACATTCTTTCAGATATGAATATGAATTTCCCTAGTATCAAGTTCTTTGACATCTGTGGTGTAAAACAGTATCTCTTAAACATTTTCACAACATGGTTTCAGCCCAGGGTAGGATGGAGGTCTACAGGAGATGGATGCATTATATCCTGTCCCCTAAAGCTTCAACCCCATGCCTAAGCTGGGACTTTGTTCAACAGTGCTGCCATTTTCAAAGCACTTTTCAACATACTCTTGAAAATTAGTTCCCTAGTGCCTAAAATGATACTTATTCTTACATTCAGAAGGGCTCATTTTTTAATGCTGAATAAACCATTGTCTTTCTCAGTACTAAGTACTGTGAAATTGTTCTTGGAAGACAGCACCTTTTCCTGATGCCTCTTGTATTTTGAAGAGGGATCTCGGGTATTGAATCCAGCTTTTCTTAGGAGGCAATGACAGTTACTGAGTCCATGCATGACTCTGATTTATTATTTATTTATTGACTGCATGAAGCAAAACAATTAACATTAGATCTGTCAGTTGTCCAGGGCTAAAACCTTTGTTTCTCAGCCTTGCAAACTGGACATTTTCTCTGACTATTTTGCCTGCTTACAGTGACAGCATAGCAATTACCTTCCTAAAAGACTCTTTTATCTTGTGTACCTATGTAAAAGACTGTTCCCAATATTGGCCTTAAAATTGTCCTGAATGTATTTTTTTCTTAAAGTTTGAATGAACAGAGGATCTTGTGATCTGGCCTTATCAATGCTTTAGGAGATTTTTGGCGAGTTTAGCACGTATCGTGTGCTTTATAGTGTAAGCTGCTATTAGCTCTACTCAACTGCTGAAGCAATTTAGCCAACTGCTCTACAGATAAATTGCTTCTTTGCACTCTGTTTCTTTCTGAGACCTGATGGAGTTCAGGGACTTGACCCCAAAAGAAATATTTTTACTGCTTCTTGAGACCCAACTTCATATACCCTTGATTTCCAAATTATTAAGTGTCCAGTGCCAGCAGACTTCAGCAAATGTTAAGTTTCTTTTGAGAATTCAAGACTCCACGTTTCCATAATTCTTGAGGTGTTTCCCATCAAAAACTATGTAACTGTAGTTAGCACTCCATAAACACCTGGAGTATAGGGAAGGATGAAGACAAACTTGCCACAATCCAGAAAAAGAAGGCAACAGGAATGAAAGATCTGAAATATTAACTCATGAAAATGAGATTCAGTAGCTGCTCTCAGCTTGTAAAAGGGATTGAGATAAAATGCCTGAATAGGATGCTAAGAAATATTGTGGTAACTCCAACATTGGAAGGCATTTTGGTTTAGAATAGGTTTGATGGAAATTAGTCAAGAACTGTCTACCTGTACTTAGCTCTGCATCAATCGAAGAGGTTGGAGATTATTTGAGACATGTATTGACATTAGTTTTGAGCAAACAATTAAAGGACTGAAGCATTGTGAGTGGTCATATATTTATCTCCTCTATGATGGCATAGGTTTTTAAATCAGGCACTTAGTAGATTTACTGATTGCCCCCCTACACATGCTTGCAAGGGAAAGGCAGATATTAGAACTTCTTAAAATGACTGTAATGGTTTGGATCCGGCTTTCCCGACAAATAGTCAAACCTTACAGTTTGCAGGCCCCTCCCCCGCCTCCATGAACACAAGGGAAAGGGAAAAGGGAAAAGCTACTGAAAACACCGATATGACCAAACCAGAACTGTATATAAAAAAAAAATATATGTATTTACACC
>VZRE01016581.1:0-17490 GCA_013396775.1 Cephalopterus ornatus
TTTTTGGTGTTTTTTTTGTGTTTTTTTTTAATTTTTTTTTTCTTTTTAGATTTGGTTTGGGGTTTTGGGAGTTTTTTTGTGGGTTTTTTTGTGTTTTTTTTTAATTTTTTTTTGTTTTTAGATTTGGTTTGGGGTTTTGGGAGTTTTTTTGTGGGTTTTTTTGTGGGTCTTTTTGGTTTGGTTCGGTTTGGTTTTTCTTGGTTTTTCTAGTGTTTTTTTTTGTGTTTTTTTTTGGTTTGGTTCGGTTTGGTTTTTCTTGGTTTTTTGGTGGTTTTTTTGTGTTTTGTTTTTTGTTTTTTTTTTTATTTGGTTTGGGGTTTTTTGTGGTTTTTTTTGGTTTGGTTCGGTTTGGTTTTTCTTGGTTTTTCTAGTGTGTTTTTTTGTGTCTTTTTTTAATTTTTTTTTGTTTTTAGATTTGGTTTGGGGTTTTGGGGGTTTTTTGTGGGTTTTTTTGTGGTTTTTTTTGGTTTGGTTTGGTTCGGTTCGGTTTTGCGTGGGGTTTTTTCTTAGGGCTTTATTTGTTTGGGGGGTTTTTTTTTTTGTTTGTTGTTTTTTTAACAACGATGACATGCACAAACACCTATTTTTGTCCTTCTCCTCCACCTTCTACCAAGTGTGCTCTTCTTTCTGTGCTTAAAAGATACGTGTTCTTCAGCAGCACTTGTTCTCTTCTTTTCCCAGCACTCGGAAAAGCTCATCAATCAGTGAGGACTAGATCTAGGGCTTGAAGGTGCCCTGCTGCACCTTGTGAGGCCGGGGAGGTTGTGGGTCACGGGTGGTACCACGCCCGTGGGTGTCTCTGGACAATCCTTTGGGTGCCGGCGGGGTTTGGGAGGGAGCAGGTTGGGGTGCTGAGTCCTGGAACATAAATACGCCTTGGCAGCACATCCATCACGTTTCATGTGCAGGAAACTAAAGATTCCATGCGAAGCCCAGCACGTTTCGGGTCGGACTGGTGACCTTTTATTTGGCGCTAATGAGTAGCTTCACATCTCCAGATCACTTCAGGTGTTGGTGTTGAACTCTGGAGTGCGAGGCCGAGCCGAGCAGAAGAGATTCAGTCCTGTTGCCATGTAAACAGTAAGACCTTGGATTCTAAAATGCACGGGTTGATCTGATGCTCCAAAGCATCTGGCAGACGCTGTGTGAGAGATGAATAATCCTTTGCTGTGGCCCACACAGTGCTGCCATTTCTTTATTTATTTATGTGAAGGAAGAATTTATTCACATGCTTGTACCAGGGAGAGGTGAGTTCAGTTCCGGAAATAGCTACACTGAGGTACAGATGAGTAACATTATAAAGCCTGTTAAATTATCATATAAATTTTTTCTCTTTTGCGTCTCATGGAAAGTCCTGCTCTTCTCTAATGAGTTGAGACATTTTTCCTGAGCAGTGCAAACTGGAATTGATGTAACAAATTAAGGAAGTCTGAGTAGCCTTTTAAGGATAATAATTATTTCCAACTCATCAATTTTTGTTATTTTTTAGCAAAATCAGTGTGTCAGTGCATTTAGTTGATGCTGCAAGATAGATGTCGGAAGGAGCAGAACTGGTTGTAAGATGTGCCACCTCCAGGAATTACAGATTGTCACTCCTGCTTCACAGGGTACAACTGTCCCTTTAGTTGAGCATCAAATTCTGGGTGCTTCACTGGATGCTGAACACTACATCCAGCTCTGGGTCCCCAGTACAAGAAAGGAATGGGTCTGTTAGAGCAGGTCCAGGGAAAAGACACAAAGATGCTCAGAGGGCTGGAGCACCTCTGATATAAAGACAGCCTGAAATACTTGGGGTTGTTCAGCCTGAGAAGAAAAGGCTCTAGGGAGACTTTATTCCAGCTTTTCAATTTATCAGGGGGAGCTTAGAAGAAAGAGAGAGACTTTTTATCAAGGCCCACAGTGACAGGACGTGGAGAAATGGTTTTAAACTGAAATGAGGTGGGTTTACATTTGACATATTAAAGAATTTTTTATTATGAAAGCGGTGAGTCACTGGAACAGGTCACCCTGAGAAGCTGTGGATGTACTATTCCTGGAAGTGTCCAAGGCCAGGTTGGATGCAGCTCTGAGCAACCTGAGTGAAAGGTGCCCCTGCCCATGGCAGGGGGTTGGAACGAGGTGGTCTTTAAGGTCCCTTCCAACCCAAGTTGGATGTTTTTATATTAATTATTATATTGATAATCCTCAAGGTACTTTGCCATCCTGAATTTCTTCAGAGCTTTCTGTGCATGAAAATGTTTAGCCACTGGAAAATCATTTGGTGAAGAGTAACAATTTAAATGGAAGTTAGATGAAGAAATGTATGCTTTTGCTTGTTCTGTATGAATCACAAAGAAAATCACTTCTATACAGGCTGTAAGAGCTAACAGTCTTTCAGAATCTCTCTACTATTCTCACAGTTCAGGTGAATTTCCTGCCATTGTACCTGGAGAAACCTGAATGAATCTTCTAATACCAAATCTCTATAAAGAATGATGAATTTCTTTTTCGCCTCTAAGCTGAGATGAATTTCAAAAACTTAAGCCAAGTCTGGTAAACTTGTTTTCCTGGGGTTTTGTTTGTTTATTTGCTTTCTGTTTTCAAATCTTCCTCTCTGCCTCTGCTCTTTGTCATTCCTACAATTTCCTGTACATTGTCTTTCCCTCTCTGAAAGCCAAACTGGACAAGTAAGTGATTCTTCACCTCTAGCGGTGCATATTCAACCAGGGAAATGTGGTTTTTCCCTGGTGCCCAATTTGGATTCAAACGACTTTACTGCCCTTAATGGAGCCACCTCCATTTACGACAGCCAAGAAGCTGGGAGGATAATGAGAGCACTGAGTGGTCTGTTCGTGATGTGGAGTACTCTTTCAACTGGGAAAACCCGCTTGGTGTTGCTCCTCACAGCTCCTCTCTGATGCAGCTGACACAGTTCTCAGCTTCCTCACAAACCACAAGCAAAGAGGCTCCTCGAGAACAAAGTAGGAGCTGAATAAAACAGGAGTTATGCCTGTGACGTTGCCATGGCAATCAAAGTTCATGCCTGATGCCAAAATGGTACAACTATAATCACTGATCAAAGTGTCCAGTTGTCATGGCAACCCTGAAAGGCTCGGACTCCAATTTCAGTATCTCCACAATTGAAAATAAATAAATGGGGCTGGTGGTGATTTAAATAATTAGTGCTTCTATATTTACAGTATTATCCTGTGGCCGTGACGTGTTGAAGGCAAACAACTTGCTAAACCCCACCAATCAATCTCAAAACTTTGTCAATAACCCATAACCACGTTGGACAATGTTTTTTGGCGTTTTTTTGCTGCCATGTAAAAGCATTCCCTGGCCTGACGCCTGCTGGAACCTGTGTGAGACATCCTGCTATGTGGTGTGGGGGTGGCTTTGATGCTGGAGTTTGGGAATGTGCTGCCCAAGGACATCTTCGTCTGAGGCTTCAGCGATGGTGAAAGGAACAGAGTGGAAAAAGCCTTCACAACACAAACAAGTTTTGGTAGAAGTCACTTCAAAACCACTGTGTTATTTTCCTTTTCTGCATATGCTGCGTCTGTAGGAAATGCAGCCTGAATGACTATTGAGCGGGAGTCAAAAATCCCCCAAGTCCACTGAGGAGAAGAAAATCCTTTAATATAAAGTGCACATAATTGGCAGAATGCTACTGGGGAGCTGGACTCTTGCCTAGATGTAAGTCGATCTTTTTACCATGTCATATGCCCCAGTGATTGTGTTTCTGACACTGGCATTTAAAGGACTGAGAGAGTAGAAAACCAAAGTGAAAAAAAAAAGTTATAATTCCAATTACTTTGTAGGGGAAAAAAATTTGTATCGATCTCTCCCCTTCTTTTCCTCTGTTTCTGCACCAGGAGAAAATAAATGCCTCAGTTCAGTTTTGTTTCTACTGATCCAAATTGGGATCTCACAACCTCTATCATGATGTCTTTTCAAACAACTTGGAAAGATTTGGCCTGGACACTTTCCCCCTTAAATTGCAAGTGGTTAAAATATGTCTAGGGGTGGGATTTTTGGATGTATCTTGCAAATACTAAATAATGTGGAAACCACAATGTTCTAATGAATTAAGGCACAGAAAACACTGGGATGTAGCTTGTGAGGAGCTGTTTCTTCACAGAATCATGGAATGGTTTGGGTTGGAAGGGACCTTAAGGATCATTTAATTCCAACCCCTTGCCATGGGCAGGGACACCTTCCACTAGCCCACGTTGCTCCAAGCCCCGTCCAACCTGGCCTTGGACACTTCCATGGATGGGGCAGTCAGAGTTTCTCTGGGCAACTTGTGCCAGGGCCTCCCCACGCTCACAGTGGAGAATTTCTTCCTTATATCCCACCTAAATCTACCCTTCTTCAGTTTAAAGCTCCATGTCCCATTACTCCATGTCCTTGCCTGAAATCCCTCTCCATCCCTCTTGTAGCCCCTTTAGGCACTTAAAGAGGCTCTAAGGTCTCCCCAGAGCCTTCTTTTCTCCAGACTGAACAACCCCAAATCTCTCAGCCTGTTTCTTGTTTTTCTTCCTCCCTGGAGCAGGATGCACTTGTGTTTTCAATGCAAGATGCTCAACATTTGAAACACGTGGTAAGTTTGGTTAGGCATGAGTCTGATTTCAGTGCTGATGAACCACCTTGTGTGGTTCAGGTCATAAAGGAAAACAAATCCTTGGAGACTTCTGCCTTCTCCACCTATAGCAGCAACCTCTCATTTATCCTTGCTCAGTATATTTTCAGAATCTTTCTAACACCAGATTTTGAATTTTTTTCTTGTTGGCTAAAGCAACTGGGTTTATTGCTAATGACAGAAAACTTGGGAGAACTCCAGGCAATAATTTTTGGATATTATATTCAGGTTCTTCCAATCCTCTATTTCTTGCTGGGAATGTTGCCAAAAATGCAAAAGATAGCAATGTTTGGAAAAGATATTTTGAGTGTTAGGCTTTTTTCCCTTTAAGTAGGTTACAGTTAAGTACAAGATGACACATGTAATATTTTTTTATGAAACTGTAGTGATAAAATCACTTGTGCATTTTTTATTATCAATGCTGAAGGAAACAGCAAGTTATTTAAGAAACACGCATGGATTAAAACTTTAACTTTTTTTTCACAGAATTATGCATTGAAACAGAAATACATAATATTGTACATTTTATCTGCTCCAAGGAAGCAACTGTAAATAATTTCCATCCTTTGAAAAGTTAATCAAGTATTTCTTTATTATGCTGTTATGCTGTATTCTTGCTTTTCATAACCCATGAATCATTCTGAAGCCCAAAGACAGTGTTTTTCAGTCTGTTCTGTTACGATGCCATCACGCTCGTCTGTCAACAAAAAGAAAAAATGAAATCCTTGATAAATTTCTTCTTCCCCTTGGCTGGGGCTGGAAAATATTAGAAACATAAAAGCAGATGCAGTGGATGATGCCAGAGGGTTTGCCCAGCTTGGTAAGTTCTCTCCAGTGGTGGCTGAAAGTGAACCTCTGCACAGGAGCACTAGAACAAAGCTAACAAACGGCCACTGCATGCCTTAGTTGTACTATTCTCTCCAGACTCCTACAATTCCAGGAACAGGAATGGTTAGTGTGAAATGTATCCTCTGTTTTCATCTTCTGTGAACTTCACAGTTTGCCCTCGGCCCCAGCAAAATGTTTAGCACCCGAAACATCCTTTGGTGAAGAGTTCCTTAACTAGTCAGATTTTGCAAGAAGAATCGTCTTGGGGGTTGATTTATGGTTTGTGGGGTTCTGGTTTGCTTGGGTTGGGGTTTTCTTTGGTTGGTTTTGTTTTGGCTTCCTTTTTGCTTGTGTTTTTTAAAATCTATTTTGAAGATATTTCCTCCATCTTCAGTTGTTGCCTCCATCCACCTCCATGGGCTTCTCGTGGCTTCATGAACTTTTAGTACACCCATCGTCAGCTGTCTTATTTTCCCTCTCCTCTCCCCTCCTCTCCTTGTCCTCTCCCTCTCCCCTCTCCTCCCCTTCCTTCCCCTCCTCTCCTCCTGTTCTTTTTCCCTGTACATTTTGGAGGTGGACAATCAGAACTAACGATCGAAAGGTGGATTTATGCTGCACCATGGTGATACTTTCAATTTTGCTCTCTATTACTTTCCTGATAATCCTCAAGTTTAGATTCTGTTGGTTATTATTTGTGCCATGTTTTTTCTCATCTCCTGCTCAATCAAAAGCCAGCTGGTATCAAAACACCCTTTTATAATCCCCCACAGCAGCACTTTTTCTTTACTCAATCAAAATACTGTCATCAGCAAAATGTCACGTCACCATTCGCCCTTTTCCTTTCTAAATCAGCTCCAAATATTTTGACCATCCTAAGTTACAGCACAGCACTCAGAAGGATCCCATTTGGAATGTTATCCATTGGGAGGAATAATTGTTGATTCCAATCTTTCTTTTCCAACTTTTTGTTTAACTATTTAACCAAATGATGTCCTCTTTAATTCAGCAATTAGTCCTTTCTCTGACAGTCTGTTTAATAGTTGCTTGGCCCAAGCTGTTGGTGTGTAAAAATCCATAATGAGGAGAGCCTAAAAGGTTAGTTTTAGGGAATATATAATGGGAATGAATCAGGTAAGGAAAATATGACAGTTTTCTTGGGAAAGAATCTTTCAAACAAATGTTTTGATCCCGTTCATGTCTCTCTCAGATGAAACATTTCTAAGGATAAAAATTGTAACTGGAGAAAGTTCTAAACTGTTGATCCACAATTTACACAGATATTCACATTTCCTTGAAGAGCACTGTAGAAGAAAGAACTTCCTGTCACCTCTTTTATCAACATTTCTGCATTAATTGTGGAGAAAGGCTTTATTTCCTTTCAGCAGAGAGACTGATTAATCACTGCTCCTACTTTTATTGGCAAAGCCAGGTGTTCTGTAACTCACAGTATCTAACAGTTTTATATTATTATTAATAATATTCTATTTTTCAACTCATACAATGCAGTTATTTTATATTAAATTACTTAATTATGTTACATTTTATACTATAGGTGTTAGGTTTGTAAGGCAAATGATATTATGTCATTATACCATTATATCATTATATCATTATATCATTATATCATTTCACCCTGATGAGAGGCACCTTAGCAAATCAAAACAGCCATAACCTCACAAAGCAAAAAAACTCAACTCTCATAGGCTCACTTCAAATTTCTTCCAAAAACAGAGCAAGGAAAATAACAGGGCAATACGTCCTGACAGTCTGGAGGTCAAACCAAATGTCATTTGTACCCTTTGGCAGATACCATTCTGGTTTTAAGACAGTGGTTGCTATAAAGACTAAATCATGGGAGGGTTTTTTGATCAATTTGAAAGAAATACAAGTGTGTGCCCACACTTGGGTCGTATAAAATATGTTTTGATGCGCAATCTGCTAACACTTTACTCCAAAAGGAGCCTGGTTGGTCACAGTCTTGTTGTGATTAGGCCTCTGAGTTCTCATTTACACCATGTTTTCTTTTAGGAGACAACAACTCTTTGTCTCAAAGTCCTGTGAAATTATGGCAGTGACAGAATTTATAACTGTCACCTTTTGGTGCAGTGTGTCCTGCCCTCCAGAGCAGAATGACGTCGTAACACATACAGCAGAGAATGGGCATGAATCTGCCCCTTCATCAAAGAGACACTTTTTCCCCCCCATTTTCCATTTCCCTGGTCCTGATGACACCTACTCTGAGTCATATGCTGAAGCAGCGCAGGAGATGAGTAATTAAAGCTTTGTTGAGTGCTGAAAGATTCTCTGCACTGGAAACAAGATGTCTTTGCATATCTATAATGGCTCAAATGCATCATTCATTGAAGGGGATAACTTTCATTCACAAATTACAGCTTTGGGAAAGAATTTCAGCTGGCATTGCATTTTAGTAGAGCTTTGTGTGTGATTCATGTAAGAGCCAAATGTGCAAATGCATATATTTTATATATATATATATATATGTATGTGTGTGTGTGTATGTATGGCAGATGATTATGACTTTTATTTCCCAGATGGCTGCTGCAACCTAACTTTTCTGAAGCAATGATAAGACCCATTATACAATTTGTTATATAAGCAGTTTTTCCTGCCACTACCTCATTAAAACATTTGTTAAGGGAGTGAGAATGAGCTGAACTGGGTGAATCAAACCTTTGGGTGAGCACTTGTGAAAGGACAACCTTGTAATGCTGCAGTTCTTGTGTAAAAGCTCCCTCAGTGAAGTAACTAAATCTGGTCATTTAAAAGTCAGCCAAAACCTGCATGAGCCTTGAGCAATAAAATAGAAAATAAGGCAGAGGGAAGGAGAGCAGATTTAGTTTGGATATTAGGAACAAATCCTTCCATGTGAGGGTGGTGAGGCCCTGGCACAGGTTACCCAGAGGAGCTGTGGCTGCCCCCTCCCTGGAGGTGTCCAAGGCCACGTTGGACAATCTGGGATAGTGGAAGGTGTCCCTGCTCATGGCAGGGTGTTGGGATGAGATGATGTTTAAGGTCCCTTCCAACCCAAACCATTCTAGGATTCTAGGATTCTTTGAAAGAACATTCTGCAAAAGTGAATCTCTTTCAACTTTCTGAATTCCTATTGTCTCCCCAGTACCCCCCGTGTCTGCCCTTTATGTCCCTTTTGCAAATTTACCAGATTGCAAACCGTAAATTAAAGCACAAACAAAGTGCTAAGTGGGTTAGGCAGCATTTACCGACTTAGAAAAGTGCAAGGAGAGGGTTAGGAGCACATATCTCACTCTTATCTCTCTTTTTGTGAATGCTGTGCTTAAAAAAATGAGATTCTGAATGGCTTGAGTCCTCGGGGTAATATGAACACTGTCCATGAATGTCTGAGTTGACAGGGAAGGAAATGGCATCAGAACATGACCTGCTGCCACATTTCTTCCTCCTTCTGATAAAGTTCAATGCAAGAATAGAAATGGAACTTTCTAAGTCTTTCTAACTGGTGAGTAAAATGGGCTGGAAAAGGAATCAGGGAGTCACGGAGGACTGGTTTCTACAGGACAGAGGGAAAGCATTTTGACAACTCCCCTGGTCTGGGAGATCATAGACAGCCAAATAGGGATGGCAGTTCAGTTCTTATACATGACAATATTTATTTGAGAGAAGATTGAAACTCAATCCTTGACAAAATTATGCACAGATTTAGGAAGGGGAAGGAGTAGGAAAAAAAAAATGATTGGAGAGTAAAGTAGCAACCCCTCCAACAAAGAGAAAGTGCTCAGGCCCTCACCTGTAGAAACTGCTCCACCCCAAGTGCGGAACTGAGCCCAGAGAATGGACCCAACCTGGGAATCCAGGAGCAATTACTCAGCTCAGCTCAAAACATCAATAGTGTTTGTCAGAACAGAATCCCAGAGAAGCGGAGAATAGAAAATCTGCACCCTATGGCTGAGGGTGGAATTGAAGGTCTGTTGGGAGGTTTCTGCTCTTTATGGCTGGGATGTTGTCAGGCTTTCCCTGCACCTGCATGAAAGGAACAGTTTTAAAGCATTTGTCACAGTTGATTTTAACAAAGGAAAGCACTGCTTTGATACCTCACCGGTAATTTGACTTTTTTATTGAACACTGTCTAAGTTCCACCTCATCCTATATGTACCTGGAGCGTTTGGAAAGGGTTATTGCTGGAAGTGACAGCTTCCTCCCCAGGCAGCTTTTACCCAGGAGAATTAAAATGAAACGAGATTCCCCATTACACTGATCAATGGGAAGTAAAATCTGCAAGTGAAACTCAAAGCTGAGGAGACTCAGATTAATTCCCAGTGTAGATGTCAAACCTTCAGGTGAACTGAAGCCCTTTCTGCAGGTGTCTTTATTTCCGTGTGGGCTGTAGGACTATGAGCATCCTATGAACAGTTGCCTTAGCTGGGTGTCTACTCAGTCACTCCATGGCTTTTGACCCTTTACAGTGCTATTTAAAAGTGAAATAGATACCAGTAACTAATTAACAATCATAATAACCAGTGATGTACAATTTGAACCCCTCCAATCCAGAGTAACCAGCTCCTACCTCCCTAAGCACTCAGTGGTGCTTTGGATAATCTGAACAGATGTTTCGTTTGCTCTGTGGTGCTGGATGTAGATATTTGTCTCAGATGTTCTGACCTCCCTGGCCCTTAGCAGGGGAGTCAGAAAACAGCAGTACTGTGTTCGTGTGTGCGATGTATCTGTGAATTAGGGATGGTGCCAAATTTTATGAGATGTGTAGGAGCTCTGGAAGAACCACCTCAGCAACGGGACATATTTCACCAGGTGACTTCACCAGTCACCAGCAGTAAAATTCCCTCCCTAAAGGCATGCAAACAAAACATGTCTTGCTGGGCAGGAACTCTGAGCAAGTTTTAGCCCAAGGCTCTGTTCTGACCGTGGGGGAAAAGTTTCACAACCTCGTTCACATTTTATTTCATTTCTGTGCTTCTCCCCATAGTGATAATTTAAGAGAAGAGGTGCTAAACCCCCTTCAGTGCCCTTCTTGTCCATAAATATATCCCTATAGAAGTCTGTTGGGTTTTTTTTAACCATGGCTTGGGGCCATGTAGTCTGAAATGTCCAAGCACCCAACACCTTTTTTTTTTCCTCAAAATATATATTATAGTAGAGAAAAGAATCAGCTACACAGCTGATTCAGGGTTGGAGAGGACAGGAATATTTGGTAATTAGGAAGCGGCCTCTAATATGTGACCTCAATGTCTCCTGCTTTAGGGGGTTAGAAATGCCCACTGATTTTCTGCTGGAATATGTATTCCCTGATTTCTCAGCGCTGCCATTCTTTCCCATCCTGTTTCCTGGGAGAAAAGGAGCAGCTGATATTACTGATGAGCACAAAGAAATGGGCTGTTACATCTGCTCAGTTGGCTGTGATTTGTCTTGAAAAAATACAGTTCTTTAGATTAAGTGTCTGAGTGAGTTTTCTACTGCTGTATAAAAGTATAAACTGAATCCAACTGAAATAAATAGAAAGAATATGGGGCCTCTTAGAGGCAGGTAAAAGCTCTGACTTACAATAGCAGCTTGAGATATCCCTTCTTTTTGCTTTTAACAGAGTAGTAACTGAGTTGCCTAGTCAATTTTAAACTACTATGCAGATTTAGGTTGTTAAATAAAAGGTTCCTTTCCTTTTTCCCCTTTAGTTTTGTTTTGTTTTGTTTTGTTTTGTTTTTTTCCCTTCTCTTTCCCTTTGCAATTTGTTTTGAATAAACCTTCTTTCAAGCAACCCAGTGCCTGTCTTACCCCATCCATCGGCTGCTGACTGGTGTTATTGATGCTACACCATGGGTTTTTTGTATATCTCAGGCTGGGCTTAAATAAAAATGCTGTGCTAAAATACTGTGACTATTTTTGGTTGAAAATCTCAACTGAATGTGTGGGGATACATTTAGACACTTCCATACATTTCTAGAAATGCAGCGGCTTTGAGTCTCCAAAATGACAAGAAAATGAGGATTTTTTTTTCATTTAGAGAAATGTCTTAAATTTGGAGCCAGACTTGGATCTTCACAGAAGAGGTTGTGACCTGGACATGCACTCTGAGACAACGTATTCCCCTGAAAACATGCCGGAGTTGTACTGGGAAGTGAGAGATCTGAGCTCCTCACCTTGATTTGGGAAAGAAATTCAAGGGAGTATTTAAGTCACAAAGTCAACAACGTTTTAGGGGATAACTTGAACCAAAATTGTAGGCATGTGTCTGAGCATTTTAGGGAAGTGTTTTAACAAAAAAAGTATTCATCTGAGCTGAGATATAAACCCATAAGAATGTAATGGATTGCAAGATTTGAGTCTGCCTTCCCTGAGTCTAAAATGTGCCTGAAAACCTCCAACCTGACCTGGAATGTTTTCAGGGATGTTTCCAGGCTTATAAAAAGGGCAGGTGGTGACAGGAAAAAGGTCAGGTGTTTTAAACTGACACAGGGCAATTTTAGAGTTGGTTTTAGGAAGAAATTCTTTACTCAGAGGATGTTGAAGGCCTGGCACATGTTGCCCAGAGAAAGTGTGGATTCCTGGAATAGTTCAAGGCCATGTATGAGCTTAGAGAAACCTGATCTGGTGGGAGGCATGCCTGGCCATGGCAGGGTTTTAGAACAAGATGATCTTTAAGGTCCCTCCCAACCCAAACTATTCCGTGATTTTATGACTCTGCAATTCTATTTGTGCTATTTTTTTTTTTTTGGTGCTTTACTTCCTAAAAATGATAATTTCTCACATTTTAGAACACTTCCAGGCATTAATCCTCAGACTCCTCCTAAAGAAATGTGGTTCTCATAGAACATCTCAAACCTTTCATGTCTTTACCAAGAATGAAGCGTGGTCAGATATTGAAAGTTAGTCCTTGCCATGTCTTTGTAAACGATGACAAAATAAAAAAGGAGCCATGTTAACATGCCTTGGTTTTACCTCTGAGAGCTCATAATCACCAATCTGCACATTCTATTTCCATAGCATTTTCCACGGGAAGATGCTCTCCATGCAAGCACGAAGTGATCCTTGCTGTGTCTGCCTCCCATCTCATCTGTGGCTCTCTGCAGTCTCACACACAGTCTCTTCCACACGCCTGAAATTCTCTGTGTGGACGTTTTTGTCCCTCCTTAAAATACGCTTCTGCCATGAAGCACCACACAAGTGTCTTGCCAAAACATCCGCCCATCTCACTTTTCCATCTGCTGTGTCTTTTCTCCCCGTTTGGACATAAGCACCTAATTTTAGACCCATCCTATCAAACTCCAGGCATTCGACTGAAGCCTGAGTTAGAATCCTCGTCATCAAATCGTCCTTCTCTTATGGACAAAGGGTAAAAAACATGCCTATTTTTCTCTTTCTTTCCTTCTTTCTCCTTTGCACTGGTTTAAAGGGGACCTGCAGTTCTTGCCTTGCTGGTTCTTTAGGAGAGAGGAGATAAATGCAAACTCAACTGGTTTACTTTTCAGTTTGTTTTCTCTGGTGTAATTACCTTTATACTTAAGAGTAAACAGGGATTTTTTTTTTTTATTAGTGCATAAATAATATTGAAATCTGCAGATTTTTTTAAAGTATGAGAATATCGAGATTGCTGTCAGAGCTTGGACTTCAGAGAGATGTCACTTGCTTTAAGTAAAGTTTTGTACGCCTTGTACATGAGCACATTAAACAGAAAATAATTCAATAACTCCCCTTATATCATAGCTTGATATCATGAAATATTCCAAGGTGTTTTTTCCATTGGGCCGTTTTCATCTTATCTTATATTTTTTTGAAACAATATTTTTTTTTTCTTCAAAGACAAACCCATTCTAAATTTCTTTCTCTCAGATTATCCAAAATATCATGTTCTTGGCACTTCTTCTTTTCCAAGAAAAGAACAACACTGAGGTGTCACCACTTCCTACATGAAGCTCTAATATACAATTTAATTTCCTTCTCAGTTTAAAGAATCTTTTCAACTTTGGCTAAAACTGTTATCATGTAAGCAAATACCTGTAGCAAAGACTTTCTCTTGGATAAATCATAGTATTAATGAAAAGCTACACAAGTATTGACTGATAGATGACAGAAACAAACTCCTCCTACCTCCCTCTGCCCCAGCAACGACTATTTATATAAATTTCCATATCACCAATTCCAGTGCTTTTTTCCCTCATTTTTTCTTAATTCTAGTGCTTCAGTTTTCCTGAGTTGTGGCTTGATTGGAGTTTGAAATCAAGGTAGATCAACCTGGGGTGAGAACTGTCATGTAACTGGAAATCATCCCTTTGATGTTTTTGTTGCTGTTGGGAGGTTTTCGTTTGTTTTAGGTTTCGGTTTGGGTTTTTATATTTTTGGTTTTTATTTGTGGGGGGGAGGGGTTGTGCGTGGTTTTTGTTTTGGTTTTGTTTTTTTTTTTTTTGATGGGGCTTTGTGTTTTGATCCATTGTTGGTTTTTTTTAATCACTGTGCATATGTTTTTTGCCACATGCTACCCGAGCCCTCTGCTGAAGCCTTCAGCATGTCAAACGCGCTCTCTGCATGTGAAAAACGTTGGAGCTTAAAGGGAAATGTTTTAAAGCTGTCAGGAGACTGTCGTTTTCCAGATGGCTAATCAAATGGAGGACACAGACACACAGGGCCTGCCTCCAAAGAGATGCATTAATCCCGGATGCTGCTCACTTGTGGTGGAATGGGACAGAGACAAAGCCAGGAGAACAAAGCTGGTGCTGAGCACACTGCAATCAAGGCTTTTTAAAGCTCCCTGTTCCTCCTTTGAAAGCCTGTCATTCATTCTAGATGTGCAAATGTCATGACAGATTATTTAAGGGACACTTGCGTAGAACGGCAACTGAAATTGCTACCAGGTTCTGAAGAAGTGGATTTAGAAGCAGACTATGAAAAGCTTGGTTTTAACAGGGAGCTGCTTTGCTACGGGCAAAAATTCATAAATTAAGGATTTATTCTTTGCTCATTCTCCTCCAGCTGAGCTCTGTAAAACCTTCTTAAGGAAACATTCCCTGGAAGGAGGTTCCCCCTGCATCCACCTGGTTCGGTGCTGGGTGTTTCTGCATCGCGTTGCAGAGCAAGACTTTAAAGTACTGCATAAAGTTAAGGAGCTTCTTGCCAGGTGCTTGGAAGCTCTGGAGACTCCCAATGGCCATGAAGTCCCACTGAGGTCACTCCAAGATCAAGTGTCACCAGGCTCCCGGGAAGCAGGGAGGTGTAATGACCCTCGAGACAGGGCTGGATGACCTAAAGCATTGGTCAAAGCACAGTATAAACTTGCAATCTGGGTTGCCCTCAGCTGTTTCCTCTGTTCCTCTCTGGAGATGACTGTCCTCTTCACAGAGACACCAGGTGGGAATCCACACTTGCACCTCTATTAACAGTTTGTCATATTATGGTTTTTAAGCATGAGAAATAGTCAGCCTGGTGCTTACAGGCCTGACAGTAAATTAATGGTGGTTTTCTGCTTTCTCCTCTGTAGTCTTGGCAAACTTGTGCTTAAATATTAAAACCAGCCATCATATATTACAATTTAGGGAGCAGGGATCTGGTGTGTGAAAAGTTTCCAATATACATCCACAGTTCCATGCAGGAGAGGAACAAAATCCCCTTAGGCATCCAGTAAAGCTTGTGTATGTTGAATTTAATAAATAGAAGATGCAAAGCCACGTCTCTACTTGCTTTAATTTGATTGTCTCAACTACCTGGCAACGTAAGAGTGAATTGAACTCTGGAAGCTCAATGGGGAGCTCCATAATTATTTGGATTTCTGACTTCTGTGCTGCGTTTTCTCTGTTACTGCCACCCTTCATGGCAGTGACCTTCACACTTCTCAGTCCCACTTCTTGATAACCTCAGAGACAGAATCTCAGCTGCAGCCTTTCTTTCCTCACTTGAAGTTACAATCTGAGATTCAGCATAAAGTTTACTCCGACTTAGGGTTGAGTTTTGAAGGGTCCTGGCTTACTATTTATTTTTTCCACTTGGTGCAGGCACAGCTTGAACTTCAGTGCAGCTCTGGCTCGACCATTTGTGTCCTTTTGACACCAGAAATTCTGAATGAAATGCAGGAGGATGCAGAAATTAATATTAATAGTGAAAAAAGTGGTGCTGATTGAAGGAGGAGAGAAAACTGATGGGAGTTAAAGCAATAAAGGTTCTGACTGGATATAAAGGGAAACATTTTACCCACGAGGACAGTCAAGGAGTCAAATTGGCTGCCCAGAGAGGTTGAGCAGTCTCAGGCTTGGAAGTTTTCAAGACCCAACTGGGTAAAACCTTGAGCAACTGGTTCTGACCTCAGGGTTGACCTTGCTTTGAGCAAGAGGTTGGAGTGGAGCCACCCTGACATCCCTTCCAGTCTCAGCTATCCTGTAATAACAATTGTAAGCAAACTGGGCACCATCAAAAATTTTCTAGAAAGGCTTGAGAGAGGGCACCTGGATATTCTGTCCATTGAATATTGTAGTAATATTTCTTTTCGTTGACTGCAGTAGACTTCTCAAGAAATTCTGAATTATAAATTCCTTCTAAGACCTTCTTACTGCTGTAAATCGTCAGTAAGCTGATGAACATGCAGGATCAGTCTCCTGGTACAAGCCCACAATCCCCACATGTTTCTGCTTTGGTCATTTCTTTCCCTTCAAGCCAAAGCTGTAATTTATCTGTTTCACAGAACTGTTCACACTGAATCGGAAGTCTCATGACTCAAACTACAAAGTCTTTAAATACATTTTAATCAAAATGTGTTTATCAAACAAATTCTTTTCTCTTGTCTCGTTCAAGGGCCTTAAAAAAAAAAACCAAACACTGAAAGAGCTTGAAACCTAAATGATATGTTTGCACTGAACTTAAAAGGGCAAGTTTTCTGTTTCAAGATGAGTTGCTTCTTTTCCTTTCCTATTTTGAAATAGCAGAAATTGAGCAAAAAATTATTTTTGTGCTTGAGGTTTTGCAAATACTGACAAATAAGTCTTTTTTCTGCCTTTTTTTTCCCCACACAAATCCCTTTGTAAGCAGTAAATTCCCCACTAAATCTGCGTAAGTGTGTTCCTTTGTTTAGTTACCACGACTTTCCTGGACCTTTCCTTCCCCGTTATCTGACACTCTACAAGGAGAGGGGAATTCATCATCCCCAGGGGCTGAAGATTGGCATTTTCTTGGCAAAGAAAAGAGAGAAGGGGAAGATGGTTGTGTCACTTTGGTCGCCTGTGCTTCCTGTGGTGGTGCTGCTCGTGTTTGATTAGCCTGCTTAATGAAGAACATCTTGTTAAAATTAAAGATCTGTAGTGTTTAGCATAATCTTGCCAATTGTTAATTAGTGTATTGACAGGAGAACGGGTTGGATTCCGTTTTTCAGCGGCATCTTCTCCCCTCCCCGGGTCCATCCTGCCAAAATAAAGATCTTTCCAGTCACAACATGTTTGGGAGCCATCTGACACGTCTGTGAAGGCTGCCTGGGAGCACTGGTGCACAGGGAAGATACATGTGTTATTAGCCAAATCCAATGGGAAACCTGGGAGCAGAGGAGATGCAGGGCTGGGGGATCCTCTGTGTCACTAATTTATCACGTAGATACAGATTTCACATCCTTTAATGCCATTTAAGCAGGTTCTGGTATTCGCCCATGTTTTTGAACAGGAGCTCATTGGTACAAAAGCTTCATTTATAATCTCTATTTCAGGAGCAACCGTTTCGTTTGCCCTCTTTGTGCTGACTGAGGTACTTAGCATCTGATCTTTAGCCTCCCCTAGGGCAGCTTTGGGATTTTTATGGGGCTTCACACATTTATATCTCTTGCCTGGTGCTTTTCAGTGAAGAGAGAGTGATGCCAAAACCAGCACAGAATAACTGCTTAGAGATGATTTTTGCCTTTAAGCAGCAAGGTAGTTATTTAGACAATGTTGGGGAACGAGCCGGTTCTCACCGGACACACTAATTCCGAAGCTCTCAGTGAAAAACCAGGTTATTTATACAGTTCTCATGAGGGGTTACAACATTTTACATCCATATTCCTTTGATTTTGACATCTAATTATCATATTC
>VZRE01016586.1:0-12838 GCA_013396775.1 Cephalopterus ornatus
AACACTTCTGTCTCATTAAACTGGGACAGCCACACAGACAATAAACTATTCTCTTTGTTCCTTGAGGTTTTTGGCCTCTAGCTACAGTGCTGGGTAGGTTGGGTACCATGCAACTGTCGCATCTGTGGGGCTTTTGTAGAAGAGCCGCCATACAAACAGATAGGTCAGTCTTGAAAGTACTGGTAGTTTTCTACATGGGTGGCTGTCCATGCGTAAATAATTATTGTTCTGGCAGAGGAACTAATAAAGAATTCTCATTCTCACCAAAATTCAGTAATAGATGTGTTTTTGAAAAAACAACAAAAAAAAGACAGAAGGTACTGAAGTTTAAGAGAAAGCAAACTCTTTCTATGGATCTTTAGAAGACACACTGAAGCTGTAATACTGATTTCATTTCTGTGCTTAGTCCTATAAAGTTGATTTTAAAAAAAAAAAGGCTGAAAAGGAGTTCCTAGTAAAGATTTTAAAATATTAACTTTCAATGAAGAAACACAGAAAGTCTTTTGATCATATCTCATAAACTGACACATGGGAAAGATTATAACAGGCGACATCCCTTTTTTAAGGTGGTTAACTGCATCAATATTCTTAAAACTGTAAACTGCATTTAAAATAATAATTAAAAAAAGCTTAAAATACAGAAAAATATATTTTTTTGTTCATTTAAACCTTGGGAATAATCGTTTATTGGACCAACTTGTCCAAAGTCATGGTTTGTTCAGCATTTAAAGATGTCAAAGAGTAAGTTAAATCTATTTCTCAAAATGGTCTTAAAATAGGAAACAATGAAATTAATTTGTTTCCTCTGTGAAGATCAAGTCAACTGCTTATATTGTCCTGAAGTCTGCTAACCTGGGAACCATTTTTTTGCCTATGGATGAGTATGGCTATGATATCAGCAAAAATTTTGGGCTTCATTTTGCTTTTTTTTTTGTGTATGTGTTCATGGTGTTAATTTTGTAGTCTTCTATATATTCGTTACACTACAAATGAATAATACTATACAGAATTGGAATAATTAGTTTTGTCCAGCTTAATTCCAGATACTTTGCTGGTTTTTTTAAACATGGTATATGTTTTCCAAATCTGGCAAACTTCCATGTCCAGAGATATCAGACAGGTATGTTAACAAGCCCAGCTGACAAAGGGCACTTGAGTAATTCTCATTTTCTTATCAGGAAATATAAAAAAGCACCTCCTCAGCATGGGAAGAGTGTAGTACAAATACTATGGATGTGTGTTTGTGTGTGTGCTCTATATAAATATATATGTGTGTGTGTGTGTGTGTGTGTGTAACTTGATAGTAACAGTTTTCCTGTACTTTGCTAATACTAATACTCAGAAAACTAAGGTTCTTCTTTGCAGCTGTTCCCAAGAGATCCAGACCACTGGGTGAAGTACCTGAGTTAATTGTGCATTTAGGGATAACAAGAGTTTTACAGATAAGCCAATAAACATTGTCTATTTCATTTCCTAAGCAAAATGCAAGGTGGATATGGGTACTAACAAAAAAGGTCAACATAAAACTTTGGGTTTCTTTTCCTTTTTGTTTTTTATTTTCTCCCCAGTTAGTTATTAGTACTTGCCTCCATCTTCTGCTACCTTTGGAGACAGGTTTCTAAATAACTTTACCCTGGGCAATGTTTGTACATCTGAACATTGGAGCATGTAATAGCTGCACCACTGGCCTCTGTTGAAGGTCAGTTACAATGACAGTAACAGCACTGAAGAGATTTGAATTTGTTGTATATTTGCAGACAGGTCAGAGATAATAAATATATCCAAATGTAAATATTAATTAATTTTGTATTTCTATCTGCTTAAACAAAATGGAAAGTAGAGGGGAGGGAGAAGGAAGGAAGGAAGGAAAGAATGAAGGAAGGAAGGCAAGGAAAAGACAAATTTATCCTGGGAGACTTTAAAGAAAGGCTGAATCTCTCTGCTTTAGTACATTATTTCTCATAATTTCACCCAAAATGATATCCTGAAAAAATTATTCTTATTAATGTTCTCTTCATTTCTGCAGGGGGCATAAAAATAACTGATGAGTATGAGAATATAAACCATATGGTTAGTGAGGCGGAGGTGATAATTAGAACATGCTGTACTACGCAGTAAACAAAGCTATTATGAACGATAGAGTTCTTTATAGAGTATTTAAAAGGGGGATTGAAATAATATACTTTCCCCTGACTGGCTTAAAAGCTCTGTTTGTAACTACCATGAAAAATAATAAAGAGGAAGAAGAAGGAGATTTGGAGTTAATCACTCAAAGTGTTGGTTTCCAGTTAAAAACAACTGCAAATATTGTCAATACTTATTTGAGTCCACACAATTTATGTATAGCATATTATTTGTTTCTCATTTAGTCATATGTTTGGAGAGAATAAATCATGTCACAATTGCAAATACTAGGTTGTAGGAGAAAAACACTATAGATTTTTTTTCCTGGTGGAATTATCTGTTTTTCACTGTATATGTTTTCAGTTTCCAGTGTCAAAGACTTATACTTTCTAAAGACAGTCAAGTTCATTGGGTTCAAGGGTTAAATCCAACCTAGAATTTAATCTTTCAAGCTTTTAAAGACCACAAAATTCTTCTCTTCTGTGAAGACTACATGGTTATTTGATATTGAGGTTACCACCATCAAAAATTATTTCAAATATAACCACATTACAGTATCTTCAAATAGCTTTGATGTCTTTAGAAGTAGGCAATTGTAAAAATACCTTATGTGAAATCAAAGAGCCCATTCTGAAGGATATGGCATAAAAAACTGGCCATGGGGCTCTGCATCGTCTTGAAACACACCTTAGACAGAATCTTACACAATATAAACCAAATCAACCCCCAAACAAAACCCAACCAGCCAAAAAGGTAATGTCCTAAATTACATATACTTGTCTTATTTTTTTGAAGTCTGTCCCACCTCTTATTATCCCTTTTCTTTTCTAAAGTAAAAATTCTAAATGTAAAAACATGAGTCAAGATGAATCAAGGCCGATCAGCATGAACTTAAAGGTCAAACTGATCTTACCGTTACTCTAATAGAGATGAATGTTTTTTGGACCAAATCCAGAGAATGAACACACACACACTGCTGGGCTACACCCCTTCAGCAACAGAAAAATTTGAGCTTCTCACTGTTTGGGAAAGGAGACATTGGTGCTTTCCATGTATCTTTACCTGCTGGTGATATGTGTATCACCATGTTGCTTCATTCATTGACACCGAACACATGGATTTTGCATCCGCTGAAAAGTTCTTTATATATTACTAAGTGCAGTGCAAATGAGAAGAACAGAACTCCATGCAAGGAGTTTCTCTCTTGTCACTTCCAGAAAGTTCAGTTTTGGACAAAACATAAAAAAATCACAAACTAAAACACATGTTTCTACCTTGCAGTACGTAATTAAACTAAGAACCCTAGATTTTTTACTACAAGTATATTGTGTCTGGTGTCTTTATTAGCACTCAACTAAATGTTGTAAACCAGTGAAGAAGGATTTCGAACAGTATTTCTAGAAGGATCTTTCATTCTTAATTTCTTCAGTTTTTGCATTAATTTCTCCTTTCTTATTTCCTTTCACCTTTCTCTTGTTTTTTTCATCTCTCAGAGTTTCTCTTTGCTTTTCCATTGTGACTGTAAACTAAATAATCTTGCAAAAGCAGATCCACAGCAGCTGTGAGATGAAGAGAACAACCCTAAAGTTAATGCATGTATTTCTGACCAAATACATATATTTCTGACTTGGTCATAAGTTTTGGCAGATGAAACTTATATTTCTGTAAGTCTAGAGAAATTTCCTTATGGTTATAAGGGACTTCAACCCTTCACTCAGGATTTAGATCTGCAAGCCACTCTTAAAAATATGTTCTTCATAAATGAAAGATGGGGGAGGTAAACACATGGCCTGCAGAGAAGTTGTGAGATCAAGGGACTGGGAGACAGATCCAAACTTCCTTCCTGCTGCAAAGATTCACACCAATTTAATCAAGAACAAGTAAGTCCAAACACCAGGTCTGTGGGTTACTTTGAGAGGGGAAAAACTCACTCAGAAGACTGGGCTTTAAATAAAAAAATTGAAAGACTGATTTCATATCACTACTTTGTAATCTTAACCATTTTGTCTACAAGCCATTTTGTATGAAATACTGGTGGTTGCTGTATAAATGAACTTCATGGATTTAAAAGAACGTTCCCATAAAATACTTAGTCCACAAATTCCTGCTAGAGTCCTAGAGTATTCTTGAAACATGTCCGTAAGACTGACCTCCAAGCAATATGTGGTGAGAAGCACAGCTTTCTTTTACAATACAGCAGTGGGAGGAGGACAGTTTTACCTCTTTGCCTCAGAGCCTTGAGTTCATAGGTCCTCTTTCTGGGAGATAATTCTAACTATTGTGTTATTGGGTGTTCTTGGGTACATATTCTTTGAGTTTCTTTCTTGAAGTTATTCCATTTTGCAAGATAAAATGAAACATTCATCAAGCCAGACAGAAAGAATGAATAAGCAAGTTTCTTTTGTCTGTTGCATTGGGTAGTCATGTGGGAGACAAACACATGGGTTCTGGTCCCTGCTCCGATAAATACTTAATACATATCAATGTATAACTCTGGTAGCAAGTGCTTCACACAAGACAGGCAGAAACATGCATGTTTTGTGAATCTTAGGAGGATTTAAACATAAAATAGATGTCTCACTCTGGCATGCCCAGAGCAGTTTAGGTACCAAGGGAACTTCTCTGTCAGAAATACTCATGAGTTTGCAATGCAACAGCTTTGAAAATCTAAGCTTTAAAAATGAGAATCTGAGATTTTAGTGCACTTAATCCTGAGTGGTTTTATTTTTCTATTTTTATTAGATTTATTTTCTCAGAAGACATAAAAGTTTGTGTTGAATTGAGGAGTTTAACTTTCAGCTATCGGGCAAAATTGTGCTAGAATACACAGCCATGTTCTTTCCTCTTAAGTGTCCAAAGCATAAGACACCTAAGACACCAAAGCAGAAGGAAGAGCAATAACATTACCATACTACAACAAGTAATTTTCCCTGTTCCACTGTCTAGGAAGAAATCTCCATTAAAGTCAGAGATGGAACCTGCCTATGCAGTTGAATGTCCAGGGCTTTGCTGTTGTAGCTACAGCCATGAACACATAAGGGGATGGCCAATTGCCTCTCTGTTTGCAGGAGATATTTAATGGTTTTGCCACCTAACATCACAGAAGGTCAGCAGGGAGATGGATGGTGATAAACTAACAAGCAAAATTGTTATAACAAAGCATCTGTGGGCAACTGCTTGATCAAAATGACAGACATCAATCAGAATAATAACTTCAAATATGAGATTTTCAATTAGCGAGGGAACATAAATAAATGTGTCTGGAAAATAAGCATAAGGGATTTGGGAAGGAGACAGCACATACATAACAAAAGAAAGAGAGGGAGGCAGCAGGAAGAGAAATGGGCTGATATACACAAAGATATGTGCACAGAAACAGACTTACAAACAGGTCTGCTGGGAGACACACAGATAAACAGAAGTATTACAAATATTGTCTCTTGCTTGCATACATGAAATTCTTGTCAGAGTTTTGCAAAAATCTTACATGCACTTTGCATTTAAAGGTAAAAAAAGAGAAGGGCAGTGGAGCTGGTGAAGGGTCTGGAGCACAAGTCTGATGAGAAACAGCTGAGGGAGCTGGGTGGGCTCAGCCTGGAGAAAAGGAGGCTCAGGAGGACCTTCTCACTCCCTCCAACTCCTGATAGGAGGAGGGTCAGGCGAGGGTCAGGCTCTTCTCCAAGGTAAGAATTGACAGTACAAGAGGACTTGACTTCAAGCTGTGCCACAGAAGGTTCAGGCTGGATATTAGGAATTAGTTTTTTAACTGAAGGGGTTTTTAGGCACTGGAACTGCCTACCCAGGGAAGTGTTGGAATCATGATCCCTTGCTCAAAAAAAAAAGTGATGTGGCATTTGAGGATATTGTTTATTGGTAACATGATGGGTTAATCACGGGTGGGTTAATCACTGGACTTGACCTTAGAACTCTTTTCAACCTTAACAATTCTATGATTCTAAATGTTCATCAGAAGTGTGATCATAGGGATAAGCATGTTCAGACTGAGTGTCTTTTTTGCCATTTCCTTACCTCTGAGGTTGTCATTTACATTAGTGGAAAATGGGTGTAATATTCAACCTGATCAGAATGACAGCATTTTACTTCCACTTTGCACAGGATGATTGGCAATGAGGACTCCGGTAGGATATCTCCAACAAAAAAATTAAAGACCACCTCCATCTCAGGAAAACCTTTATGTGCAAGTTGTTAAAGTGTGTAGGATAGGCCAGGGAAGCATTCAGGGAAGTATGCCAGGTACAGATCAGGTTCTTGTGTTCCCATTGGAGTTGATGCTATTGGTCTGGATACTGAGATGGAGTTTTCCATCTAGCACAGCGTGGCCATTGTAATGTTTTCACTAAAAAACTTTAAACTAATGTGTGGGTCTCAAGGATCTTGGTGAATAAGGCATGTCATCCTTAAAACGTCTTTACTATGACCTTGTTTTGTTTGGCTTCATGGTGTTTTCAAAAGCTGAGAGTTCTTTTGAAATGTTCCAATATCTTTAGGGATGATCATAAAACAAGTGAAATTCAAAAGCCTGAAAAAGAATACAGGAGAAAACTAGTTTCCAGTTCTTTATAAAAAAGGAGGGAAAAAAATAAACAAAATACCACAGAAGTACTCAATCAG
Organism: Cephalopterus ornatus; assembly: GCA_013396775.1. Lineage (NCBI taxonomy): Eukaryota > Metazoa > Chordata > Aves > Passeriformes > Cotingidae > Cephalopterus > Cephalopterus ornatus. The sequence goes on from VZRE01016586.1 coordinate 6,757, forward strand.
CAGGCCTCCTTGTATGATTCAGGACCTGTATTGCTCATGCTGCTCTAATAGTAACATAATGAAAATATTGTGGAGTGGTGGGTGGGAAGGGAAAGTGTCAGTGTTATCTATTGTCAAGTTTTCGGGGAAATATAAGATTTCTTTGTGAAAGTGATAGTTATTTCAGGAACAGCAAGGCTAGAATCCTGATTTAGGCAGGCATACTGGTTATTACCGATGTCTTAAGACAAAGACACACGAAACTTTTAACAAATCAGGTGAAGAAGGAGCTCCTCTGTGTCCTATTCAGGGCTTAATCTACAAAAGAAATTCTGAAAGAGGTAAATTTAGTCCATATATATTCTACAGGTGACAATATAGGCAAAATTTTATATCATAAGCAACACAGAATATCGGTGCATTAATTAGGTGTGGAAAATTTAAATGTTTTATATCACAGGACATCTTCAAAGGAAAGTGGACCAGAAAGAGGCAGCATAAATGACAGTCGCTGCTTCTCGCATTTTCTGTTTTGCCTTCTAAACACCCATTTTTGCAAGAAGACTAGAGAGTCTTTTCTAGACACTCATAAGACTGAATAGAGATCAATCCAAGAATACAGGACCTTGGAGAGTCCAGAGGAGGTAAAGCTATAAGGTCTGACAGGAGAGAAATATATTCAGGAAAATAAAAAAAGGAGGGAAAGAGAAAATGAGGCCTGTCAGCAGGACACTGCAAGAAGCATTTGAATAAAAGCAGGAAGTCATTATCAGCTGTTGATAAAGAAAGGGGGTATATTTCGATTATCTTGATTTCATACTTCAAGTGGGGAAGTTTAGATTAGATGCTGGGAAGAAATTCTTTACTGCAAGAGTGGTGAGGAACTCACATAGATTGCCCAGAGAATTTGTGACTGCCGCACCCCTGGAATTGTCCAAGGCAAGCTTGGATGGGACTCGGAGCAACCTGGCCTTGTAGAAGGTGTCCCTGCCAGTGAAGGGGTGTTGGAATCTTTAAGGTCCCTTTCAACCCAAACCATTCTATGATTCTATGACTGTTGAGTGTCAGCTTGTATGAAATGAACTGCCCTCGGTCAACAGGTTCATATAATGGCAATGAAATTATCAGAAACCCTTATAGCCAGGTAAGCAAACCCACAATTTGACACATAAACCAATAGATTTCAGTTTGTACAGATGTATAACATGTCACTTAGCAGTGTCCCTCAGTCCTTACCAAGAAGCCAAAAAACAGCAGCTATCACCAGTTTCAGGTACTTCATTGTTATTGACTCAAAAAGTACTGAGTGAATCTCCAATCATTTAAGAATTATGGGCCTAATTTTGTCCTTGGTAATTTTTGAGGGTTCTCTTAACAAGTCAAAGGAAAACATCTGGTCCACCATTTTGGCTAACTAGGTTCAGTTCTATCTGTGATTGTGGTTTTACTTTCTCTGTGGTGGGGTACTCACCCTGCTTTATGCTAATTATCTGTCAAAGTGTCTCACAACTCCAGAATTTGGTTTCCCCTTGAGCAACTCCCAAGTTTATTAGTTTGACCTTATCAAGCTTCTTTTAAGGCAGCTCTCAATGTCAGTCCAAAGTTACAACTGCCCTTCATTCTTGTTTTCCCAATTACAGCTCTTCCAAACTCCTCATTATTAACCCTGAAGACTGAGTTGCTGCCTTAGAGCATCTCTCAAAATCCTGGGCACTTGTGGTATAGAAGGAAGGGGAATGATGGGAACACATGGGAAAATCAAGGCTTCTTTCTCTCTCACACAATTTACTCTTGGTTTCTTTTTGTCACTGACCCAAATGCAGGCACAACAAGTGTTTTCCCCAAATATGGACTTGAGAATCTCAGAGGGAGGGCAATTTGTGGCATGCACAAACGCCCACCTTGTGCTTTTTTGTCTGGAAGCAATTTTCAAACCCTTTCTTTGTTCCAGTTGTAGCAACAGATTTTTTGCAACAGAAACTGTGGATGAAGGGCTGTTTCCTGAATCCCACGGTCTCACCTCAGGTCTTTAATAATGTAATTTATAAACATATATGTATAGGCATGAAGACACACACATATAAGAGCTGTAACAGCATTAATGAAATTCATTATCTTCAGATGGTCATGTTATTTTGGCCTGCCTTCTCCTTCACAATAGCTCTGTTAACAAAAAAAAAAAAAAAAAAGCTAAGTGAAATACTCATGTACTCTATCTGTACAAAAATTATTTGAGTGACATGCACTACCTCAGGATATAGATTTAGATATTCTGGATCATTACTGACAGCATAGGTTTTTCTACTTTTATATATATTTGCTAGCCAATCTGGGACCTTTCATCACATCCCTAGATTTTTTCACAGTCTCACTGTACTGTGTGTTAAGGAGATCTTCTTCCTGTCCTTAACTTCTTGTTGTGTAACACTGCACTTTTCTAAAATACCCATTTCTTCTGTGTTTGGTTGTTAACGTGATCATTTCTGCTTAATGTTTGTTCTTGTAACTTACCCTAAAAGGATCTCAGAAATCCCCTTTGATTATATGCCTTTAGAAATCTAGACAGATGAACTAAAGGACCCATTTCTGTATTCCTGAAGAAAGTTTGCCTATTAGCATTAACCAAGCAATGCAGATTTATTCTTTTTCATCGCTCCTCATGACTCATTGCCTACAACTCCTTGATCATTTTGTTTACTTTGTTCTGAAATATAACAAATTTTGCACATCTCACATAGAACTTTCTGTCCTCCATAACAATCCACAAAGGGAAGGACAACACTTTTACCTTCTCATACACTATTTTTAAGTCTGTATTTTTGAGCCATTTTGTCTTACTCTTTTGTACCTTCCGTCCAATTACTCTGATCCATTTCAATGCCATTCCCTTTTTCGTGCAATCATATCTATCTCTTCATTTTTCTTCAAAAGCAAAGTAATAGGTTCACCTACCCCAATGATTCTGTGGCATTGAACTGTAGACAAACATCCTACAGACAAAATGGATCCCAGGTATGTAGAAATCAGGAGAAAACTGTGACCAAGAAGTTTTCTCTGTTTTCTTTAGGGGATTGTCCTATTGGTCTACATTTATGATGATGGATACAAACTCTAGTGAGATGGGATTTTCAAAGGCTAATGACCTGTCTTATTTAATAGCTGAAGTATGGCAGAGTTTTTTAGATTGTGAATTCACCCATTAAAAAAGAGGTGAAAGTTCAGGCTTTACGTGATAGTATTATAGCTCCTCCTTAATAAATGTATAATTAGATAACTATAGGAAGATTGTATATACAGGCAGATACTAATCCATTTAATGTGTTGACTGTCTATACTTAATTATGATAATCTCAATGTACTGTTAAATAGACTAGTGGGACAAAAGCCTCCCTGAGAGATTTGTCAGTAGTATTTTAAGAGCTGATATAGTTTGCCTATAATCCTCCACTAACTCATTAAAGGCTGGGCATAAGACTACTTTTTCCTTGTTTTCTGTTCTAATCAGTCCTTTTTCCCCCTTTTCACCTCACATACTTACAGCTTGTGTTTCTCTTGAACAAAAGAAAGAACTTCTATTATTGACATTAATGAGTGATATTCATATCTATCCAGGGCTGAAGAGGTCTCTGAATTTGATATGGGGTGCCTAAAACAATGGCTTGTCTCTTCATTTCCTAAGGTTCTATGAAAGCACCAACACAAAAAACCAAAGTAACAAATAAAAGTTGAAAGGAGTAGTTAGAAACTCATAGGAGAGCCATTACAATTCATAAATGAGGGTTACACTCTCAATCTCTTTCTCTTTTTGTGTATGAAGTGAAATAGATAGAACTCCCACACACTTTTTCCTCCAGCCACTTTGAATATTGTTCACTCTTGTTCTCAGCTTTGCCAGTGATAAAAGGTTTATTCCACGTATTCCCAGGCGATAGTAGAGCAAAAAGTATACCTAATGTGACTGTCCAATGCATTGACATTCATATTTAGTTTCTAAAGTCAAGTCATTTCAGACGAAAGTGGAGTACAATTGCTATGTAATGCACTGAGACAATCCTATATCTCTGACTGTGTTTCATGACAGATCTTACAAAAGATCGTAAATTACTATCTGTTGAAATATATGAATTTAATGGATTCCATTAATGCACACACCTGCACATAAAAGATTTTGCAAGCCAGAAGATGTGATCAGTCAAACAGCTTTAATAGTTATTAATTATAGTTGCTCACTATTCCTCACCAACACAGAAATGTTAAGATATTTTAATACCTATGCTCTTGGATGGCATGCATAAAACAGGGAAACAGTCTTTTTCTTCTGTGTAATCAATTGGCCTGTTACCCAATGCATTAAACTTTCTGTTAGACATTTTCTGAGACAGGACTCTTAATTTAATCCATATGCCTTAGAAAAGGGCAGAGAGATTTCTGCAAAACTTTCTATTCTTCTGCTTCTCTGTTGTTTAGGCTGAATCCAGAAAGCTTCAGTTTGGATTTGACTTTGTAAAAGATTTCAGTCTTTGTTTCAGTATTTATTACAAGTCACAGAATCACAGAATGATTGGGGCTGGAAGGAATCTCTAGAGATTAATTTTTCCAACCCTAAAACAGGTTGACTGAGAGCAGGTTGCACAAGATTGTGTCCAGCTGGGTTTTGAATATCTCCAGAGGAGGAGGCTCCACAACCTCTTTGGGCAGCCTATTCCAATCGTCTGTTCCCCTCACAGTAAATTCTTCACACTCAGATGGAACTTCCTCTGTTTCAGTTTGTTCCTGCTGCACCTTGTCCAGGACTCTTGCCCCACACTTTAGACACCTCCCTTCAGATACAGATACACATTCATGAGGTCCCTTCTCAGCTGTCTCTCCTTAAAGCTAAACAGGCCCAACTCCTTCAGCCTTCCCTCGTAAGAGTGATGCTGCAGATCCATCACTGTCTTGTAGCTCTCTGTCAGATGCACTCCAGTACAAGTTGCTTGTCTTTCTCAAACTAGCGAGCCCACAATTAGACGTAACTTTCCAAAAGGGTCTCACCAGTACAGAATAAAAGGTAGGATCATCTTCCTCGACCTACTGGCAACTTTCTAATGTACTTCAGGATACCGTTGGCACTCTTGGCCACAATAGCACAGTGCAGGCTCATGTACAGCTTGTTGTTCACCAGGACCTCCCCGGTCCTTCTCCACAGGGCTGCTTTCCAGAAGGTCAACCCCAAGTCTGTACCGGTTACTCCTCCTCAGGTGCAGGACCTTGAGCTTTGTTAGATCCCTCCCTGCCCAGCTCTTCATCCTGTCCAGGTCTTGCTGTCCAAGTCACATGAGGTGCTTTAAAAAAATCGTATCATTTTTACCTTGTCAAATGATCTATACTGCTCCTAAAACATTTTAAAAAAGCCTTAAAACTCAGGTGTTGAAATTAATAAGAACCCAAGTACTACACAGCTGATAGACTTAGAATTTACAAACCTGAGGTATTGCCACAGCAGTGCCAAATTCAGTTAAAATTGTATCAAAAATGCAGGACAAAAAGTGCCATCATCCAAACAGAGATGTATTGTAAAACATTCCAGTGACTCTGGCCTCTGGATTTTGAAATGGACACTACAAAGCAAATGAATAAACTCATGTACTCGTCTGAGAAATATCTAAAATATGCTCATACCTCATGTTCTGTGTTATATGTAATGAAAGGAAACACTTTACTGAGAGACAGCGTAGCTTTGGTGACAGCATATTGCTTGGTACTTGGGAAAAAGGGGATCTACTCCTGAGTTCCAATTTGTGCCTTTATTTTCTAACCTGTAAAATAGATTAGTTGTATTTAGCCACACATTTTAAAGGTCTTTGAGATCTATTGGTGCAAAAAAAAAAAAAAAGGCTTTATTATTGATTATTGACCACAGAGTTTCTTACCCCCTGTTATAGTTTTCAAGTGTGCTGAAAACTGGGCAGGAATCTTTCCTTCCCTTCCCCCTGCTTGCTGCTGTGAGGGGGGGCTGAGTGCCAATTAGCAACATAAAGAAACTGACCAGGCCTGACATTCCAAGCTGATGGCCCTTAAGAAGTCTGTGGGGAGGAGGAGTCTCTTTTTTGGTTTTCATCCC
>VZRE01016587.1:0-25979 GCA_013396775.1 Cephalopterus ornatus
TTGTTTCTTTTATTTTTGTGACACGAATTGTAGCTGTCTATTACATTTTTAACTTGGGTCTTGCTTTCCAGAGTCTTACTTGGTGAGAGACTCGTGCAAAACATGTCTTTTTTAGGACATACTTGCTGAAATGATGACAGAGTGAATTCTGCTCCTGCTCCACACAGTCATCCTAGCTGATGATTTAATCTTGCACTACCTTGACTTTGAGCTCGTTACAATAAGGACACAAATTCTAATCTGTTAATCTGATTAATTTAATTCTAAATTTAATTCTAAATTTATTTCTAATCTGTTAGTTTTATCTTTCAGGCAGATAAGATTTGGACTGTCATGACAGCAACTGCCTCTTCATAGATGTATATCCTGAGTTCTTCCAGGATGGGTCCCAGTTTCAGCTAGATCCTAAATGTTACAATTATAAAAGCAGTGATAGGTGTTAAAATAAAATACATTTTAAGTATTTTATGGTGATTGTGTTTTCCAGTAAAGACAATTTATAGGCACAAAATTGTGCCATTTCTGGACATGGGAGAAAGGAGTTCAAATTTGAATAGTATGGAAAACTGTCCACTCCAATTCCTAACTTGCAGAAAACATTGTCCCTGATGCAGTTTTACTAAAGAGAAAAAAACCCACAACATCAGAAAACCAATAATTTTTACTTCTAAGTATTTGCAAGGAAGAATTTGAGTGTGAAATGATGACAAATCAATTGTGCTTGTATAGCTAGTGCAGTATTTCATTGCACAGTCTGTTCTGCTCTGAGATCAGCCCTTTAGAGTAATGTTCAATACTGCCTGCCCACAGTGATACCAGAATCTGTACTGAAAAACAGAAAATGCATTAGATAGCTATGTGTTTTCCAGCTGGGGTATGAATCATACTTTTAGGACCCTTGTTTCTACAGAGTTCAAAATCAAAAACAAAGAACGTCAGAAACTATGAGCCTTATCTTGTAGGGCTTGTGAATTTCAAGTTCTGCACAGATCTTTGCATCAATATGAAGGTTACCAGCATTTAGCTGTAGATGAGTCGTTTATCACTTGCTTCAGTCTCTGCTTTCATATTCATGAATCAGAATGTGCACTGTTCCTAGCTGAACTTCTGTGCTTCTGTACTTCACAGCAATTAACATTGCTGACATTGTATCTCGAGATAAGATGCTCATCTCAGAAGACTGGTAGGAAATGAAATGCAATCTGTCATATTTAAGTCAGCTCTTTAATAATAACCCACTCTAATAAGGACAAAGTAAGTCCATTTCTTTCCAGTTTCTAACCTCATGTCTTTGTAATTTACATCATAATTGGCATGTTATCAACAATATCACCTGAATATCTCTGGACTTCACAGGCTTTTGGAGAGCTAATTAGCTAGAGATAATGACTTCAAGTCAACTTGGAAGAATGGGATTCAGCTGCAGTATGCACACATTTTTGTTGTGCAACCTGTTCTTTTTTTCATTTAGAATTTATACATGAAGCATTTAAGGAGTGTCAAGGAAGGGGTGAGTCTGTGGTAGTCTGCAAGTTTCCCATAAGCATAGTTTAACACTGTATTCATACTTTGTGCAAACACTTGTGCTATGGGTTGCATGGATTTGCTATCCTCTTATTCACATGGTGGTTGCATTTGTCCTTTACTCATTCAAAATGAATAGATAAAATACCTGATGACAGTCTGTACATGATATCACAAATGTCAAAGGCCATTATTTCTGTGCCCTACCTATCAAGATGTTTCTGATGGTATCTGCTAGAAGCTCTTTCCTGGTGGATCCAATCAGTACAAAGTTCTTTTGCTAACACTATTAGTTGCACCTTTAGTTCCAAGGAGCATCAGCTGCAGGGTCAAGGAGGCTTCAGAAAAGGCCAGCTGTCCCTGGTATTGTTGTGGTGAGGACTAATCACTTAGAGAAGTGGGAACTTGTGAAAAAGCACATTCTGAAGCAGTTATGGCTGGAAATGTTATTCTGACTGCAAACATAGTGCTTCCGCCATGAAATGAAAAAGTTGGTTGTCAGTGAAGTTTCCAGATGAGATTGAAAAAAAAGCTCAGGTAGCCATCCAGTATTTTACTACTGTTTGGTTTTATTTCTTTTAAACTGTTTAAAGAAGTCAGTGACTCCAGAGGGTCCTGGGCCTTCTTAAGTTCCACCTTTTACCAATATGAAAGGAGTTAAAGAGAATGGAGCTAAAAATCAATGCATTGTTTTGCAACAACAGACTTGTGGCAGTATGTGTTTTAGAAAACTTCCATCTATGTATTCATTTACTACTTTAAGTTAAACCACTGTTTACTTGAAAATCAGCATCATGTAGCTGACTTGAAATAAGCAGTGGAAGTGCATCCTAAACAAAAACAGTTCAGTGAATCCGGATTTAGGATTTCTGTCACTTCTTTCATGCTGTCTTCTTGCCATCAATAGCAGAGAGTAGCTCAGAAAGAACTTTACGTTTTGACAGGCAATTTAACCTATTACACAGCCTGAAAAGTGAATGGGCGTGGGAAACTTATTTTCCCTTTAAGTAAATGTGAGTGTCAGGAATGCTCTTGATGTGTGACAAATGGCGTTCAGTTAAAGCAGTGGCTGAAATTGCTACATGTAGTCATAAATTGGTGAGTAGAGCTGGGTTTATTTCATTTGTGACTATAATGGTAAGCTGTCATTGTCTTTAGATGATAAAGGCTAGCTAGAGGATATGCTGCTGTAATCTGCTATATGGGCTGTTTGCATAAATGTCTATTTCTTTTGGTGACAATTTATTTCACTGAAAAACCCACCGAAACTAAAGTACTTCTTAAAACATTATGAAAAAACAAAAACCTAGAAGAAATTAAAACAAACAAAAAAAAAAAGGGAAAATATGACAATGTTTTTTATTGGCCCAAAATTGTTGTAAAAATTCCCTATCAGTGGTCCAGGAAATCTATTTATTTTTATCACCTATTTCTCATTGGTTTGGTCACCACTAAAAATGACTGTCTTGCTAATCCTGTAGCACTCTTTCAGAGAGGTTGTTTTCCTCTTTGTAAAAGAGAATAGGTTATCCTTTTATAAAATCTATTTGTGTGATAAGAGAGAATCTAAAACATTGTTTTTACTTCATTTCTCATGCATATAAGATGGCTGGGGGAGCCATTTTATTTCCTAAGTAACATTCCCTTTTCATATTTCTAAGATCTTTTAATATTGAAAAATTAAATGAAGAATTTAAAATAATATTTAAGGTCAAAATGTAATGTATCCATTATGATGTGTTTCTGTAGTGGAAGAACTACATTTAGAGAATATACTTCTGCTAAAAATAAACTTTTTCTCAAAATGCAAACTATTTAGTAAAGATTGAATTTTTCTTCTTGTGTGGAGAAGAAGTCTTTTGTCCCCATGTTCATTTAAACCGTGCACAAAATGTTAGCTGATTCAAAACATAAAGTAAATAATTGTAATTTTTGTTTCTCGAGTTACCAGGGTTACTGTGTATTTCCTGCTTTGTTGGTACTTCAATTTCCTTTTCTTCTTCAACTCTTACTTGACTTTCTCTTACTTCCTGAAGTTTTCTGCTGGAAACTTTTAGCTGCACATAAAAGCTTGTTTAAGACTGGTTGGTTAACTCAGGATAGAAGATTTAGAGGATCCAATTCCTGTTAAGCAAGGTGATTTTCATACAATGTTTTCAACTAGAGAGCTGTAAGACAGCATCATATATAGCTCTAGGGGTACGAAACCTTCCTCATTCATGTTCATTACATATATCTAGTACTTCCTTATAGTTTATATGTATTAAATTTCTATAATAAATATTAAATATGCATACCACAGATTTACTATCCTGCTATTATGTCTTTTTGATAATTTAGTAGTTGATATACTTTGCATTTCAAATATTAACTTGTCCTGACTTTTATATAACTATCAGTGGAACTGTGTCCTAGTATGATTACTAATTGCTTAGAAAAACATACCTCTTGGTATTCATGAAATCAGAAAGATTTTGCTATGCATGTTAGAAGCTGCATAATGATGCAGAAAAAAAAACTATAAGAAAAACAAAATAATAAACAGTATAGACTTTTATTAAAATATATTGGAACTGAAAGGAGAGTTAAACTTTAATACTAGAGGAACCTATTAGAGTGTGTTTGCTAGCCAGTTAGTGTGGCTTATTATACCACAGACTCCCTGCATGGCCTTGTTTAAGATGCTCATTGCTGGAGCTTGCTGGCTTTATGCATTGTGTATCCTGTTTACTTATTGAAGAGACTGATGCTGCCTCTGCTCATTTCCACCTAGCAAGCTGTGAAGAGAGGGATCCCCACATTCAGGCACAGGTTTCTCTGAGAAGTTATCTGCCTGAATATCCTCCCTGTGTTCTTGCAGAAACATGTTTGATAAGCTACAGTTTATTCCACTGTTGAGAAATATGTCTCTGTATACTAGTTTCTTTGATTTGGCTGAAAGGATTAGTACATTTGCTGTTGTCACTGTCAGCTGAGCCTTCACACCATGAACATGTTATCAGTGACCTTCAGGAGAGATTGTGGTCAAGCAAATATGTCCTCTGTTTCTCCCGTGCGGATTGCTCACTAGCAAAGAAATGGAAATCCAAGGTGATACTGCCTGATGTGTCCAAGCAGGAGAAATTGGTGAAATGAAGGAGGAAGTGATTCCTGCACACTGGACATCTGCAGCTGCTTCTGGATGCACACGGGGGAAGGTTTCTGCTTCTTTTCAAACATGCTTTGGACAGTATGAGAATTATTCCCTGACAATACAAGCAAAGTAGATAGCACTGTACAGACCAAATTAATCTACTGCTGGAAAATGAGAGAGGGAAGGAAGAAATAGTACTGCTTTGAGTATGCTAAAAACTAGCTAGCTCTCCCCTTTCTTTTTCAATGATTGAAAAATCAGCACTAATGATGGCAGCAAGCTCAATTTCTGAGAGTTTTTCTGTTATATGTTGTCTGAAAAATATCTGGTTAAGACTAGCAGGTGGAATCTGTGTGCTGTTGTATGAGCTCTGTCAGTGCTATTAATTCATCATATTTTTATTTTTCTTCTGCATGCATCAATAACTCTGGCAGTAATAAGAAAATATTACCAAAAAATATAGTGTTGGTAATGCTGTTAACATCCTGATTTCCAGTGAATCAGATTTTCAGTGTCACATTGGTATCCCTTCTCCTCTGGAATAGCTTTTCAAGAAGTTGAGGCTGATGATGTTCAGGTTAAGCGCACTCATATATCAGGAGTTCACCCTTTGCTAGAATGAACAGGAACTTAATTTGAAAACAAATGGAACAGGGGACACAGAGAAGCTGTTAAAAGATGATAGAATAACTGAAATGTGTCTGCAACACGTCTAGGGAAGTGGAACAGAGGAAAAAATTTAATCATAAATATGCTGGGAACAGACACTGATTACTCAAAGGAAGATCTTGAAAACAAAGCATCAGATTGCATACCCTGGCAGCGTGGATCTGAGAATTCAGAGCCACTGGGTGGGGTTGCCATCAAGTTATTTTTTATCACCCTTTTTGATACTGAGAGGTAGGTTACTTGAGTTATTAAAATGAGGCTTTACAAAGACATTCCCAGGAGCCTTTGATTGCAGTACTGAGGCAGCTCTCCTATTCTGCAAACACAGTTGGTGTCTCACCGCTGGCAAATAGGATGTGGGATCACGATTACTGCCCTAGAGTAGCAAGGGGACAAAAATTTTGCAATATGGAAGACTACAGAGGAGGTTTAAATTAGACATTAACAAAAATGTTTTCACTGGAAGAATGTTAAGATCTGATTATTAAAATTATTAGGGAGATGCTTCTGCCCAAATTAAGGTGCAAATGAGACCAGATGCTGAAGTCAATAGTATGGATTTTATTGAACAGTAAATGTGAGGCAGGAAGAGATATAGAAAGAAAGAGATGGGGGCAGGGAAGAAAGAGAGTGACAGAGATTAAATAGAAAATACATCACAACTCCATGGAACCCGACAGTGTCCTGTAGGTCTTCTTCTTCTAGTCTTCTGGGTGGTGAGGGGTTCCCAAAACACAGAGTCCAATGGATTAATGTACATCCAGGAAATGCCCAGGCACCTCCCCTGGGAGGGAAGTTTTACAGTCTCTTGTGACAAACTCCGGATTTGTTGCATCCCTTGGATCACGTGCAGTCCTCTGGTGGTGGAAGACCTCAGGAATGAGTCTCAGGGGCACTTTGGGGATCTTTGATGGTCTATGACTCATTCTCAGCTGCCTCTCACGTGAATGTCCCATGTGTATTTGTTCTTCTTGGAGTGGGAGTTTTACTGCTTCTGTTTTGTGTGAAGAAATTTTGCCATCAGACACCTAAACCCCTCCTCCTTCTCACCTACCAAGCCCAGCTAGGGCTGATTCTTAGCACAGCTCCTGAGTTTGTCTTTATTTGAGATATGTTCTTCTTCCCTGAGCTTTGTTTGCTTCTTAGACCTGAGATAATTAGACAATAGTCTTTTGCCACAGTACAAATTCCAGTCAGGGGGCGTACTTGGCAGGAGGTGGGAGAGGTGCTTTGGTGGTCACAGAAGAGCAACTGTTCCTTTGCACTTGACAAAAAGTCTTTCTATGATTTCGACAATATTTAAGACATTAACAATACTTCAGTCTCTTACAAAGGGTGGTCAGGCACTGGAAGTAGCTGCCCAGGGAAGTGACAGAATCATCATCCCTGGAAGTGTTCATAAAAACCTATAGGTGTGGTTTAGTGGTGAACACAGTGGTGCTGGGTTAATGGTTGGACTCAATAATCTTAAAGGTATTTCCCAACCTTAATGATTGTATGATTATTTTTGAGCCTACCAGTTAACACTTCTGCCATTGATTTTGTTCCTATCATGGAGGAAGTCTGGGTTCAATTCTCCTGTCTGTTAAAAATTTGGAGCCTCATAGAGTCAATTTATTACTGATCAAAAGTTATAAAACTACTTTGTGAATCAGCAGACTCACTACATAAGGAATAATTTGTTTTAATATCAACAGCAACCACCAGTTGCTAATCTTTATATGTTTTTAAATTATCAAAGAATATGAGATTGGGGGGGTTGGATGTTTTGGGGTGGTGAGCTTTTTGTTTGTAGTTCATTGTTTATATATTCTTTTTACAAGCAAAAAGTTCTCCTGCACCCCCTTTATACAAACCAGGCAAACTTTAGCACACTGTTTCATAAACACTAAAATTAAAATATCATGAATTACCTTGCTGTGTTTTTCTGAGAGGATACTGTTCATTAATTTAGCAAGAATGAAAACAAACTGAAAATAATCCAGAGACTTTAAGATGAATGAGGATTTTTGTATTGTAACACTTAAATACAGAATTTTGTAATCTTTATTGTGCAAATTCATCTTTCCTAATTTTTAATGCTGAGATTTTTCTGTAAGAATGCGTCCAGGTTTGAATGAAGGTGCATTTTTTTTCCTTCAGTTGGTGATTGAGTGCATCCTCAGCAAATTTGCTGATGATACCAAGCTATGTGGTGTGGTTGACACACTGGAGGGAAAGGATGCCATCCAGAGGGACCTTGACAGGCTTGAGAGGCAGCCCCTTGTAGACCTCAGGAAGTTCAACAAGGACAAGTGCAATGTACTGCACCTGGGTCTGCACAATCCCAAGTCCAAACACAGTCTGGCTGGAGAATGGATTGAGAGCAGCCCTGTGAAGAAACACTTGGTTGTGTTGATTGCTGAGAAGCCCAGCATGACCTGGCAATGTGTGCTTGCAGTACAGAAAGCCAACTGTGTCCTGGGCAGCACCAAAAGAAGTGCAGCTAGCACTTTGAGGGAGGTGATTCTCCTATTCTGTGTCCAGTTCTGGGATCCCAAAGATGAGATGGAGAAGGACCTATTGAAGTGAGCCCAAGGCAGGGCCATGAGGATTACTAGAGGCTGGAGTACCTCTGCCACGAAGATGAGCTGAGACTGTTTGGTTTGTTCAGCCTGGAGAAGCGAAGGCTCAGGGGAGTCCTTAGAGCAACCTTCCAGTACCAAAAGGGGCCTACAAGAGGGCTAGAGATGGACTTTTTACAAGGGCATCAAGTGATAGGATAAGGGATAATGGTTTTAAATTGAAAATTGATTTATATTAGTAAGAAATTATTTACTGTGAAGGTGGTGAGACAGTGGAACAGGTTTCCCAGAGAAGCTGTGAATACTCCATTCCTTGTAAGTGTTTAAGGACAGGTTAAATGGGGCTTTGAGCAACCTCATCTAGTGGAAAATGTCCTTTCCTGTGGTGCAGGGGTTAGGACTAGATGATCTTTAAGGTCTCTTTCAACCTAAAGTGTTCTAAGACTCAGTGATCTGTACAGCTTTGTGCTTCTTGAGTGCTTTTATGAAAAAGAAAAAATAAAAAAAAAAGATGAAATATGACCATTTACTAAAAGTTCCAGAGTTTCTAATGAACATTGCTGACTGGTCCGTATGTAGAACTCTCTAGAACTTGTTGTATATCCCAATAAGGTAAGAAACATACCAAAATAATGGTGGTTTTTTCAGTGTAAGAGCATTAATGCTCTGGAAATACAAAGAAGCACTGATAAACTTTGCTTACTGGGGGAGAGATGTTGTCATCTTGAGACACACCTCTTGTTTAAAAATCACCTAAGACATAGCATAATATAATGTTTTTTGTTCTGGTTCACCAAATCATTCATGATTGAGAGTAATTCTGAAATCCTTGTCTTATCTCATGGGCAAATCTTCTGTTGGAAATCTAGTGTACACTTACGGCAAAGCATGTGTGTTTTTTATATTATGTCCATTGAAATGTCCAAATGCTTCTAGGACTTCTAGGCTTGGTGCTAGGACCACTTCCCTTGGGAGGCTGTTCCAGTGCCCAACCACCTTCTGGTGGCAGTGACCAAAACTGCCTCACCTTGAATATTGTGTGCAATTTTGGTCACTGCGATATAAGAAAGATACTAAGTTATTAGAGAGTGTCCAAGGGGGAGCAACGAAGATGGTGAAGGGCTTTGAGAGGAAGACATCTGAGGAGTGGCTGAGGGCACTTGGTCTGTTCAGCCTGGAAAGGGGAAACTGAGGGGAGACCTCATCACAGTCTACAACTTCCTCGTGAGGGGAACAGGAGGAGCAGACTTCTCCATGGTGACCAGTGACAGGACCTGAAGGAATCACCCGAAGTTGTGCCACGGGAGGTTTAGGCTCAGTATTACAAAAAGGTTCTTCATCCAGAGGTTGGTTGGGCACTGGAACAGGCTCCCCAGGACAGTGGTCACAGCATCAAGGCTGGCAGAGTTCAAGAAGCATTTGGACAATGCTCTCAGGCTCATGGTGTGACTCTTGGGAATGGTCCGATGCATGGGCAGGAGTTGGACTCAATGATCCTTGTGGGTCTTTTCCAATCAGCATGTTTTGTGATTCTGTGTAGCATGGTCAAACCTCTTACTATACCCCATCTTTTGTAGACTTCAAGCTTACCTTGTCCTTTTCCTTAAAATTTCTCATATTTTATATTTCTTTATTTCTCATGTCCAGGGAGGCACCATCCTGGTTTTATAATAGTTATTTCTATGTAGTTAACTAGACAATGGAAATATGTTTTTGAGGTGACTATGAAGTCGTCAAGAACCATTGCGGGGTCAGGGAGGAAGTGTAATTGTGTTCAAAACACCAAGCAAAAGATGTACCTAAAAATGTAGCAGAAAAGTATGTTAATTTGTCCATTTAGTCTTCTAGAATAACTTTGGAGTATGGTTGAGACAGTTGTGCTATTTTATCTTTGTCTTTTGTAATCATCTCTGTCATCTTAATTGTTTTCAAATCTTTACAATGGATTATTTCCACTTCAGTGTTCTTCATTTAATATTCTTGTCACAGGCGAGTCTTATTAGTGCTTATAGGCATTCCAAATATTGCAATTTCTGATCAGTTATTTCTGATCTCAAATGACTTTATTTTTGTCTTTTCTCATAGCATTTGTCCTGGCAATTGTATACTGAAAAATTCTTTAAAACAGCAGTTTGTGAAGATCTCATTGGAGAATCTCATTAAGTCCACAGTTTGAAGTTCTACATGGTGAATTTGTCTTTATAATTTATTGAATATTCATACTTTAGTATCCAGAGGCTTTATTTTTGTGTGGCTGGATTCAGGATTACAAAGATTTATCTGTTCATTGTTATTCTGACCTTAATTTTATTGCCCATTTGCTTTCATTTTATTATTTTTGTTGCCAAGACACCTGAAATACTGAATTTCTTTGTTGTTTTTTTTTTTTAATTGCTCAGATTTCTTGTTTGTCAGTGAACACCAGTGTTTCATGTTTAAGGGGTGGATTTTGGACGGGGAGAAGGTAGGTTGATTTTGAGGTGGTTTGTTCTTTATTTGTTTTTCCCAGTCCACCATACTTGGTATAAGGCATCTCTACTGATACTTGAAATTGCCATATATATATATATATAAAATTAATTTCCTAATGATTCATCTAATCACAGTTATGTAACATTTTTTATCAAATTCTCTAATAGCCCAAGAATTTATCTAAATTTATTCCATAAATTCTATTAGATGCTTTTTGAAAGTCTATGAACTCCATGCAGAAATAAATGCTGTTCAGTAATTTTTTTTTTTTGTGAAAATGAAATGGATATTTGATCTTTATATCTCCTATCTGAATCTTGTTTGTTGTAAATTTGTATCTGGTACTTTCTTTAGTTGAAAGTGTAGTCTAACACAATATATTTTAATACTATAGTTGACTTGCAATCCATGGAATTTCTATTCAGATATTGTGTTGCTTAAGATTTCTTATCTCTGACAGCTTTATTTTCTGAGGATTATCCTCCTCATATCATATTTTTCCTCTCCCTATATATATCCTTAGGAAGACTTTCTCAAGATGTCCACTACACCCTTTGTGGTTCTTTTCTTGAAGTGGATCTTTCCTTATTTTCATTAGTTATTGGCTTAGTTTACATCTTTCTCTTTCTGCTGTCCTCTGACAACCATTTTATTTTCTTTTTCAACATTTCCCTATACTTTTCTATATTTATCTCTATTTACATATTAGTGTAATGTAATAAGTTGTCTTAATTTGCATGTTTTATTCTGATACAGGGTTGCAAATAAATGCTACATGTAAAGTGGTCTGTTTATGATGTTATGGGGTGTATATTCTTGGGTTTGAGTTCTCTAAAACTCTGGTTTGCATCAAAATTCTGGAGCATTCACTGTTTATCTTTATGTTCTGCCAAAGCTTTCAAGCTATTTAAGATTATAATTATCTATCTAGGTGTATGTTAACATATACATACCTAAAACCACATGCAAATAACATCGACATACATAAAAGTTTTGGGTAGCCATTAACAATTCTACAATAATCTGCATTTAATTCCAAAGTATGAACTTTCAATGGACCTTGTATGCATGGCAGACCAAGTTCTGCCACCTTCATTGAGTCCGAAATACTAATGGTTCCAGTGGAATGTGGAAAATGGTGGTGAGACAATGAAGATCTGATTTAGATTCTAATCTTTGGTTGGGAAATGGTATTTTACCTAATGCAGGATAATTAGAGTTTGCCCAACTAGTGCATTAAATAACTTGTGGAAGTGGAAAGAATAAACCTGTATCAGCTGCTGCTGTGCAGTCCAAAGTACTTGGGACCTGACTTCATAATCACCCTATCCTTCTTGCTAAAAATTGGTCCTCTGGGTATTTTTAGTATCTAAAAGATAACCAATGATTTCAGTGAAGGTATGAAAATTCAGGTAAGTTTATATTATCCCAGTTGACTCATCAGGTGGTTGACAAACATATTAGAATGATGTGACAGAAATTTCTTCTCCCAAAAGCTAATGTATTTCTAGCTAGCAATCCACAGTCTGCAAGAGACAAACTTTGTTCTCACAAATTAAAATGCTATAAATAAAAAGAACCTTTCCAGTATGTTTTTCTGTACTCCATCACTGAAATGCTGCTTTGCTGTAAAGTTGGATGCATTCAAAAGGAGAATTGATTAAGCCTCTCAAGTAAATTAGTTTCAGCTGAGTTGCTTATGTGAGAAAAATTCTTGCCCTGACCTCAAAGCACACTCATCTGAAAACGTGAGGTCTGTGCAAGACATTAAAAAATCCTGTAGGACAAATGAGTCCTGTATTATTTCAAATGTATTCTTCAGCTACACTGCTAGGAAACACTTAA
Source organism: Cephalopterus ornatus (assembly GCA_013396775.1). Taxonomy (NCBI): domain Eukaryota; kingdom Metazoa; phylum Chordata; class Aves; order Passeriformes; family Cotingidae; genus Cephalopterus; species Cephalopterus ornatus. The sequence continues at coordinate 12,208 of VZRE01016587.1, forward strand.
AGCTCAGTGTCTGCATTATCATTTATATTTCATTAGTATCTAAGGCCTCAAGTAAAGCTAGACCTGGAAGCATTTGGAAAAAAGAATACAGTATAATTTACTATTCTAGTCTCAAACATCTGTCACTGTTAAGATGAAGAAAGTAGAAAGGGGAACAGTGGAGAGCTGACGTGTGAAGGATGGTGCAGCGGATCCCTGCCACCACAGTACAAGTTACCTGACTTGTAGCACAGTGCCTTGTTTGCTCAGACATAGTAGTGCTAACACATCCAAGAAATAGAAAAAATAGAGTTTGTGTGAAGTTGAACACAGATGCCACAAACTACTCCTCCTCCTCCAGTGATTTTCATAATTTTGCACTACTGGGAAATGTTGCATAGTGATCCCAAGGATTAATGCACGAGAAGTATCATAGCTGTTGTAAATTTATATAAGTGGATCAACTAAACAGTTATGACCCATAACTAGTAGCCTATTCTATCATTCAGGATATGGAATTGCGGGCACTTTTAACATCTCCTTTCTTGAGTAAAGCTGAAGAGATTTTTGCATATATGCTATATTATGTGTAACTAGTAAGTACTATAACTACTATTTAAACATTTTAATTATAAATAAATCTTTTTTCTTTAACTATCTACACAAAATCTAAAGTCTGCTTCATCTGAAATGATTAAAATCTGAAGTGATGACTTAATATATGTGGAATGGTATGGTGCAGAGCATACATAAAAACCTGGGGATGGGGGAACTTCATTAAGTTCCTACCTGTGTCACTTTCATAATTAGAAAAAAGATTACTCATATTTTCCCCATTGTGATTCTCTTGGAGCTGTTGGAAAAAAGGAACAAAACCCTACCTTGTGGTCCAGCATCTCACATTTGTTTTGTGGGTGTTTTTTTTAAGGTACTCATGCATCATGTTTCTAATAAAGTGTTCCCCTGAGCAAGTCAGAGGAAACATCTTCATTCTCTGTATGAGAGGAAGAAAGAAGGTGAAATCGGGTGCTGTGAAATTCAAATTCTCCTTGAGGCTGTCATTAGCAGTCATACTCATGGCAATTAGATAATTGGGGGAAACCATAAGGAGAATGCTATTGAGATTAGTTACCTGTTTTCTGAGAATATATTTGGATTTGTTGAAGTTGTAGCAGAAGTTAGGGAAAATTATTCCTAAAACATGACAAGATCAGAAAATGTCAAACTAAATAAAAATGTTAATTGTGTTAAATAATGCTAATTTTTTGGGGACCCTTGCTCCTCCCAAAATGCTAATCCATTCTTTAGGGGTTTTGTTACTGTCCTCTCAGTCCTTTCTAACCTTCCTTTGAAGAAATAATAGTACTGTACTATAGAGAATAGGAAACAGTATTTCTTAGACACGTTCAAAGCTATTTGCTGAAAGACATTGTCAGGAAAAATTAGAAGAATTAAAATGTGCCTGACCTGCACAGCTCATTGGAATTCCTGTTTATCAAATCTCCCTCTGTATGCTCTGAAACGACCAGGAGCTCCAACCACAGTGTTGTTTTAAACCATGCTGCAGATGATGTAGCTGTTTTACTTGCATATCAATTTCAAGTACAAAAAAATTTCTCTATCACTTAGAAAATGGAAAGAAGAGAATGAAGAAAATATTAGTTTTGTTTTTCATTAAATATATAGAAATTGAGTAGTGTTACTCATTAAAAACACACTATGAATAGTTAATGGAATTTGCTAAGCCAGGTGTTGTACAATGTTATTTTAGCCTGTTAAAGTGGTTTTCCTTTAAAAAGTATAGCTGGGGACTTAGTTTTATTCTAATTTATGCATAATCTTTTAGCTCTGTTTTCACATGTTTTTTACTTACACTGGGTAGCTGATATTGAGAAATTAGAGAATAATTATTTTTAAATGTCAGAGGAAATGCTTCCTTACGCATCCTCATCTGTCTAAAATAAAATGTGCTCAGGAAAGTGGGTAGAGAGGTGTGTGAAAAATTTATCTTTAATTGTTTCCATTTCTTTTGTATTTTTAAATTCCTGAGGTCTCAGCTAGTTTGGGTTGGAAGGAACCTCAAAGATCATTTTGTTTCAACCCCCTTGAAGTGGGTGGGGACACCTTTCACTAAAACCGGGTTGCTCAAAGCCTTGTCCAACCTGGCCTTGAACACTTCCAGGAATGGGACATCCACAACTTCTCTGGGCAACCTGTTCCAGTGTATCAGCATCTTCACAGTAAAGAATTTCTTCCTTATACCTAATCCAAACTCCCTCTCTTCCATTTTTAACCCGTTACCCCTTTTCCTATTCCCTTTTTCCTGTTACTACCATAGCATTGTAAAACCAATACTGGGGTTGTGTTGCTGTGTTTCTTAATACGAGTAACTTGGTTGGTAAGTAATTGTTTTAAAGACTTGAAGTACTCTGGAGTGCACTGCAGATACATGAATAGATTACTCAATTTCATATCTAGATCTCTAACTATGCTGGAGGATACGTAAAGTAACTATTAAGCAAACCATAGACAATTCATTAGTGACATGACGAGCCTCCTTTGCTGAGTTTCTTGTCTCTCGAAATGGTACATGTAGCAGTAGCCATATCCCTCACCTGAATGGAGGTTAGGAAGGTGTCCATGATCTCTGTGTGCACTGAAGATCTGGATAAAATGCCACCATTTGAAGGAGGGCAATTATGTACTGTGGCATTTGTTATAACTACTGTAGCAGTCTTGGGGTAAAAAAGCACTTTAATGTTAACCTTGACCCCACATAAACACCTCCTTGTGATAAGAGTAAACTGTAAATATTGAAGACAGCATGAGAAATGTTTTGTTTTTACATCGAGATGAAAAGCTCTAAAAGCATGGTTTAAAAAAAAAAAATTACCAAGGCCCTTTTTGATAGGAAATGGAGTTTTAAACTAATCAACCTTTTAAAATTATTATTATAGCAACACTGGAAATTGTAATACATTACAGGAAATAAATTTGAGTGTGTAATCTGAACCACAAAATAAACTCAGGGCAAGAGCTGCATATTTCCCACAAAGGCGCTTTTTTTTTTTCCCCTGAGAGTGAAAGGTTTAAAATTGTTATGTTGTGGTTCTTGTTTCCTCAAAAATCATCCAGAGCAGCCCATTCAAACTCCTACGTGGGAATCGGCAACCTGTTGATCATGATGTGCTCGTATCTCACGAGTAGTCTGGAGGTGCTACATCATGCAAGTCACAGTAGGGCTGCCCAGATTCTCTGGCTGCAGGTAATAAAATCCATTGCAGATCTCATCACTGGATTTTGCAGGCATGCAGCTGCAGAGGATGTCCTACTGGGAGGTTGAAATCAAAATCATCTGTAGCTGTGAAACCGTCCACATCTCCTTTTTGTTCTGAGTCAGCTTGTGCCTGAATGCACATGTGTAAGCTAAGGAGAACAAAAATACGTGTGATTATCCCAGCTGGGATAAAGCTTCATGAGACAACATCAGAGGTGCTAATAAAAATTATTTTCTATGACTTTTGAACTACAGGATCCCAGAATCTTTGAACAAGTTCTTTACAGCTGTCTACATCTGTATATTCTTTTTCTATTCCTGTTTTTGGTTTTTTCAGAATATTTTCATTTACAGCTTTTAAATAAATCCTCGGAGCACAGTACAAACTGTTTTGACTGCACAATATAACTTCATAGGTTATTTAACACAATGGGCTGTGTTTCACAGCTGGTTGGACCTCAGGAAGTTAACCAAATTCTGATTCCATTTAGATCAACAATAAAATTTACAATTATTAAAGTGGGACTTTGAGTTTATGGTTGGTAAATTTGGTTGTCTCAGAACTTACTGATAACTGTATATTCTAACTATATCTACTCTCTGCCTGTAGCAAAGGGAGCTAGTCACTGGCAATCAGTCACCAATAACTAAATTTAGAACTTAGCTTCAGCTTTTGCTTATTTGCATAAAGCTATATTTTCATGTAATGTTTGCAGGAAAAAAAAGCTTTGAAGGATAGACTTCTTTATAAAATGCAGATGTGTTGACATACTGTAGTAAAAATACTAGTAGAGATGAAATACTGACTAGTTCTGTAGATCCTTCTTGCTATTTTATTGGATCCATGGTCCAAACTCTCCAGGACTGGCAGACAGACATCTTCCCATTTTTGATTTATGCGATATATGTTGTATAAACTTGGAAAAAATAGCAAAATTTTTATTTCAGGAAACACTGCAGTCCTTTTTGTCTCCTCTCATATTTTGATATTTTTCAGATAGTAATCATGAATGCATTGCTGCAGCGGGCTAATATCTGAACATCCATGTAATTTAACATGGACTGACCCTGAGATTAGTTCAGTTGGTTGGAGCCTGGTGTTAATAGCAAGGTTTGATCCCTGTAAAGGTGGGTTTGATCCCTGTATAGGCCATTCACTTAAGAGTTGGACTCGACGATCCTTGCGGGTCCATTCTACCTCAGAATATTCTGTGATTCTGAACAAGGTTTATGTCACTTTAATAATACTCTGTAGAGCTATACATATAGAACTTCTGGATACCCAAAGGTATAAAAGTTTACTTAATGATTTTGGAATTGTCTTATATAATGCATACTAGGGTAAATATTAGGTATTCAAAAAGCAACAAAAATATTTTAAAAAGAACAGTAAGAGAGAAACCTTGATTTATTTCATTGACCAAGATGGACTCCAGCACATCCTGAAGAGCAAATCTAGGGATCTGTTTTTCGACTGTATCTAGAAGTAGTTACTCCTCTTAGGATTGTTGATTGCAAATGATTATTTTTGTGGGTTTTACATATGTTGCTTTACTAATTTATAAACTGAGTCAAGAATTAAGACTTGTGATTTTTTTCCATGTTAATAGTTGCATAAAACTGGTTTTAATTTAGTTGAATACATGTGTCCTAGGAAGAAAGAGGGTTACATACATCAGTTAGAAAATAAATTCTATTTATAAAATTTTCTGCTTGCATGGTTGCTCCCCTGTGATTGCTATGTATATAATTCTTTCTGTTTGAATTTGTGAGAAGGCTGACAAAACTAGAGAAAAGCAATCTTTTTTTTTATTTTTTTTTAATTTTTTTTTTTTGAGGCATACCTTTAAAGTTTTGTCTTCTCACAGTTTCATAGATAATGTTGCCTGTTTTGTGGATCTCATTGATTTGTGCTTCTTGAGTACAAACTGATATTGATTCTAAAGTGTAGAAAATGGTAAACATCCTGAGGCAGCTTTTAGTTAATCCCTTTTTTTATTTTACTGAGTGGTAAAAGGCTACATAATTATGGAACAAGTTACTTTAAAGGCAAATCTGCACTGAATGATTTCAAGTTTAGTAATTTGAATAGAAGAAAGTACAAAAAAAAAGGCATATTTGGGTTAAATAGAAACGAAGTTCAGTGCAGAACAGAAGTTCAAGTGCCTGAAGTGACATTTGCCTTAAGTTACCTCAGAAGACATGGTACGGAATGATTTGAAGGAAAGTATGTATGGTAAAAAAGGAAATTTCTATATATAGGAAACTATATAGTTAGGAAAGAAATTAATAACAACCTTTACATTTAGTTTCATTAAATTTTTCACTCTAGCTGGTAGAACTGGGAGAGGTAGGCTAAATAAAGATCTCAGCTTTCAGAGTAATGATGTCTTAAAGTGCCTCAGGTGACATGTAATTTGAGAAAAATATTGATTGACTTTTTTCTATCCAATTTTATTTTGTATGTGTTCCTTTTACACACTGAAAATAAAGTGCATGTGGATGTATCAAAATATGAATCCAGAAAACACTGCATTACTTCAGAGTGCACACAAATATACTGGTCTGCTTTTATCAAAAAAGAATCAAATGCTGCTGTTGAAGCATCCCCCATTGTTTTCCTATGGAATATGTAAAATGTACTTAGTACACACAGATAAATAATTGCATTTTTACTGGAGAATATTGTGCATATGCAAATGCTGTAGAAATGTTTATTAGAATTGCAGGAAGCCCCTTTGTTGTTAAGACTGTAGACAGCCTTTGCATATCTCTTGAGGAATCCAGCCATGTTAGTTCATTATTTGATTTTTGTAGCTACAACCCAGAGAACATGAAAGAAGAGAACAGTATTACTGACAGAAAGAAAGAGATGAGTTTTCATATGAAGGAAAGCTAAGGCACACATTTCAATTAGATTTAAAATGCAGTGGTTAATTGAAGTTCCTTAATCTATTTTTGTCACTGTATTTGCGGAGTAGTTCACTCTTCAGACTGAAGGAATTAGTCTGTCTGGATTTACAGCAGAAATAAGCCTTTTGAGACGGAGTTAAAACAGCTGTTAATAATTTTTGAAGGACTACCTTACTATAATTTGCTTAAGAATTCACACCTGGTTATGGTACTTCATATCTCATTTACTGTTTTTTAGATCCCATTGGTCTATTTGGCCCTGCAAATTGAGCACTGTTTAGCTCAGGATAGGATCTTGGACTGGTTCAGTCTCAGCTGAAAATACCGCTCCAAGTTACCTACCAGGATATTTTTTTGGGTATTAGTTTTGTAAGGGTTAAGAAAAAAATAAACACTCTGTGATTAATGGGAGGGGAAAACAGTAAAGGGCATTTCTTTCCTGTGAAATTGGCTATACTGAGCAAGACAGGACAATTCAACTTCTATCTTATGGATGGCTGTGTTTTGGGGGTAGTGAACATGGGAGTGTTAAAGTATTGTGTGTAGTTGTCTGTGTCTAGCACAACTGAGGTAAGTGGAAAAGGAGGTCATGAAGCATCATGAATTTAATCTGACATCTGTAACTGGCATCGTCATTCCAGGGGTGAGTACATAAAACTAATCCTTTATTATGCTCAGCAGTGGTCTATTCTCTTTATCCAACACCCTCATTTCTTTTTTGTCCTGTGGTTGGCTGTTGGTTTTTATTCCTTGTTAAACCTTTGGAGATACAATTATTGTAAATGCAGGCATGAGAAATAAGGATATAGCAAAGAAACAGGAAATATTATAATAATAACAGAGTGTTTTTAATGTTATTTAAGATGTGATTATGTCTTATATGTCCAATTGGAAGATGCTTTTTAAGGGACTGAGTCAAATGTACTAGTAATTAATTGTTTTCAACAGGATAAGATATTAAATGAGAACCTTAAACTTTATAGAGAAATTGCTCATGTGTGATTGGTCCCCCAAAGTCTGTAGTGCCTGAGAGTGTGAATCAACACGGGAATTCAATTTATTATATTTCTCAATAAATACATACCAGTTTTATTTTTGACTAAGAAATAAAGAAGGGAAGATAAATACATGCTTTAAAAAAAATGCTGCTGACTCATTTAAGTCTGCAGTAATCATGCTGTTTTTCAGCTGGCCAGGATCCATGTTGATACTTAATGTACAAGGTTGAGAATTAGAAACAAAGGAAACAAACAAACAAATAAATCATGGTTCTGAAACCTCATCTATGTCACTTATAACTCCACCCTTTCTCTTTTTATGCAACAGAACTGTGTGTATATAATTTACTTTTCCCAACAGTGCTTTTGTGCAGGTTTGGTGGCAGAGCTTTGAAGTACTGGACCTAAAGCAGCTATTTTGGATCCCTGAGTTTGTTCATTGAGTGTGATCCTGGAAGTCCCCACAGGGGTACGCTGCTGAAGTGCTTCAGACTCCCTTGGAGAAGCCGGGGAGGCTGAGTTGTTGCCACTGTTACAACTCCAAGTGGAAGTTGGATGGCAAATGATAAAACTAACACTTTTAAACACCTAAACAGGGTGTTTACAATGTTTGCAAAAGGAATTTAACACAGAAGATTTTAGTGCTTAAATCTTTGCAATTAATCATTTCTCTGTAAATCCTAGTCTGAATACATGAGTGATCTGGGCCTTTGGGTGAGAACCATTCCTGTTGGCTTTAGGGCCAGAAAGCTGACACAGTGACCTATGTTATCTCACCCACTTGGAGAACTGATCTCTGCACAGGGCCTTTTCTTTAAGAGACTTTTTGTGTGGAGGACCTCTCTTCTTGATGCTGTCACTTGAACAGGGTTGCATGGTCATCTTTAATCCTTTGTAAACAGTTCTTAGTTCTTCTCCCCTTCTCTATGCCATTTTTGGGTGAACACATGGAGTTGTAGACCCTTTTCAATAAAGATAACATAAAGATTTCCAGTGAGCACTGCCATTTGAATGAACTAGTCGTGAGTCAAACACGGAGCAAATGATGAGTGCCACACTTTACATTAGTAATGAGCTGCAAATTAAGCAGTGTTATGTGATTATATTATTTGCTTCGTGCTCTAGTCTTTGTGGAGATTAGGGTGCTTTTCTGCTAGATAGATGTTCTAAAAACGCTATGACCTAAAGGGCTTACAGAGGAAAAAAGGGGAGACAGAAAAGCACAGAATTCAGGTGCATGAGATTGCATAGTAAGAAATGGTACATCTGGGGAAATCTGTCTGCTGACCCTCTGCTCAGGGTCTCTGTGCTAGAGCAGCACTGCCCAACCTGTAAAGCACTTGTACCCACCAGGCTCAACAAGCAATAAAAGAAATGGGAAAATGCCAAGAAAAATTCCAAATTGCTAGTGTTGAGTTATGGGCTAAGAAGGTTGTGAAGCACTGTCTAGACCACAGAGGTTATATTTATATTCCAAGTTTGTCTTGACCAGCTCCTGTGAGACAGAAATAATAAATCAGCTGTGCTTCCTAAAAAGCTGAACAGTAAAAAGAGTGAAATGAAAATGGCACCACACTGCAGTATTCAGTAACATTTCATATTTTCTCTCTACAGGAAAATACTTTCTCCCCTACAATAACGTATCTTTTCTATATTTTTTTTTTTAATGCTCATTTCATTAGGCCATGAGGTATCAAGTCAGAAAAATTAGAAACATTATAATGAGTAAAAAAAGGATGAAAATAGACTATTGACATATTTAATGATCCTGTTCTAGTTTATGTGTTTGACTTAACTACATTTGAATAATAATGGCACATTCTTGGAAGAGTATTTTTAGCTTTTTGATCACTATACAAAAAGGCATTCAGAAAAATAAAGAAGATTGAAATGCACTTTGCAGTCAAAAACCCTTTAAAAGTCCAAAGGGAATAAATATGCCTAAAACATATTAGGAGTCTAAATGCAAATGTAATAGAATTCCAGGCTACAGACCTTTGGCTGTAGAAGTTACTGTCTAGCTTTTGTTATTGCCGTTAGGGTTGAGGTAAACCAAGAAACTGCAACCTCAGTTTGAATTTTAAAGAGAAGGGTCTGCATTTTTTTCTTGATGTATTAATTAGCATTAATTAGTTAACCTGAGTGTTCAAACTTTTAAAAATCTTTTGCATATATCACATTTGATGGCACTCTGGTACTAATTACCCAAAAGAAGCAATCTGAGCATCTGAAGACACACCTATATTTACATATTTGCATGTATATAGATATCTCACTTAATTACAAATGTATCATAAAATAAGACAGTAATTACTTGTCTTTAAAAAAAAATCAAACCCCAGTAAACCCCAAAATAACAGAAAAATAACCACCTGAACCAACAACAATGTACCCCAAACCCAAACAAACAAAAAAACCTCCACAAAAGCCCAACACCAAAGGAGCCAGTAACAGACTTCCACAGAGATGGCAATTCTTGATATTCTGGTTATAATAAAATAAACACACCCCTAAACCCCAGAGAAGACTAGAGGAGTACATAATAAAAAGGCACAGAAAGACATAATTAATGTTTATTTTGTACTTCGGAACCATATGTGGCTTTGAAATAAAAGTGCCAAACTGACAAGTTGCCAGCAGGGATTGTAGCTGTTAACTGTCCTGGTTCAAAATGCTACAAAATAAAACTTCTCTCTTAGGGAATTTAGCAATGTAGTCCATGTGTCATTAAGGCTTATCTATTTTTATGGCAAGACACATTTGTCTTTGAAGGTATGCCTATGAACAGAGAGTATGGAACATAAGAAGCAGAGCTGATCAGATTATTTGTCTCAGATAAATATTGATTTTAAATATAAACAATATTTTCTGCAAAGGTACTTTTGCATTGTAGAAAGATAATAGTTGATGATTATGCCCAGTGCTGGCAATTACAGAGAACTATGCTGGAGTTGATTCTTCTAAACAGGACTGTAGGCTGTTGATTCCATGCATCACCTGCCCCCAAACAACTTCAGAAATACTGGAAAAACAGTAAAACCTGAAAGCATTAAAAAACATAGTATGATAAAGACAGAGCAACAGCTTTGCTGTTCTCCCAGCTACCAGATGTAGGGAAATTGTTTCGTTAACACCACTCCCACACAAAAAACCCCGAAAAAAACAACAATAACATAAAAACCTATTATATACCACCAAAAGAAAGAATTCTAAAAAAACTCAGACCATGACCACCTCCCTCCCCCTCTATTTAGGGCAAATGCCAACCCAGTTTTGGTTTTTTCCAAGGACTACAGAAGTCAAGGAAGAATTACCTGGGAATTCAGTTGGTGTTTGAACATGGTATTTCTTTGCTAAAAGTGATTATTGGTCACATGCATTAGATGATATTGATTCGACATTTTCCATGATGGGTATCGTAAAGATGAAGAATTGCCAGTAATAAATAGTGGATCTTCAGTAGGTGATAATCCAGTTGCAATGCAAACTTCCAGACGAATCATCATTCATGCAACAATCTATTGAACTCTTGGGATTCACAAATATCTTCGTGAATGCCTAGCAGTCACCTGAATGCTCATAAACAGTGAATAATGTGGCCTCTAAAAACAAGGTAAATGAGCTGCTCCTCAAATACTTTTTTTTCATTCTTTGAAGAACAGATTCTGAAGAGAGCAAAATAACAAATGAATAGCTATTTTCAATGTAGTGAATTAGAGTTAGGGAAGAACTTGTTCACAAGGGAAAAATGACCTGAAGCTCTTTATGCTACTGTAGCTGATAATTACATAAAATTGCTTAGTTAGATATTACTCTTCTAAAAAGGGTTCTACATCCAGTTTTAAACAACGAAGTTTCATTCACTTCTGCTAACAGTTGAGGCATAAGTAGATGTCACGTTATCTCCAAAGGGATTTTGTTTGAAAAACAGTATTGTTTTTAAAGCTAAAAGTCTAGAGGAGAAAAAAATAGACTGCAAAATTTGGGAGATAAAGATTGAATACTATGAAAACATAATGAAAAGGGAAAAATGAGACAACAAAATTGTTTGGTTTAGAAAGTCTGAATAGATACACATGGGTGAATACTGTTTAAGTATTTGTGGATAGAAATGTTTATTTTGCTGTAGCAGTTAGAAAAATCAAACTTAAACGGGGCAATGCTCGCGACAGTATATTATACAATAGAATATTATTCATAACCATTTCCAGACACACAAAAGGTATTATGTACTGAATAGTATGGGCAATTGTGGCTCAGGGGAACACAGGAAATGCTAATGCAGAACTCAGCATTAGTTTTCCTTGTCTGCTATCTCGCCCTTGACAAGATGACCACATTTGAGATACCACAGTGAGAGCTACATGTCCATACAAATCTGTTTCTCTAGGAAAAATTACAAACTAAATGAAAATAGTCAGTAGGTTCTTATTGCCTGAATTAGAACTCAAGACAATCTAACATGTTAAAAGACTGAACGTAAATCTGTAGCTTACCAACAATGCAAGGTGTAAAGAGAATCTGAGTACAGGGACTATGGAGTATGAGGAAAATAATATAATAATTGTTTTGTTTTTTAAATAGACTAAGATTGGGAAGATGTTTAATATTTTGTTGAGAAGAAGGCAAAGACAGTCTACCTCTGAATATAACAGAGTACTTCACATCCTTTGTGCTGATTCACTATCACCTTTCTGAGAAAGACATTCTGCAATGATCATTTCATCAAAGAGCCCAGTTACTTTTATTTTTAGACATTAAAAACACTAATTCTGTTGCAGCCAAGTTATCCTAGTAGTTTGGGAATTTTATTGACATCTACAGGCAGCCAAATCCATATGATGTATCAATAACCACATTAATATTTATGGAATTTGTAAATAACAGACAAAGGAGAATACTGTAAAGGTGAAAGACAGATGAAAATTCTTTCTCTACTTCTCTCTCACAGAGCAGTTCATCTCAGCTGTAAAGCAAAATACAGCAATCTTAAATCTTACCTGAAGTAGGTGTAGTTCTGTTAATGAAATCAGATTCAGCAAGCTTGAATTGAGACAGTTTAGTGAGGCCTTTTTATGCCTAAAAGAAAGGTCAGTGTTAAACTTGCCCTAAAGAATACATAAAATTACTGAGAACCAGCAGGTTCTCATAGTGCAGCCGTGTTTCTGCGCTTCTAGCTCAAGATGTGTCTGCTCAGTAGCTGTCAGTAAAATCCATCTAGATCAGCCTCTTCAGTCACTGGATGTTGATAGTTTGAAAATCTGTCTGCTGCCTTTTCTCCCAGTGTCTGGTTTTGAGGGTGAGGAATTTCCAAATATTTTAGCCAGGAGAATAGCTCAGCACTCTTCTAAAAAGTGCGCTGGGCATTAATAACTTTCTCAGTAAGTAAAAAAGTAGTATAAGGTAGATTGAATAGCTGATAATAATGTCCCCATATTGAAGATAATGGCAGTGTATAATTGCATTCATTAACAAGCCAAACTTCATTATGAAACTATTGGTTTGGTTGGTTTTGCTTTGGGTTTTTGTTGGTTTGTTTTTGTTTTGTGGGTTTTTGTTTGATTTGGTATTGTTTTGGTTTTTTGTTTATTTTGTCTTCCTCTAATTTCCAGCTTTATTTCTTTCATGGGTAGTTTATACCCATTTGCTTTGTGTCCTTTAGCTTAAGGAGCATGTTTTTGTTTTTGTTTTGTTTGTTTTTTTCTCATTCTCTCTACCAGTTCTATCTATAAATAACAAACTGATTGTTTCCTAGTATTATTTTACTAATCAATGGAGAGATAAGTAGTCCTTCTGGCTACTCCTGGTATAAAATAATGGTTTATTGCAATGTTTGCATGATACTAAATGTCAAAAAGGGCTTTACATGCATAGCAAGCTGCAATAAAGTTCTCTAATTTGTTTAACGTTCATGTCTGTGTATCCCAAAACTTTGGCCGGTATTTCAACTCAGAGGTGCCTATAGTGCTGTGTGCAATTGAGAGACACCATCTCTTCATCACACCTTACTCACTGGATGATTAGTCAAAAAGCTGATGAGAAGTCGTTTGTTTTCCTGAAATGAGCTAGCTTGTTTGTAGGTACTGCACAACATAGACAAGGAACATCAACGATTCAAATAGCAGTTCCCCTCTTGTCTCTCTTCCTTCTCATCCTATTATGCTCTCTTCTCTTTCTTAAAAAGTGCCTGTAAATATATATTTCTTTTGATGTTGCTATCAGTTGATGATTTTTTGTGACATTATTGTAGAGTGGCATAGGTTGTTGGCTTTTTTGTTTGATAGGCTGTTTTAAAACATTTTCTATTGAACTTCCATTGTTAAAGCATTAGTACTGTTATAATTTTACTGGTAAGATAGAATAATACCTGACTGTTAAAATTAAATAATCTTTTACTTCTGGATGGGTTTTAACCCATCCCCCAGTCTAAACCTAGGAGACAAATTAGTAGTGCCTGATTTTTCCATACCTATGGAAGGAATTTGGACTTCCTCACTTACAAATGAAGAGTGGCTGCAGTGGTTCAGATGAGAGGTTTGTGTAGCCCAGAAAATGCTCTCCAGCAGCATCTTGAGTGGAGATCATAGAATCATAGAATCGATTGG